>SJYQ01001334.1:51378-159413 GCA_006410935.1 Redunca redunca
GAGCTTTAAGGCAACTTTTTCACTCTCTTCTTTCACTTTCATCAAGAGGTTTTTTAGCTCCTCTTCACTTTCTGCCATAAGGGTGGTGTCACCTGCATATCTGAGGTTATTGATATTTCTCCCGGCAATCTTGATTCCAGCTTGTGCTTCTTCCAGCCCAGCGTTTCTCATGATGTACTCTGCATAGAAGTTAAATAAGCAGGGTGACAATACACAGCCTTGACGTACTCTTTCCTATTTGGAACCAGTCTGTTGTTCCATTTCTCACTATAGAGCTTTCCTATTCCTCTGCCCACTTTTGAATCTCTGCCAAGATGCAAGTGATGATGTCTGACTCCCTTGCTACAGTAAGTGCAGAATAAATAGCCTTTGCTTACTTTCATTTGGGGTGTTTTTTTTTTTTTTTAAGTTTCCACAACACAGAAATAATAATGGCTATCATTTTATAATTGACCATTTTCAAATGTGAAAGTTCTGCTGAAGTTTTATAAAATGAACCTTATACATAAAAATAGCATGATACTGTTGTTTTCTAATATTAGGCAAAGCACCTCCAGGACTCTTAAAAGTGTAGGAAAATACTGTAAAACAACTTCATCAGAGTTCTGTCTAATTAATTTTTTTAAGGTCTTTATTGAATTTGTTACAATATTATTTCTGTTCTGTTTTGGTCTCCTGGCTGCAAGGCATGTGGGATCTTAATTCCCTGACCAGGGATTGAACCCATACCCCCGACAATGAAAGGTGAACTCTAAACCACTGGACCACCAAGGAAGCCCCTTTTTAATGAATTTTTATTGAAGTACAGTTGATTTATAATATTGTGCTAGTTTCTGTTGTACAGCAAAGTAAGTTGGTTATGTATACACATATATCCACTCTTTTTTCATTTCTCTTCCCATATATGTCATTACAGAGTACTGAAGAGAGTTTCCTGTGCTATTGAATAGGTTCTAAATAGTTATCTATTCTATAATAGTAATGTGTATACCAATAACCTCAGATATGCAGATGACACCACCCTTATGGCATAAAGTGAAGAGGAGTTAAAAAGCCTCCTGATGAGAGTGAAAGAGGAGAGTGAAAATGTTGGCTTAGAGCTCAACATTCAGAAAACGAAGATCATGGCATTGGGTCCCATCACTTCATGGCAAGTAGATGGGGAAACAGTGGAAACAGTGTCAGACTTTATTTTGGGGGGCTCCAAAATCACTGTAGATGGTGACTGCAGCCATGAAATTAAAAGACACTTACTCCTTGGAAGAAAAGTTATGACTAACCTAGATAGCATATTCAAAAGTAGAGACATTACTTTGCCAAGAAAGTTCCGTCTAGTCAGGGCTACGGTTTTTCCAGTGGTCATGTATGGATGTGAGATTTGGACTGTGAAGAAAGCTGAGCATGGAAGAATTGATGCTTTTCAACTGTGGTGTTGGAGAAGACTCTTGAGAGTCCCTTGGACTGCAAGGAGATCCAACCAGTCCATTCTGAAGGAGATCAGCCCTCAGATTTCTTTGGAAGGAATGATGCTAAAGCTGAAACTGCAGTACTTTGGCCACCTCATGCGAAGAGTTGACTCATTGGAAAAGACTCTGATGCTGGGAGGGATTGGGGGCAGGAGGAGAAGGGGACGACCGAGGATGAGATGGCTGGATGGCATCACTAACTCGATGGATGTGAATCTGAGTGAACTCCAGGAGTTGGTGATGGACAGGGAGGCCTGGCGTGCTGCAGTTCATGGGGCTGCAAAGAGTTGGACATGACTGAGCGACTGAACGAAACTGAACTGAATGTGTATATGTCAGTCTTCATCAGGGTGTTGATCAGTGTTACCCTAGAGGGAGAAAAACATTATAACAGTAAGGGTATTGATTATTATCCAGGTCTTCCCACAAAGCACACAAAAATTGGAATATTTATGATAATAACATTTTATCTATCCAAATTTAACCTAGGGCAGGATGAGTATTTTTTCTGATGTGACAGCTTTTCCCATGTAACTCTTATAACAGAAGCCCACCAAATAAATCAAATTCTTTCTCATACCTCTCCTTTTACGAGGTTAAAGAAAAAATCTTCATGATTTTCCAGGAAACGGGAAAGATAGTTGTAGATTCAAGAGTGATCCTAAAAGTTTTATTCTTTCCTATATCTAGGATATAATTTTGAGTAGGCAAAAATTGAAAAAAAAAAGTTGTAATAGGTGATTTGTACACTTGACTAAGATACGGTCATGGGGTGACAAGAAACAGTACTTGGTTACCTACTCAATCAAAGTAACAATAAACGTAAAGGATAACACAGAAGATGACATAAGATTGAAAAGAACCTTAGTTCTTTTATAAGTAGATAATCTTTGTTTTGTTTTTCTTAAATAATGACAGCCTTAATAAATCAATATAAAGTTCTGATAATTATACTGTTAAGACCCAGAGTTTCTACTACACAGACAGGTTATGAAGAAAGCAGAGAGTAACCTTTCATATTACAGGCAAATGCATTCACTGGTAAACCAAATACGCCCATCAGCATTGAATGAACTTTGCTTAATTCTAACGTATTTCATTGCCTTTTCTTCAGATGCAGGTACATTAAACCAAGGAAAAGAAATTTAACTTTCCAAGCTTTGTCCTTCATTATGCTCTTTCATTTTCTGGAGTAAACTGATGCTTTAGGACAGATTCCCTGGTGGCTCAGTAAAGAATCTGCCTGCCAGGTAGGAGACCCAGTTTCAACACTTGGGTCAGGAAGATCCCCTGGAGAAGGGAATGGCTACCCACTCCACTATTCTTGCTTGGACAACTTCATGGATAGAGGAGCCTTGCAGGCTACATTCCATGGGGTTGCAAAGAGTCAGACATGACTGAGTGACTAACACACTAAGACAGTAGACCTCTCTCAGGGGTCCATAAGGTTCAAACTATTTCAATAATAATGCTAAGATGTTATTTACATTAACATGCAATGCATTCATCACTGCCATCTTTAAATGAACCAATTAATAAATGAGTATTTGTAAAATTTCTGAGTATCAGTTTCCAACACGGGAAACACTGACAGTTCTGTAACACACATATACAAGCTCTTTGGGATCTGTGGCAGGCAGCTTCTAGATGGTCACTAGAGATTCTTTCTCCTGGTGTGCACACCTTGTGTAATTCTTCTCTTTAAGTATAGGTTGAACTTACTGGCTTGCTTCCAATGAGTAAAATACCACAGAAGTGATGAGATGTTACTTCTGATACCAGGTTACAAGACCACAACTTCCTTTTTGGATGCTTTTTCTCACTCTCCGGCTCACTCTGAGGAAGGTAAGCTGCCATGCTGAGATCTGTTCTATGGAGAGGCCCATGTGGCAAGACCTTGAGGAAGGCTTTTAGCCAACAGTCGGTGTGAAACTGAAGATCTCTGCCCAACAGCCATGATGAACTGAGTCCTGACAAGCACACAAGTGAATTTGGAAGCAGATTCTTGCCTAGCTGAGATTTTACATGAAGCTGCAGCCCTGGCCAACAGCTGGACTGCAAACTCATGACAGACCTGGAGCCTTCAAAAAATAGGAAATGTTTTCAAAGTCTTATATAATGAGTGTTAAAGGCCTTTCTGAATTAGAGACAGACAAATAGACGCACAGAGAGCTTATTGCTTTAAATCTGCAACTTCAGCCACAGAGAAATACAGAAACAAAAAAAGTTCACCATTGTAGTTACCAAGGGGTTGTTCTCCCACTGTGACCACAGTGGGAGATTGATTTATGGATTAACATGGATTTATGGATTAAAATGGTCTACATGGATTCAAATGATTGATTTAAGATAGAAGAGACAAACAGATCAACAAAACTCCCTGTCAAACTGAGCTATCTGTCATCTCTCTCAACAGAGAATAGATGTCTGTCATCCTTCTAGAGAAATTAACCAAATTGTGAGATTAAGCCACATTTCTAATCCTTCCTATAACCAACAAGGACTAATTTTTTGGCCATAAGCAAAAAAAAAAAAAAAAAAAAAACTAAAAGTCCAATAGACAGTAATAAAAAAACATACAGAAAAGGGAGAGTTGGCAAAGTTAAATTCTATTGCCACTTGGAACTCACCTGTGGGAGTCAAGAAAAGATATATCTGGGTTAACCTCCCCATGGAACCACTCCTGAGGCATTGCAGTTTACCTGGTTCTGTCAGGTAAGTCCATTAGGTAAATACAGTGACCTCCAAAACTGTTTTAAAAATAAAAATTTTTAACAAAAGTAAAATCATGATAATAAACTCATGCCAAAGGCTTTATTTAACCTATTTATTAATATGAGAAACAGCAGGACATTATAACTAGTTCACAAGAGAAATCAAAGAAGAGGTATTTATATAGGCCATCGGGATAGAAATAAATTTGCTTAATTCTGTGAAACCACTTAACATCCACAGGCTTCCCAGGCGGTGCAGGGGTAAAGAATCCATCTGCCAGTGCAGGAGATGCAAGAGACTCAGGTTTGATCCCTGGGTCAGGAAGATCCCCTTGAGGAGGAAATGGCACCCCACTCTAGTATTCTTGCCTGGAGAACCCCATGGATAGTGGAGCCTGGCAGGCTAGAGTCCCCCTGATTGCAAAGAGTTGGACACGACTGAGTGACTGAGCAAGCACTGATTGATAGCCATAGGACAGTAATTAAGTGCATCTCACCAAACACAATTTGCATTTCCATAGACAAGAATACAAAGTATTATTAATTTCTATAATATACAGAGTTGTAACACAGCACAAGTGATGACCACCCAAAACTTAAAAATATTGTCAAGTGGTAAATTCACAACTTTCATAGAAATATAAAATGAATGTGTGCCAAAGATATTATGTAATTCTTTAATTTTAGGGAACCAGTAAGATGTTAAAGTCAGACCTAGAGGGGTGGGATGGGGGTGGTGGGAGGGAGACTCAAGTGGAAGGGGAAATATGTATACTTATGGCTGATTCACATTGTTTTATGGCAGAAACTGATAGAACATTGTAAAGGAATACCTGTTTTACACTGTAAAGCATTTATCCTCCAATTAAAAAAAGAAAGATTTGACTTACAGTTCGTAGTCTCTATGAGACAAAATTTATTTGCATGGGTAAGGAAAGAAATCATTTGCTTTGTTATAGAAGAAGACATCTGTATTACCATCCATTTTCTACAACTGAACCTCTAATTCTAGAGTTGTGAAATAGCCTCGTCAACCAAAGGCAAACCAGAGGTACACAGCCCATATAGAGTCAGGCCATCTGTCACAGTCACAATAGGCAAGGCCAACATTTCATAGCAGGTACCCCTAGTAATCACTTTTTTTCATTTTTGAGACTTTCATGCTTTATCCCCCCATGGGAAGCTTTTTGGGGGAGTTAAATTGTGTGTGTGTGTGTGTAGCACTGGCAGGGGATGGGGGTGGAAAGGAGGTATTAATGTATCAGCAAGTTCAGTTCAGTTCAGTCGCTCAATCATGTCCGACTCTTTGCAACCCCATGAATCGCAGCACGCCAGGCCTCCCTGTCCATCACCATCTCCCGGAGTTCACTCAGACTCATGTCCATCGAGTCCGTGATGCCATCCAGCCATCTCATCCTGGGTCATCCCCTTCTCCTCCTGCCCCCAATCCCTCCCAGGATCAGACTCTTTTCTAATGAATCAACTCTTCGCATGAGGTGGCCAAAGTACTGGAGTTTCAGCTTTAACATCATTCCTTCCAAAAAAATCCCAGGGTTGATCTCCTTCAGAATGGACTGATTGGATCTCCTTGCAGTCCAAGGGACTCTCAAGAGTCCCCACATTTAGACAGCCTTCTACCCTAGGCCAAAAAATTTGCTCTATGTACATAATATAATTCTGAAACAGGGAAGTGGCATGATCATTCCCCAGAAGGCTCCTCTGTACATGGGATTCTCCAGACAAAAACACTTGAGTGAGTAGCCATTCCCTTCCCCAAGGGGTCTTCCTGACCCAGGGATGGAACTCGAGTCTCCCATATTGCTGCTGCTGCTGCTAAGTCGCTTCAGTCGTGTCCGACTCTGTGCGACCCCATAGACAGCAGCCCACCAGGTTCCACTGTCCCTGGGATTCTCCAGGCAAGAACACTGGAGTGGGTTGCCATTGCCTTCTCCAATGCATGAAAGTGAAGAGTGAAAGTGAAGTCGCTCAGTCGTGTCTGACTCTTAGCGACCCCATGGACTGCAGCCTACCAGGCTCCTCCGCCCATGGGATTTTCCAGGCAAGAGTACTGGAGTGGGTTGCCATCGCCTTCTCCCTCCCATATTGCAGGCAGATTCTTTACCATCTGAGCCACGGGGGAAATCCAACACAATGATAAACTTCTGAAACAGGAAAGTGACACGATCACTTTATATATTTAAAAAAAAGTCACCGTGGTCTCAGTGGAGGATAGTTTATAGAAGAAAGAGATGGAGGGGGAGTCCAGTTAGGAGGCTGATGTGATGGTCCCAGGAATTAATAAGAAGAGGATGGGATGAGGCATTTCCCGGGTAAAACCCACTAGTACTTGGCAAGGTAGAGTCAGAAATCCAGAATTAGGATGTGTCCAGGACTACTTAAGTTTTCTAACTTATAGCCATTGCTGAGTCTGAGAGTACAGGAGTGACAATAGGTCCCAGCAGAATAAATTCAGACTTAGCCACACTGCCTGGCTGATTACCCAGAATCTTTCAACAACAACATCTAATAGAGAGGAGAGGGGTGGTTGGGATTTAAGCAGAATGTTCAGGGCTGAAAATGAGTTATCAAAGAGAGAGTGGCTGTGTGGTCAGTGAGGGAGAGAGAAGGAAGTGGAAAGCAAGTCCAGGCAAAGAGGAAAGGGGGCCATGAAGAAAGCTGGGAAGCAGTGGTCATGGGGGTAAAAGAACAGCTCCTTCCTCTGACCTTTTATTCTACCACGTGTGACATTTACTATCACTCCCTGCTTTTTGGAGGCTCTTGGGGATATCTTTCCCTGAACTGATTGCATTTGCCTTGTGTAGCTCCAGAACCTCACAGAGAACCTTGAACACAACTGCCATTCAAGATATGTTGGGTAAATGAATGAAAAGAACAGGGAAACAAAGAGGAAACTAGAGAGGAGGGCTGAATCACAGGGGAAAGACTGGGAAAATGGTCTGTTATAAAGGTCTCAAGAGAAACATCAGGATAACATAGAAAAGTGTGGAAGCGGCGCTGGGTGGTGCCCCAGAAAAGCACCAATAAAGACGGGGTGAACAACTTACCCCACTCTGTGAGGCCACGTGCCCTCGCAGCCCAACGGAGCAGTGCTGCCTGTAGCTGGGCCACAAGCCGATGTGTTCCTTCTGACCACAAGCGTGGTGAGCATCCTTGTAGCAAGTCTCCCCTGAAAAGGAACTGGTCTCCTTCCTTTCAATCAACTAGTAATGTAGGATTGCCCTACAATGAGAGAACATTCTAATGCTTGAGAGAACATTCTGATGACCAAAAGCTCTTTATGAATGAATGAATTTTCAATTAATTAATCACTGTGTTGTAGATTATCACACTATTGGTCCGAAAAGAATCAGTCTCCTGATTTAGTTTCCTGCCACATTGACTCTGGATGGGCAGTGACCTGCTTGGCCAAAGGGACATCAACAAACTTGACACAGAAGTAACTTGGTTTTTAAGTACATGCCCACTGGGATTCATCTTCTTGGAACCCGGCTGCCATCATGTAAGGAAGCTGGTCTAAGTTCATAAAGGGAGAAAGAGGCCTAGGTGTCTAAGCGGAACTATTTTCCACTCACAAGCTGATTCGCAACTGAACACAGCCACATGAACGACACCAGTCAGAACCAGCAGGACCACCCAGCCAACGAACAGAATCATGAGAAATGACAGATCATTGTTGTTTTAAGCCATAGATAATCTAAATACAATTGTATTTACATAATTTGAAACATGCCTGTGCATGCATGCTCAGTCATGTCCAACTTTTTACAAACCCGTGGACTATAGCCCTCCTCTGTCCATGGATTATCCAGGCAAAAATACTGGAGTGGGTTGCCATGTCCTCCTCCAGTGGATCTTCCTGACCCAGGGATTGAACACACATCCCCTGCATTGGCAGGTGGATTCTTTACCAGTGCGCCACCTGGGAAGCCCAAATTGAGACATACTAGGGCCTTCCTAGGTGTCACTAGTGGTAAAGAACCTGCCTGCCGATTCAGGAGACGTGATAGAAGCAGATTTGATCCCTGAGTAGGGAAAATCCTCTGGAGGAGGGCATGGCAACCCACTTCAGTATTCTTGGCTGGAGAATCCCATGGACAGAGGAGCCTGGCAGACTATAGACCATTGGGTCGCAAGGAGTCAGACATGACTGAAGCAACAGCACACGGCATGCACAGTATGTAAATGAATGAGGTGGCTCATTCATCCATTTAATAAATATTACTAGAGCTTAGTAAGTACACACTGTCCAGGCTACTCTGAGGGCTGGCTCAGGATGAGGATCCATGGATACTTGATAATAACTCTGTGGCCCCAGAAAGTCTGAAATCGCAAGTTTGGAAGGAAGTCCAAAATTAGGGTAATAATCTATATAGAGTATTTACAAAGTTAGGAAAAAACAAGAAGAGGCTCCCCATCCTCACCCCAGCTCTGTAATGCAAGCTGACCCTTTAATTGTGGCTATTTGATCACTGGGCTGAAAATACTTAGTTTTGGCTTTGTATCTGCCTGAGCCAATCATTTTTCTTTGCTCTTTGCACACTTATTTTCTGTTCTATGAGTTCTGGTTTAACAGTGACTAATCTTGTGTTAATGTAGCCCTTAACGGTTTACAAAGCGTTTTTCATTCTACAAAGCATTTTCACATTCATTATCTCATTAAACCTTGGAACAATCCAGGAAGGTTGTTTGCTCCAGGCCCTTTGGAGCAAACGTGCTTGCAAAGGGTCATTGCAAATCTGTCACCACGCTTGGACAAATGGTTTTGAGGGCAGACCTTACGAGTGGCCAGGCATTTTCATAAACTTGTATTAAGGATGACACTCTCATAAATGACATCTTCATAATACAGTTTGAAAAGTGATACTTTTTTATCCATAGTGTTAAATGCTTTTCCAATTAGAATTTTAGGTCAATTTCTGTTTTGTTCTCTGGAATAATTAAGACAGAAAAACTTTAATATCTCACATCCTTCACGATGTACATTAAAAGTTTAGATTTTTCTCTCTTTGAGGCCCCTGCTCCCCCAGGGATATTTTAGCAAGAAGAATGTGATTCGAAGATTTCCAGATGTTACTTTTCAGATGTGTCTCAGCATGCATCTATAAACCATCTGGTAGCAACAGCAGATGGACTGGTTCCAAATGTAAATGTACGTTCAGGTAAAAGGATATTAGTAGAAGAAACTGAGCTGATGAGTGGTTTGTCAACTACATCTGTGATATTGTTTAATCAGCTGTTGAAATGAGCTCTCAACAACCAAGACAGTCTTTCAAAATTCTGTAGTCAGTTTTCCATTTTTGCTGAAGATGGGTATTCCTTACATGGTTGTTCCAAATCTGTGGTTAGGTCAGAAACCATTTGTGTTTAGTCTTAGAGTTAACTTGCTCTATTTAAGTGTTCTGAAGCGTCCATGACATCGTTTTTACAAATATTAGAATATCTTTGCATCCCCATGCCCTTTTCCACTAGTGAGAGGAAATGTGCAGGGGTGGGCAGTGGTACCAACAGTGGGTGGGTCTCTGGGGTGTGGGTCAGTGTATACCTTGATTATCCAGGAAACTGCAGAAAGTCTAAGTGAGTGGCAAAATTCTCTAATTCCTGGAATGAAAGGCAATACCTCCAGTCAACTGACTGCAACTTTCAACATGGTAGGATCATCTCATGAATTCAGCTCCTTTTTTGGTATAAGTTTTGTTGACTGTGCCCGGGACTAGCCTGAACTTTCCCTAGCTATGAAACAAGTTTTTCTTTTTTAATTTGTTTATTTTTTTAATATTAATGGCTTCAATTATTTCTTTTTTTTAATTTTTATTTTTTACTTTATTTTACTTTACAATACTGTATTGGTTTTGCCATACATTGACATGAATTCGCCATGGGTGTACATGCATTCCCAAACATGAACCCCCCTCCCAAAAATAATTACCTTACAGTATTATGTTGTTTTCTAGCAAACATCAACATTATCAGCCATAGTAAACCAGGTTTTAACTCTGCAAACCAACAGCAATAACAGTAGTCAGTAAAATATATAAAAATTAGTATTAAAAATTTCAGGGAGAATATTCCATCTACATTTTAAAAATTACTTCCAAGCACCTCAAAAGCAATTGCTTTCTTAAAGATAATAATAATAGCAAACATTTACTAAGCATTACTGTGAACTAGGTATTTTGCTACTTGATTTATATAGGTTATCTCATTTAATTATCAAGTAGAATCAATGGAGTTCTCTCATTAATCTTAACTGTATAGAAACCAAGGTGCAGGATATTAAGAAATTTGCCCAAAGTGATAGATTGTAAATGATAGTTGAACTGGGGTTTGAACTGAACTAGATTGATCTAAAACCCCATATCCTTAAATATTTACTTATTTAATTATAATACTACTCAGGAAACTGAGTAGTATTATAAGTAGTATTGCTATTCATTCATTTATTTGCTAATTCACCCAAGAAAAGCTTTTTTGAATAATGGAGAGTCACAGTTTAATAAAGCTTAATCTCTCTTCTTCAGCTTATGGTCAGTGATGAGACCACAAATAAAAGACAGGATGGTATATACCACAGTAGATAAATGCAAAATATGCTATGAGAGCATCAAGGGGGTTTTAAATCAGAACAAGAAAGCCTTCTGAGAGCCAAAGTGACATATGAAGGAGTGTGTGATGATTACAGAGAGAAGAGGGGAAGGGCATAGCAGAATATTCAGAGGCATGAGGCGGTTTCCATGCTGGAGCCCACCTGGACCTCTTAACCTTATTCCCTGGGTCCCAGAATTTTATTCATCTTTAAACCCTGAAGCAAAATGGAAGGACATAAACATCAGGGCAGAGGATACAGGTGGAGATGGGCTCAAACTGTATGTTAGAGGAAATTATTTGGAAAGCATCGTGGAGAGTGGATCTGAGTGGTCAGAGCAGAGGCAGGAAGGTATCTAGATGATCCAGGTCACGTGTGATGAAAGCCTGAATTAAAGCAGTGGCAGCGGGAGGGTAGGAATAGTGATAAGTGGGACCTTGAAGGCTAGTTGTATTTAGAGGGAAAGGGCAAAGATAGGTCAGTGAGAGAGAGAGAGATGTCTAGGAGAGATCACTCATTCCTGGCTGGAGGGGCTGTGTGAATGGCGGATGTCTTTCTACGAGGCCAGCCTCACAGGGTGGGGTGTGGACAGGAGGAGGCTAGGTCGAAAAGTGATGAGTTCAGGTCTGGTCATGTGGTTTTCAGTTTGGGATGGGAGAGTGAATAAGTGTTTAGAGCAGCACGTGCTACCTAGTAAAAAGGATCTGGTGAATAAAAATGGAGTTGTCTGATAGACAATTAGATACCATACATTGTTCTGGAGCTCCAAGAAGTCTGGGCTGGAAACACAGATCTGGGACTCATTAGGATAAAAATGGTGGTGGTCACCATGGGCCTCCTTGAGGGTGCCCAGGGGTGATTTCCAGCATGAACAGAGGAGAATAAGGGGGCACGGATACAGAGGGATGAGAGAAAACAGGAATATGTGGTGTTCAGAGGCAAGACAAGAGGGGCTTGCAAGAAAAAAAAGTAATTTATGTTATCAATGACTCACAAAGTCTAGATAAGATATAGATCAAACAACCATTGGATTTAACTGTATGGAGACCATCAGTGATCGTAATGAGAACGTTCTGGAGAGGGGATATTGGGCAGAGGTAAGGAATGAGTAAAAGGAGACAAACAGATGCAGCTAAGATAACTTCCTCCCAGGGTTATATGTGGAATAATAGAGAATAAGGGCAAGATCTGAATGGAGGTGTAAGATTGAGGGAGACTGGTTGGTTTGTGTTATTAAGATAGCAGAGTCTTGAGCCTCTTCTTGGCTGAGCAGGAGAGAGGAAGGGGAGAAACTGACAGGACATGAAGGAAGAAAGAGATGCACCCAGAGTTCACAGGAGAGATGAGTTATGGGTGGCAGAAGAGGATCACAGGAAAGGGAGATGGATGTAGACAAGCAAGTGGTAGGGCTGGAGGAGAAGCATGTGCACCCAATTCAAAGTCTCTTGCTCAGTTCTTATCTCTGTGAAAGTAGTTCAGCCCCGAATTCTATTTGCACTCTTTCCTTGCAAGCAATTTCTTCATGTGCTTCTTTTATACAGAGATGGTCTAGTTTACCTCCTCCCACTCAGGATGAGCCTTTGCTATTTTCTCTACTTCAGGTGCTTCTTCCTACCTCCCAGCCCTTGGGTGCCCCCTGAGCAGTCATCCTTGCTGCTGTTTCCCTCTGTCTCACATTTCTCTCTGGACAGTGACATCCAAGCTTTTAGAGTCACCTGCCACCTGCCAGCTGGGGTCTCCATCCAAATCGTCCCGTCCTCAGGTTACTTATACTCTTCAAGCCATCTTATGCACTTATGTACATCTGGATGATCAACACAATTCAAGAGCTCTGATCTGCTCAGAAATCCTTGGGGACGACATTCTAAGGAACTCTTCCAATCTTACTTCCTATCACTTGGGTGTTCTGCCTGATTCACTCATCAGTACAGGGTTCTTTGCTCCTCACACCCTCATGACTCTCTCCATCCTCATTTTTATTTTAGCATATTTATTTATTTATTCATATTTATTTTAGCATAATAAAGTATTAAAGTTATGAGAGGCAATGAGTCGAGCAGTGGAGACTGCTTTGCCTCCTTGGTGCTAACTGAAGATAGCATCGATCCAGGACATGTGGGACTTGGCTGCAGAGGTGAAGAGAGAGGCAGTGAGGCAGAGCCAAGACCATGGAGATATAAAGTAGAACAGCAAGGAAGAAGACCCAAGGGGAGAGAGCGCCCCTGAACCCTTGCAAAATACAGTCAGCCTTACCTCAGACTCAAGGGGGACAGTGAAGCAATGCTTGTTCTAGGCCCTTGAGTGTATCCATGATTGACAACAATTGGGTCCTTTCATTGCATTTTCTGCCACTGTGGGTTGTACCATCAGGGCTAGCCCACCCTCTAGTTAAAGTGAATGGCTCATTGGTCCTTGTACACACCACCCCAGCCTTTGCTGCTTCTAAGTCTTCCCTCATGGTCTTCCCCTTGCCAGGCACACTCTCCACATCTGCCAAAACAGTCTCCAAGCTGGTCGAGGTGCCATCTGACGCGTGAAAATAACTGTCATCTCCCAGGGATAGCAATTTCTCCCTTCTCTAAACTTCTATTTCAGTCAAAGTCACTGAGGGAACATGGGAATAGAAAGAGAAAAGCCAACTCTCCTTCTCCCCTTTGCCCTCACAACTTGTTAATTGTAAAGGAGAAATCTGTATCATCTTAACAGCCTTTAGGTCTGGCTGCTCACCATCTTAGCATAGGAATCAAATTTAGCATCAAAGGAGACAAAGTGTGTGTGTATGTGTGGCAGGTAAGCTGGGACTGAAAGTGAGTGGGAAGAAGTCTGCTTTAGATTTTTAAACATTTAAGAAACACAACAATGTACCTTTGATTATCTATTCTGGAAATAATTTTGGAAAATTTGACATGAAGTGAGTGTTAGATGATATTAGGAAATGGTTAGTTTGGCTAATGTATAATGTCAATGTAGTCATGTAAAAGAACGAATTCCTTTGGATATGCCTGTTGACATATTTTGGGATGAAGAGTCATTAACTCTGTAATAGTTCAACAAAGATATATATATATATATATATATACACACACACACACACATATACATACATATATAAACATGTATAATAGTGTTCTTTTCACTTCTTTGTAAGTGTAAAATTTTCATAATAAAAAATTAAGTTAAAAGAGTAGAGTTCCAAAGTGACACCAGGGATCTCCCTCAGGGTCCAGTGATTAAGACTTTGCTTCCAATGCAGGGGGTGCAGTTTCAATCCCTGGTTGGGGAGCTAAGATCCCACATGACTCTAGACAAAAAAACAGAACAAAAACAACAGAAGCCATATCGTGATACATTCAATAAAAACTTTAAAAATGGTCCACATCCAAAAAAAAGTCTTAAAAAAGAAAATCCCACCAGACTCCTTGGACAGGTAGAGAGAAGAAATCAAGACTAGAATAGCGCAAACTGCACCATCACGCTGCGAGAGATGTGCTCTCAGGCTGGGGTGCAGGACTTCTCGCTGGAGGCCACGATCCTTCTTTCACTTCAGTAGTGAGAAGGGGAAATGAAAGGGGACGCCTTCGTTCCTTCATTAAGGAAGTTCATTTAACGTTCGGTGGAAACCTACTCTGTCCCAAGTATGTTCACACATGCCAACTTATTTCATTCTCACAACAATTCTGTGAGGCAATTTTTGTCCTTATTCCTCCCATTTTCGTGGGGGAGGAAAATGAACCCCCAGATTCAGTGATTCCCTTTAGATGCCAGAACTAACACGGCAGAGCAAGCGCGTGGCCCCAGTTCTGCGGATTCCGCATCACGTCATTCTAAGGCCTTCTTAGTATCCTTTCCTGGGTGACAAAGGCCAAAGTCCTCAGGGTGGAGCCATTAAGCCCGTGGAGCTTGTCTTGGATGGGAGGGAGGGAATCTGGGGTGAAAGCAAAGAGGCTCCTGTTTGGGTCATGCTTCGTATCCTTTGGGTATGACACTTTGCAAAAATAGTATCATTGGGGCTATCTGGAGGACCACAGAATTTCCTGGTTTCATCCCAACAGCTCCTGAAAGTGCAAATCTGCTAACTGCGGTGTAGAGAAATGCTTGCTGACCGCCTGTCCGGCCATCGGGCCAGCACGTGTCACCCAGAGACTCGTGTGAAGGCGCTAGGGGAATGCTGTTGGTACTTTCCAAAACCAGCAAGGAAACCCAGCCCCCCTTGGGAGTGAGATTCTGATGAAGGAGAGGTTTCTGAATCAAAGCAGACCGTAGACGCTGGACCACATCAAGCAAGAGACAGTCTCAGGCAGACGTCAAGTTGCAGTATTGGAGAAGAGTGACTGATTATGCAACCACAGGGCTGGATGACCTGAGCTCCTGGGCTGCAGCAGGGCGGAAGAGTGAGGCTGGAAGGTGAACCGAAGCAGGCAGGGAGGCACTGCGTGTCAAGATCTATTAGCATCTGGGGACGCTTAATCGAGAGGAAATGTAGACCTCCCACACAGTAGCACTTTTATGAGCTCTGATTATACACTCGGGAACAGACAAAAACAACAGAAACTAGTTCGCTGGTAAATAATACCCCTCCTTGATGCATAAAACCTGCTGCTTTCTTGAAATCTTTCCCCTTCACCATGTTTAAGCGGCAAATGATGCCAAGTGTATCAGCGTGACAGGAAGGGGACTGAATGTGTGTTTAATACTGATGGCACTTGGGAGGCCTGTGACAAGTAGGAGCCCCCTGAGCCATTAAGAGAACTGCTGGCCCCAAGATTCCTCTGAGAAACCTGCAAATTTGTCATTCAGGTCTTCTAAGTCTCAGAACCAGTGCAGGTGCTGCTGGCAGGGTAGGGCTGGAGGGTGAGGGCTTTGGTCTCTCACTTATTAATTCACTCATTCACTCACTCTTTCATGCACTCACTCTGTATAATGTTAAAAATGAGTGCTCTGGAGTCAGACACATGGAGATTCAAATCCTAGTTACACTGCTTGAGAGCTCTATGAACTCAGCCAGTTATTTAGCTTCCTTAGGCTTTGGCTTCTTCATCTTGTACAAAGGGGTCCTGTTATGAAGAATAAAATATATACTAATATGATGATGCCCTTTCCAGGCAGGCATACAGTAGGTAATCTATCGATGTGTGCTGTAATCATTACTGAGCCTTTTGATGGGTGAGCTGTGGGCCAGTTGCTAAGGAAACAAAGACGGCAATTTGGGGGGCATAATTTTACCCCCACCTGTGGAATGGGACATGGGTCCACCTTTCCATCCATGCCTAGGTTTTCCTTCCCTTCTATTTCCATTTTCCCCACTTTCCCATGCACAGAAACCCTAATGGATGGAACAAGGGAGGAAAAGGCTCTGTGGTCAGAGAAGTCATGAGAAAAATGAGAACATCCTAGAATCCTCTCTGTGCCTGGCACACAGAGGGGCTTGGCAATTGAATAGTATGCCTCTAGATTCTCAGAAGAAGGCGGAAATTTTAATCCAAATTTCCTGGTGTCTTTAATTAAAATGGAGGCACTAATTCAGAGTTCAGGGGTCACAAACTGGACCAATGGATCAGGTCTGATGTGGTGGTAAGTTCTGCTTGGCAAGATATATATATGTATAAAATGCTATTTACTTATCCGCTGTGCTGGGTCTTCGCTGCTGCACCGGCTCTTCTCTAGTTGTGGCGAGCAAGGGCTACTCTCTTGCTGCAGTGCTCAGGTTTCTCTTTGTGGCTGCTTCTCTTGTTGGGGACCGCAGGCTCTAGAGCTTTTGGACTTCAGTAGTGGAGAAACGTGGGCTCAGTAGTTGTGACACATGGGCTTAGTTGTCCTGCGGCAAGTAGGATCTACCTTCTCAGACCAGGGATCCAAATAGTGTCTCCTGCATTGGCAGGTGGATTCTTTACCACTGAGCTGCCAGGGAAGCCCTTGGCAAGTTTTAAAATTTAAAACCTGGATTTCTGGCTTCTCCGGGAAAAAGTGAAGATCTGGCACTCTGAGTCTGAATTCCTGTGTGGAGAGGGAATGGAGGCTTCCCCTTTCCAGTGATTCCTCCCCTGTTCCCTCGGGCGCCACCACCCCTATCATATTACAGCCTCCCTCAGCTGGGGCACTACCCCTCCATACACTTCCCAAGTGAGCCACGACTTCATTTGCTCACCTTGGCTTCTATGAGGTGATCTCAGTGAGAAGAACTGAGCTCAGAGGAGCCTGGTGGAGTCCTTTCTCAAACCCACTCTCTCCCTCTGCACTTTTTCCCGTGTCTCTGCTCTGGCTTCACCCCCAGGACTGATCTTTCTCTTTCTATGCAAATATACTGGCTCCTTCTTAACAGGGCTGCCACTGCCCTTTCTGTTTGATTACTCCCCCTCCAGGCATCGAGAAAACGACTGAATGACAATTACTGTGATATCTGATACAAGGGCAGTTCCGTCTGGTTAGCCAAACCTGGGAGGGAACAGAGCTGCACATTCTTTGTATACCTTCAGCGTGACTGAGAGTGACCCTATAGAGAAGCTTGCTGATTCTGACATCAGTTCAGTTCAGTTCAGTCGCTCAGTCGTGTCCGACTCTTTGTGACCCCATGAATGGCAGCACGCCAGGCCTCCCTGTCCATCACCATCTCCCGGAGTTCACTCAGACACATCCATCGTGTCCGTGATGCCATCCAGCCATCTCATCCTGGGTCGTCCCCTTCTCCTCCTGCCCCCAATCCCTCCCAGCATCAGAGTCTTTTCCAATGAATCAACTCTTAGCATGAGGTGGCCAAAGTACTGGAGTTTCAGCTTCAGCATCATTCCCTCCAAAGAAATCCCAGGGTTGATCTCCTTCAGAATGGACTGGTTGGATCTCCTTGCAGTCCAAGGGACTCTCAAGAGTCTTCTCTCCAACACGACAGTTCAAAATCACCAGTTCTTCAGTGCTCAGCCTTCTTTATAGTCCAACTCTCCCATCTGTACATGACTACTGGGAAAACCATAGCTTTGACTAGATGGACCTTTGTTGGCAAAGGGATGTCACATCTGAGATTAGGTGAAAAAGACACAGCAGCTGGCATTTCTCTCAGCATCTCTCGCTCATCACTCGCTCTGGGAGGAAGGAAGCTTTGTTGAGAGCAGTCCACTGCCAACGGCCATTCAAGGGCACTTGAGAGCGTGTCTTGCAGTCTCTGCCATGGGTGTAGGGACCATAGCCCTGGCTGACAGTTTGACAGAAATCCCATGAGAAAACCTGAGCCAGAACCAACAGCTAAACTGCTCTCAGATTCCTGACCCAGAAGCTCTGAGATAGCCAGGGCCTGTTTCTTTAGACTGCTGATTTGTGGTGTAATTTGCTACCCAGTCCTTAGCCTTTACACAGCCACAGTGCAGTGATGTGGGATGATCAGCAGCCTTAGAAAAATTTCAAAATTCAGGCAAAAACAGATGTCTGGCTTCCTATAGATAAAATTATCCCGAGGACATGAAACAAAAGCCAAACTTGAACACTGTTATTTCATTAGATTTAACATATATATGCATATATATCCCCAGAGGAGGGCATGGCAACACACTCCAGTATTCTTGCCTGGAAAACCATGGGGTTGCAAAGAGTCGGATATGACTGAGCGACTAAGCACACACACACACACATATACATATAGGATTTGGGAAGAGGGTAAAAAAAAGAGCTATATGTGGAACAAAAGACAGAAGGCTTTTTAAAACTGAGGTATATTTTTTATAACAGATAATTATTTTTTAAAAATAAATTTTTATTGGAATATAGTTGATTTACAATGTTGTATTAGTTTCTGCTGTACAGCAAAGTGAATGAGTTATATATATACATATAATCAGTCTTTTTTAGATTTTGTTCCCATATAGGTCATTACAGAGTATTAAGAGTTCCCTGTACTGTACAGTAGGTTTCTATTAGTTACTTATTTAACATATAGTAGTGTGTATGTGTCAATCCCAATCTCTCAGTTTTTCCCTTCCCCTCTTTCCCTTCTTGTAACCATAAGTTTGTTTTCTACATCTATGACTCTAATTTTGTTTTGTGAATAATTTCATTTGTATTATTATTTTAAATTCCACATATAAGCAGTATCAAGCACTAAAATTCATCCTTTTAAAGCATACAGTCTTTATTGTCATTTTTATTGTACTCATTGAGCTGTGCAACCAACACCTTTGTCTAATTCTAGAACAATTTCATCACTCCAAAAATACAGCTCTTGATTGTTCCTCCCATTCCCTGACAACAGCTAATCTACTGTCTGTCTCTATGACTTTGCCTATTCTGGACATTTCAAAGAAATGGAATCATACACTATGTCCTTTTCTATCTTCCTTCTTTTGCTGAGCATAATGTTTTCAAGGTCCATCCATGTTTTAGCATGTATCAGTACTTTTTATCACTGAACAATATTTCATTGTATGGATATACCACATTTTATGTATCCATTTATTGGCTAATGGGCATTTAGGATATTTTAATTTTCTGGTTAAAGTGAATAATGCTGTCAAGAATGTGTCTGCACATTTTTTGCATAGACATATATTTCTAGTTCTTTTTGGTATATATCTGAGAGTGGAATTGTAGGGTCATATGATAACTTTATGTTTAACTTTTTGAGGAACTGCTAGACTTTTTCCCTCAGTGGCTGTACCGTTTTACATTCAAGTGGGTAGTTTTAGCCTAGAAAGCTAACAACTATGCAAAAAGAGGACATCAAAATATGTATAAAATTGAGACCTGGGCAAATTTACTTCATTATGTGTGAGTCTCTATTTTTGACTTTTCATCAGTCAGCATGTCATCTGAAGTTGCACAGACTAAGGACTAGTGGTACCCCACTAGCTGTACCCTGACATCCATTTTTCCCTTCTTCTTGATAATTGAACCTTTGATTTTAAGCTGGCACTTCATTGCCCAAAACAAAGGTGACAGTTCTCAGCTTCCTGTGTAGGACTATCCATTGACTAATATCTGGTAAATGAGATATAATCAGAAGTTTAGTATGTGACTCCCAAGAAATACCCTCAAACGGAGGAGTGTGTCCTTTCTCCTCTTCCCCTCTTCTGCTGGAATGCAGATATAATGGCTGAGCTCAAGCTGCCCGTTCAGACAAGGAGGTGGTACCTGTGTGCTAGGGAAGGCAAAGCAAAAAAATAAAAGATGTCTATGTCCTTAATGTGTGTGTGTGTGTGTGTACATGATCAGTCATGTTTGACTCTTTGTGACCCCATGAGACTCTCCAGGCAAGAACAGTGGAATGGGTTGCCACGCCCTTCTCCAGGATATCTTCCCAAACCAGGGATCAAACTCACATCCCTTGCATCTCCTGAATTAGCAGGCAGGTTCCTACCACTAGCAACACCTGTGAATATGGCAGAAACCTAAATTAGTCATGGATTGACTATCTTCAGAGTTTTTCTTTGTGAGTTAAAAATAAGTTTTTATCTTATTTTAGTTATTGATGTTTGGAGTTTCTGGTTGTATACAGCTGAACTTAACCCTGAATAGCCAAGTGTTTAAAAGTATTGATTAAAAGTAGTATTTGGAGACTAACAGGCTTAGCTGGTGGTTCAAATGGTAAAGCATCCTCCTGCAATGCAGAAGGCCTAGGTTCAGTCCCTGGGTCGGGAAGATCCCCTGGAGAAGGAAATGGCAACCCATTCCAGTATTCTTGCCTGGAGAATTCCATGGACAGAGGAGCCTGGTGGGCTACAGTCATGGGGTTGCAAAGAATCAGACACAACTGAGCAACTAACACTTGGAGACTAACATATCTGAATTCAAATCCATGAAAATGTTCTCTTTCTCACTTCCTCTATTCAGTCAGAGTCAACTATTATAATTTCACCTCTTTTCTCCCTCTCATTTTTTTTTTCCATCTCCACCATTGTCCCCAAGCTACCACTGTCTTTCTCCTGGACTTCTAGAATAGCCAACTCTTTGGTCATCCATCTCCACTCTTGCCCCTCTTCCATCTGCTCTCCATGCATCACTCAGTGTGATCTTCTTAAATTATGATCTAGATTCTGTCGTTTTACTTAAAACTCATCAGTGGCTCTTCACTGATCTTAGCAAAAGTGAAAGCCGCTCAATCGTGTCAGACTTTTTGCGAGCCAATGAACTATACAGTCCATGGAATTCTCCAGGCCAGAATACTGGAGACGGTACCTTTCCCTTCTCCAGGGGCTCTTCCCAACCCAGGGACCGAGCCCAGGTCTCCCATGTTGCAGGCAGCTGAGCCACAAGGGAAGCCCAAGAATACTGGAGTGGGTAGCCTATCCCTTCTCCAGCAGGAATCGAACCGGGGTCTCCTGCATTGCAGGCAGGTTCTGTACGAACTGAGCTATCAGGGAAGCCTCCAGGTACTTAGGATAAAGACAGCCTGACCTTTTTCTCCTTGAGAATTTTCTGGACCAATCCTTCTGTTCACTTTGGTCTTACTGACCTTACTGACCTTCTTTCAATTCCTTGACTGGGTCACGATGCATCCCACCACAAGCTTTTCACATACTGGTCCCTCAGATGAGTCTCTTCTATATCCCCTTGACCTAGTCAGTCCTGGTCACACCTCAGTCTTCTAAGAGAAGCCTTCTCTAACCATCCCCACTCATGTGTGTTTGCCCACTGGCCTCTGTGAGGACGAGCTCTCTCTGCATTCTGCTCACTATTGTTTCCAGGAGAGGGTCTGGCAGAAGGCAGGTGTTTAAAGAATGCTTGTTAAATGAGTCTATAAATGACCCCTACGTCTAGCTGTGCGAACTTGGTACTTAACCTCTCCAAGCCTCAGTTTTATCATCAGGAAATGGAAGCGATGACAGTATCTGCCTCACAGGGTGGTCACATTAAATGAGGAAACTGGAGAGGTGTGTTTCATAGACATTAGCTGCCATCATCACTCTCGCTATCAAGGGCTCTCACTGGCCAGGTGTGTGCAAGAAGGCTGAGCAGGGCATCAGTGCATCATCTGAAAAGACAGGAGAATCTCTTTTCCTGATGCTCAGTATTACAGGAGAGTAATAACCCAGAAACCTCTTCTATCATCCAACTGCATGTGCCCCTGGGGGACAGGGGAGGGGTTGGACCCACACATATGTGTATGTACCTGTGACTGATGTGGGATTTATGTGAGACACACAGCCCAGTGAGATGGGTAGATTTTAGGGAGACAAAACAACTTAATGGGAGAAATGTTGGTCCCTCTTTTCAGAAACAACTGGACTCAAATATGAGCTTTGTCAACCTTGAAAAGTTGCACACTTGCCCTGAACATCCATTTCCTAATCCATGAGGTGGGGAGAATAGTTTAACTTGTCTGACAGCACTGTGTTGAAGGCTAAGTGGGAGATAGCTCCATGGCCTGATATGTAACAAATACTCAATGAATGGCGGCCAGTATGGGTTACCAGCAAAAACCACAGTCACAGTCCTATTTGAGGATTCCACTCCTTTCTGGGATAATGAGGCCAGCGCCAGGTGCTGGGGTGCTGGCAGACAGCACACGGGGCAATAGAGAGAGGCTCTGCTCTTAGCAGCATGCCAGGCAGCCTCTTGGGATCCAGGCCAGTCCTGTGCTGGGCCAGGGGGAGAGTCTGCGATGAACATGGTCATGACAGGAGTTCATCCCACCAGGGCCTGGCCTCTGCCTGCATGAGCAGCACTTACCCCCGTTCTTGGGAACTATTTGAGGGCCATTCTTATCACCTCTCCTAATCAAAGTTTATTCAGTCCCAACATTCACAGTCTTCGTCTATGCTGTCCCTTGGATCTTACCAGAAACAGTAATAAATTACACCAGAGCTCTCTCTCCCCTGCATCTTTCTAGGTCCTTTCCTGGAGGGACCAGGAGAAGGCAGATGATAAATAGCAGACCCAGGCCTGCTCTGCTGTGGAGGACCTAACCAGGAGCCACCCTGCCCTGCCCACCACTTAGCCAGAAGCATCTTCCTGGCCCTG
Organism: Redunca redunca; assembly: GCA_006410935.1. Lineage (NCBI taxonomy): Eukaryota > Metazoa > Chordata > Mammalia > Artiodactyla > Bovidae > Redunca > Redunca redunca. The sequence goes on from SJYQ01001334.1 coordinate 74,103, forward strand.
CAAGTATGACTGGAGTCATACTTTGTAGACTCCTTATTGAAAAATTATTAAGCATTTCAAGATGGTGATAGCAGAACACTGAACCAAGCAAGGCCTATGTGATTGCACAGGTCACATACCCAGGAAGTCAGTCCTTCCCAACAAGGCCATGATATTATGACAGCTGTTAAGTGAGGCTGCCAGAGAGACTCTGGGTGAGCAGGAGAGCCTCCTGGGCCCATGTTTATGTTTGGCTGGCAGCAGAAGGAGCAGTAAAGATAGAAGGTTGGACAGTCTTGGGAAAACTTTGTGAAAGGCAAAGCATGGGTATCTTCATGCCCATCTGCCTGCTTGCCCCGGCTGAGCCCATCTTCTCATGTGGGTGACCTGTCCCCATGGGCATTCCCATTTATCACAGTGGGGTAGGGAAAACACAGGTTCTGGCTGGGTGAGACTGTAACACCCATGTGATTTCCCTTTCCTGCTTGGATTTTTGATATCTCTCTTTTATCCCAACTGAAATGACTCTTCTCCATATACTTCAAGGATCAGGATTTTGAGAATTTTACACTTTGGGGCAAACCAAACATTAAGCACATTTATTACCATGGATTGGTGATCATGGGATTGAAAATGTGTGCACCCACTCACCACAACACTGCTTTCCGCAGTAAACACATAGATACATAGATCTCTCTCTCTCTCTCTCTCTCTCACACACACACACACACACAACTTACCCTTACCCAAATCTCTTCTGGAGACAGGTTACAAGTCCATTAAAAAAATGAGGTCATGTTATGCTCCAAGTGTTTATGTCCCCTAAAATCTATATGAGAAACCCTTACCCCTCAAGAGATGGTATTTGGAGGTAGGGCTTTTGGGAGGTGATTAGCTCATGAGAGTGGCACTCTCACAATTGGGATTAATGTCCTTGTATGAGAGAGTTATCACACCTTCTTTCTGCCACATGGGGAAACAAGATGGTGGTCTTCAACCTGGAGAAAAACTCAAAGCCTGAGCCTTATCTTGGACTTCCAGCCTCGGGACTGTGAGGAATAAACTTCTCTTGTTTATAAGTCACCCAGTCTGAGGTGTTTTGTTATATCAGCCTGAACAGGGTGATAGAGGTCAGAGGGTGATGTGGGGTGTACAGTACTCCTCCTCCCTTGGCTATCTCTCTCCTTGCTCACCCCCCTCCCCCACCAAATCTTTGTGAAATTCTACCATCTTTCCCAAAAACAAAACTAAAAGAAGAATGAAACCAACCAACCAAAACTCAAGACAGACTCCTTCACATTCCCCAACCCAAGGGGTGGTTGAGGTTTCTTCGAAGGCGTCCATATGTAACTCTTTGATTTAGGGTCAGCCTTAAAGTAAAACTTATGCTTGTATTGAGGGATTGTAACCCTCCAAAAGCACTTCAAGAGAACTGAAGATATAAGGGGGCTACACCCATGTGGAATAATTGCAAGCCATCATTTCACATGATCCACAATTTCTAAGATATAACAGAAATCAAATAGCCAATTGTTGGTCATAGTACAATAGTAAAGAAAACAGAAGAGATCCACTAGCCTCCCAAACAAAGATCTTATTCAGCTTCCCGATCACACATGTTGAAATCTCCATTCCCTCATAACGCTTGAAGCTGCTTCAACCCATTATGGGGCCAAGGATCACTCCCTCTGGAGGCTTAGACAAACAGCCAAGTTCCTTAGGTGAGGGTCATCATCGGATCTGTTTCCCTACCAGATGGTTTCCAACCGGCTGGATGTCATCCCTCCCACTCCAGGCCTGCAGCTGGGGTGACNGCAAAGAAGAACCTAGAAGAGCCAGAGGACTCATAAAACCAAGGACATGAAATATTCTAGTTTGCATCTCCACAGTGAAAGAGAGCTCAGTGCCATTATGACCCAGAGAAAAGCAAATAATGTTTCACAGCGCATTAAAATGGTACCTGGTTCCTAGTAATTTCACAAGGATCCCTGAATTTCACTTCAGCCAAACAGCAAGCAGAGTGGCTTCAGAACACTCTGATCTCAGAAGAAGACAGGAGGGTTTTCCTTGAGCAATTACTCCCCTGCAAATACCTAGCACCAACCACAGAGCTGATGTCTAGACTCAACAGAATGTCGCCACCAGCTGGAAGGTCTGTAAGGAATATTTCATGTCTGCTAATAAAGCCTATGATGTTACACAGCTCAGTTGCACTCAGTAGAGCTTGCTTCCCATAATTTACCTCCCCAAATAAAAATTTATCACTGCTCCACAAAGGGACCATTTGCAAGGAGTTCCCAGAGTCTCAAAGGGGTTTCCCTGTTGACCAGTGTCCCTGCTTTATTCAGAAATTTTAGGGACACAAATCGCAAGTTCCTACTTGCTTGACAGAGAAAAAGCACTGACTGCTTAACTTTTAGGGAGCAGAATATTGTGGAGTTTCATAAAGGCATAAATTCCTGCTTAAACTTCTCTCACCTTTCTTTGTACCGTTCATTAGTTCTCCATCACCCCTCCCACCCCTGTAATTGGGAAACAGGTGAGCTTTGTCCGCAGAACTCCTCACCACCCGCCCTGCTCCCAGTTCCCTGCCTCTCTTCAGGGCTGGAAGCCCTCATGTTCTCCCTGTTTTCTGCCTCCATCCCCAGTAGGGGGTCTGCTCAGAGCCTACACTCCGCCCTCTGAGGGGCTCACAGCTTGTTATATACTGCTGTCCACCATGTTTCATGAGCACAGGGTCTAAATGTTAGTGACTGAAGGTGGTTTACCATCCTCGTGACAAGGATGAGTTCTAAGTCACCTGTGCCCTGGCCATCCCTCTACATCACAGATACTCAACTACTCATGGCACACAGGTGAGCTTGAAAATGGGGCCAAATTAAACCAGCCTCCCCCATCCCTAGGAACACCTCCCTGATTTCACTGTTGGCCACTGGCAACGATGTGAAGAATCAGACTATTTCCATGTTTTCCTCTTCATACACCCTTTCTCCCAGCTCTTATGACATCCCTCTGATAGTCTCTCCCTAATGGGGAGCTCTTGTTCCACTTCGCCCAGCATAGTCTTAGCTGATACTTGTTATCTTGGTGTCTCACCTGGGTGGGTCTCACCCCTTTCACCCTTGGAAGCGATGAAACAGATAGCTATCCTACTTATAAGGAAGGATCTAAAAGATGGGTCCTTTGACCTCAGTGTGAACTCAAAATAGTTCTCATTGCATTTGTACTTTAATCCATTTCTGTATTTGTAAATGGAAGTTAATTCCTACTTGAAATAAGGCAGACATCAGTAGATTGGATGAATAAGCATTTTGAGGTGCAAAGGAACAGGTTGTTCACGGTGACTTTAGAGGCTATTGGAAAATGAAACAGGCCAATCATAGCATTTGTCATACTGCAGTATAGTATCTGTTTACTTGTTGATGTCTCCTCTTTGATGTAGCCCTCGAGGGCAGGGACCATGCTTATTTCTCTATCTCTATATCTAGACAACTGGCACATAATAAGCACTCATTAAATATTTGTTGAGCAAATGAATAAAGCAATGATCAAAGGAATGGAGAGGGGAGCAGAATAAGTCTACTAGATTATGACTAATGTAAATAATAATCTCATCACCTCGAACTTAATCAAAGGCTTAATGGAGGGTTGCCAAGAAACAACAGCTCTTGGAGGTATGAAATGGAGAGATATGTACATATATGGCAACAAGACCTTTCTATTCCTACAGGCCCATAAAGACAGTTTTACACACAGAATATATAGGCTAATCATTTGAAATAGATAATGCTTTAAAGCTAATGTAAAAGCAATTTTTTTTGAGTAAATAACCAAATTCCAAACATTAAATGTCCCTGATAATTGAATATCTGTTATTCAGAATGCCCTCAAAGAGTACCTTCTTATCTTCCTTTTAATGTATTCCTTCTCCTCATAACAACCATATGCTTCGGATAGGATTTGCCATTTTCTTTCAGGATTTGTCATTTTCACCACTGGTCATAGTGATTGCTTCAGAAGTCAGTATCTAGCCTGAGCCAGGCCAACCATATCACCCCTCTTCCTTGGCCACAAGGGGTTATTCAGAGGCAGACACGAACCAAGTCTAAGACGGGTCAATGAGAGCCCTTTGCTTGGGAGGTCTTACTTGGAGGGGTTCCTTGGAAAACCTCAGATCTGTGGGGGTGGAGATGTGAGCCAGTGGACTGACCACACTGCCCACATAGCAGAAGTTGCTGTTCTCAGCTGGAGAGATGGATGCCGACTTGAAAAGAAGCGGCATCAGAGATGGCTGGATGTGTACCCCTGGGTGCTTCCTGCAGTACACGAAACCTCTGTCTTCCAGAAAGTTTGAATAGATTTCTGTCGTCTGAACAGACCTAATTCACTCTGCCTGATGCTCCAGACTTGGTGATTTCAGGTGAGGTTAATGCTATTCTTGATCTAAAAAGATGGTTTTCTTGCATATACATGTGTTAACATTGTCTTCATGCAATCATTAGCATCCAGCTGTTAAAATGAGTAGTTCTCCATGTAATTCAACTGCTTGTGAAACCAAACACGAATGACTTATTTTCAAAATTTTAGTTTTGTTTGTTTTGAAAAACACAGCTTCATTTTTTATGTCACTGCAACATTTTATTTTGATGGTTGAGAAATTCACTTTAAAACTTCCAAATGACTCTTGTCTACATTAAAATATTTCCTAGACTACATCAATCAAATCTTGATTTCTGTTTTTTATGTATCTTTTGTCCTCTAGGAACTTCTGCAGCTGGCTGTTTCAGCTTAGCTACTTTACCAAAAAAAAGAAAAAAAGAAAGGTAATATCCTCTCATGGATTTCTTAGATCTGGGCCACACGTTCTTGTTTCATTTCTGTGAAAGATAGGAGAAAACAAGAGGTAGTAAAATAAATAATACCAAGATACAAAGGACATAATTTTTTGTTTGCCTACAAGATTAATACATTATCAGTTATTGAGAGTCAAGAAAGCTAACTCAATCTTAGGCAGAATAATGAAAGAATATTTTCTACAATAGGGAAGAAGACTGATAGTTCTCTACTTTTCATTAATCAGTTCCATGTGTACTGTTACGATATGCAATTCAGGAAGCCGTGTCTGAGGGATATTCACAAATAATTGATGAAGGGCCAGTATCTAGGGAGTTACAGATCTGAAGTATATGACATTCTGAGGCGTGACTGGAACATAGAGGATGAGCCAGAAAGGAAAATAAACTGTACAAAAGTGAATACAATGGTCCTGTCAGATGGGAGAGAGTAACTATGCATCACGGGCCTTACAGAGGGCCCTTGGGCAGAGTGTGACTATTACTTGTGGAATCCCACCCTCCTGCTCTTCGTTGTGGCTAGCACAACATAGTGAGGGGCAAGGAGAGACCAGGGCTTGGCTCTTACTCTGCCACGTTATTTATGTAGATCCGGGCAAGTTTTTATGTCTTGGAAAGTGTCTACATTTTTATATATTAAAATAGTAATAATAATATTAAGCCACTGTGATTTTGTGAAAGTTAAAGAGGATAAGGGGACTTCCTTGCTGGTCCAGTGGTTAAGAATCTGAATGAAAATGCAGGAGACATGAGTTTGCTCCCTGGCCCAGGAAGATTTCCCACCCTGCAGGGAAACTAAGCCTGAGTGCCTCAACTCCTGTCCCAGAGGCCATGCTCTGCAACAAGGGAAGCCGTCGCAATAAGACCATGCACCTCAGCTAGAGAGAAGCCCCTGCTCATCACAGCTAGAGAAAGTCTGGGCGCAACGACAAAGACCCAGTGCAGCCACAAATAAATACATAAATAAAATGAAAAATAAATAAAACAAGGCAAGTATCACCCCCAAACCTCCAAGTTTATTCAGCCTTCTGGGTCCTTCATCCTTTCCTTTTGCCCAAGTATAATTTTCAAAAGTTAAAAACAGGTCTTTCATGCAGATATAAAATGTACACACATCAAAGACTTACATAACTCACTGATGAGGGAAGCACCAGGATGACAAAGCTGTTTCAAAGGAGCATAGTAGAGATACATATTTACAGTCACTTAAGGGAAGACCGATGAGTACGACTGCTAGATTTGTGACGAAGCTGCTTAATGATCCACAGGGCAACCACATGGTAACCTGTAGGGAATATCTTTGCTCTGGGTGGAAATAATTTTCATTTCTATGTGTAGGGGAGGAAAAAAAATCTTTTCCTCCACCCATCTTAGACTATCCAGCTGAGGCTCTGCAAAGGAGACTGGCCAAAGAGATTAGCAAGAGAAAAACAAACAGAAGTTTATTAGCCTGTGGTTGTGCTTACACATGGGAGTACCCAGAGATGAGTAACTCAGAAGGGCAATTAGAACTTGGGTTTATATATCTTGTTAGGGTAAAACAAAGGAAAAGGGGGTTGGGGCTTCTGGGTGGTTGGGAGATGGGGAGGGGAGGAGCAATGGGAAGGTAACCAAGAAAAGCATATTAAGTAAGGGTCATGTCTTTGTCAAAGAGGCGTATTTTGGAGTAGCATCTTCTTGTACCCCTCGTATCAGCCAAAAAATGTTTGCATTGCAGTTAGATAAGAATCATCTTCAGCAAGTTAACGCCCCCCCCTTCCAGAGCTGTAAAATATCCTAATCAGCTGTAAATCATGAGTCCAATACTTTGAAGCCTGCGGAGATGAGATAATCTTTGGGTGGGGCTGGTTGTGCTTCAGGATGATACTCACAGGACATGCCGTCATCTGCTGCCTGTTTCCAAACTGTTTATCTTTTTCCCTTCAGTAGACAAACTGTCTCAAACTCCATCCCACAAAAGTCCAACTTCATTCTCAATTTTCCAAGGTTCCGGGGGTCTTAAACTCTTCAGGTTGCTTTGATTTCCAGCCTGTGATGGGCAGCGCTATGTGCGACCCTGGTCAGATTATGGTTCGTGATCAATCAAACATGAATTGTTTGGGTTGCTATGGAGGTATTTTGCAGATGTGGTTAACATCCACAGTCAGTTGACTTGGTGACTTTGTGTGGATAAGATGAGTGGATCTGATCCAATCAGATGAAAGGCCTTAAGCGGTAAACTGAGGTATCCCCCAAGGAAGAAGGAAATGTGCGCAAGATGGCAGCATCAGCTCCTGCCCAAAGGTCTGTGGGTTTGTTCATCGGTCGTGGACTTGACAGCTCCCATAACCATATAAGCCAATTTCTTGAAAATATATTTATATCAATTATATATACATGTATATGTTGCTCTTGTTTAATTGCTAAGTCATGTCCAGTTCTTTCACCAGCCCATGGACTGTAGCCTGCCAGGCTCATCTGTCCATGGAATTTCCCAGGCAAGAATACTGGAGTGGGTTGCCATTTCCTCCTCCAGGGGATCTTCTCAACCCAGGGATTGAACCCACATCTCCTGCATTACCAGACAGATTTTTTACCATTCTTTCCCATATATATGGGAGAGCCCACATATATATATGTGTGTGTGTGTGTGTGTGTGTGTGTGTGTGTGTGTGTGTGTATAAAAGTTTCTATTTCCAATATATATACTGAATTCTCTCTCTATTTATAAATATATATTTATATATTATTTGTCTCTCTATATAAATATATGGGCTTCCCTTGTAGCTCAGTCAGTAAAGAATCTGCCTGCAGTGCAGGAGACCTGGGTTCAATCCCTGGGTTGGGAAGATCCCCTGGAGAAGGAAATGGCAACCCACTCCAGTATCCTTGCCTGGAAAATCTCATGGGCAGAGGAGCCTGGTGGGCTGCAGTCCATGGGGTCGTAAAGAGTTGGGCAGGACTGAGCGACTAACACTTGCGTACTTACTTATAAATATATAGATAGATACAGATACAGGTGTAGAAATATTGAGCCACTAGTTCTGTTTATCTTGCCAGCCCTCTGGCTCCCTGTGGCTGCCGTCCTCACGCTACACCAGTTTGCTCAACGCACGGCCACTGTCAAACTTCACTAATCTAAGGCTGGGTGTGTCACTAAGAAACTTTGGGGATAATGGAGGAAAATACAGCAGACTAGGCAACTGGACTGCTGAAAATCATTTTTCTTAATAGTCAGCTGTCAGCAACACAAAAAGATTTCCCAATGATCAGCATTTTTTTAATTCCAACCTGCTACTATATTGGAACCTATTCTTTCCTAAGACCTATCTTCCTTAGCTCTCTTCTTGGATGCTGGACCTCAAAACTTTAAACCTCTTGCAGCTTCCAAAAGGATATCCACACACACGCAAACAAGGAAACTCACAACTGTCACCATTCTACTATACAAATAATAAAAATTCCATGGAGACAGGAAACTGGGTCTGTTTTGTTTCCTGATATATGCCAAACACCAAAAACAATAACTTGTAGTAAGGCATTCAGTCCTTGTTCAAGAATGAATTGAATGAATTAAATGAGTGCAAATTATTCTTCTCCCAATGACTCCCATTCTAGTTTAATACCAAGTGGGCTATTTTGCATAACTAAAGACACATGAGCAATCTTTGAAGAATAAAATATTGGCTTTTGTTAGCAGTAGTAGATGTGATGGTCAGTTTTATGTATCAGTTTATCTTGACTATAATCCCCAGTTATTCAAACACCAGTGTGGTGTTGCTGTGAAGGTATTTTGTCAATGTGATTAAAGTTCACAATCAGTCAATTTTATAAAGGAAACCATCCCTTAGCTATTCTGCGTGAGCATGACTCAATCATTTGAAAGGTTTAAGAGCAGAACTGAAGCTTCTCTGAAGATGAAATTCTTCTTGTGATAGCAGCTTTGGCCCATGCCCAAGAGTTCCAGCCTGCCTCTCCTGAAGGCATGCCTTCTGGATTTCAGACTTGCCTCATCAGCCCCCACAATTGCATAAGCCGGTTCCTTATATTAAATCTCTTAATATACATATCCTGCTGGTTCTGTTTCTCTCATTGAACCCTGACTGAAAACAATAGGATGTGGAGCTGGTGGCCACGGTAATATTCTTTAAGACAAATGTTCTTCCCCTTTTCATGTATGAAGACCCTGGCATGGTACAAGTATAATGAAGATTAACTAAATGGCGGCTTCCCTGGTGGCTCAACAATAATCTGCCTGCCAGTGCAGAGATGCAAGGTTTGATCCCTGGGTTGGGAAGGTCCCCTGGAGAAGGAAATGGCAACCCACTCCAGTATTCTTGCCTGGTGAAACCCACGGACAGAGGAACTTGGTGGGCTACAGTCCATGGAGTCACAAAGAGTTGCACATGACTTACAACAACAGTGAAATGGTAGCTATCATTACAATTCTTGAACTCAGAGAAAACCATCTAAATCCAGGATCTATTTGGATATCATCAGACTTTGGAGTTCTAATTCTGCCAGAAAAGCTTCCCAGATATAATTGGCAAATTGTTAACTAGGGATGGTGCAGATCACTGCTGTCATTCATTTTCAGTGTGACACAGCACAATTTTGGAATAACTTTTTTTCTCTGATAAAATGCACTTAATTACTAGGATCCCAGAGGAGGTAAGCTGTAGAACCATGTAGTGGATGTCTGTCAAAACTGCCTTCATCTTTTTAATTGTACCTCTCCACATTGTTTTTCCCACATTGTGAATTCTACCTTTTTAAGGAAGGTTTTTTTCCTTTTCATCTTTATATTTCCTACCTCCTTGATAGATGACAGACATGTGACTGAGCCATGGGTCATGACTGTCTGAGTGAGAGGTGGTTTGGAGTGAGTTCCAGGCTGGGCCTGGGCTTGGATAGTGAGGGTAGTAGCAGTTCCCTCATCACAATCTGCGGCTGTAGGAGTCATTCCTTGAAATCTGGTCTAGAACCCAATGCTCCAGGCCTTCCAATGATTCTGTGAGTTATCCAGTATCTCATAATAAACATATTGCTAGTCAAGTAGATTTTCCTCCTGAGAAATCTGTATTCAGGTCAAGAAGCAACAGTTAGAAATGAACATGGAACAATAGACTGTTTCCAAATGGGTAAAGGAGTATGTCCGGGCTATAAATTGTCACCCCACTTATTTAACTTCTGTGCAAAGTACATCATGCTAAATGCTGGGTTGGATAAAGCATAAACTGGAATCAAGATTGCCGGGAGAAATATTAATAACCTCAGATAGGCAGATGACACCACCTTTGTGGCAGAAAGTGAAGAAGAACAAAAGAGCCTTTTGATGAAAGTGAAAGAGGAGAGTGGAAAAGTTGGCTTAAAACTCAACATTCAGAAAACTAAGATCATGGTATCTGGTCGCATTACTTCATGGAAAATAGATGGGGGAACAGTGGAAACAGTGTCAGACTTTATTTTGGGGGACTCCAAAATCACTGCAGATGGTGACTGTAGCCATGAAATCAAAAGATGCTTGCTCCTTGGAAGAAAAGCTATGACCAGCCTAGCTAGCATATTAAAAAGCAGAGACATTACCTTACCAGCAAAGTTCTATCTAGTCAAAGCTATGGTTTATCCAGTAGTCATGTATGGATGTGAGAGCTGGACTATAAAGAAAGCTGAGTGCCCAAGAACTGATGCTTTGAACAAGACTCTTGAGAGTTCCTTGGACTGCCAGGAGATCCAACCAATCAATCCTAAAAGAAATCAGTCTTGAATAGTCATTGGGAGGATTGATGCTAAAGCTGAAACTCCAATCCTTTGGCCACCTGATGGAAAGAACTGACTCATTGGAAAAGACCCTGATGCTGAGAAAGATTGAAGGCGGGAGGAGAAGGGGACAACAGAGAGTGAGATGGTTGGATGCTATCACCAACTCAATGGACATGAGTCTGAGTAAGCTCTAGGAGTTGGTGATGGACAGGGAGGCCTGGTGTGCTGCTGTCCATGGGGTCACAAAGAGTTGAACTCGACTGAGCAACTAAGTTGAACTGATTTGAACAGATGAGAGTGGATTGACTGTGAGTAACTAAACACCCTAAATGATGCAAATGACTTGGGACATGGAAGATGATTTATATAACTTTGCTGAATTAGTTACATATTTTATATTTGTTTATTTTCAATTATTAATATAAATTATGCCCATAAGGGAAATTTTTCTAAGAGTTCATATGGGTATGGAGTGAAAAATAAGTCTCAACCACAGTCTCTACACACTTTGCAACCTCCATGATGACTCCAAGGGGCAACAACCACTAAGAATTCTTGGTTTCATTCAAAAAATATTGGTGTATACACACATACTCACAAGCACACATAAACATACCTACTTTCTTAAAGCTCAAAAGGAACTTAATGCATCCTTGTGTAACTTGATTTCTTTTACTTGACAGTATATCTTAAATATCTTTTAAAAATCAATACACATATATTTCATTATTTTAATGATTATGTGGTAAGCTAGTGTATGAATGTGTCTTAATTTATTTAGGCAGGCCTTTTGATGGGCATTTACATTGTTATTAACTTCCTGCTTTTTCAACACTGCTACAAAATCAATTATAAGTTGGTATAATGATGTGTGTACACACACACACACTTGCATACTTGTGCACATTTATCTATAGAATAAATTTGCTAAAGTGGAATTGATATTTCAAAGAATATTTAAATTTTATATGTTGAAGATATTGCCCAATTCCCCTCCAAAAATGTTACTGAAATATATTTTATACTCAGCAGTTTTCCCCACAAGCATTAATGAGCTTTAAACCATAGCAGCTGGAGTTTTGTTTGTTTGGTTGTTTTTAGAATTTTGCCTCTTAAACATTGCTTTCTGGATTTATTTTCCTATTCAAACAAAAGACCAGAGGCAAGGAGATGGAAATGAAGCAGAATGAAGGAGAGAGAGACAGGTTTGGACCCAAAAGCTGAGGAAAGCACAGCCTTAGCAGCAAGGTTCAGGCAAGGAAGCTTGTGTTTGCAACATGGTGACCAGGAAATGGATTCCTCAGACAAGAGGGCAGTCTGTAGGGCTTGCTTCAAATCATCACGTGTAGTGCTGCAGACACAATAGGCTTAACTGTGTGAAAATATTGGTGCATATGATATAGGAGCTGCTGCTGCTGCTGCTAAGTTGCTTCAGTCGTGTCCGACTCTGTGAGACCCCATAGAGGGCAGCCCACCAGGCTCCCCCGTCCCTGGGATTCTTCAGGCAAGAACACTGGAGTGGGTTGCCATTTCCTTCTCCAATCCATGAAGGTGAAAAGCGAAAGTGAAGTCGCTCAGTCATGTCTGACTCTTCGCGACCCCATGGACTGCAGCCTACCAGGCTCCTCCGTCCATGGGATTTTCCAGGCAAGAGTACTGGAGTGGGGTGGATATAGGAGCTACATGAAAGCAATATGCATTAACCTGTCCTGTCCCATGGTGTGATCCAATATTCTGTAATCTGAACAAAACAAGCTAAATGTGTCCCGTGCCTTTGGTGAGATACCTGAAGCCTGGACTGTATGAAGTGCTGTTACTGAACTCAGGTTGGGTTACGCACCTCTTGAAAGCCAGTACTTGAGACACAAGTGTTGGTAGGAAAGGAAAGCTTGCCTTGTTGTTCAGGAGACTGGTAACCTGGGGAGAAAGCAGACTCATGTCCAAGAACCATCTCCCAATATTTTGCTTGACTACATAGGTTTTTAAAGGGAGAAAAGGGAAGTTAACCACAGTTAATCATGTGGCTTCCCAGGCAGCCAGTGGTGAAGAATCTGCCTGCCAATGTAGGAGTGGCAGGAGACGCCAACCGGACCACTGAGTTGGGAAGATCCTCTGGAGGAAGAAATGGCAACCCACTCCAGTACACTTGTCAGGATAATGCCATGGACAGAAGAGCCCTGGTGGACTACAGCGTTGGACAGACTGATCACACACAGCATCTGGGGAAGGGGTCAGATTTTGTGTTATCTTCCCCTGTGTGCAGGTTTTCTTTGATGGGTTGGTGGTGAGGTAATAGGGTGGTGCTGCAGGAATCTTGTGCTCAGCCTGAAGTTATCATCCTCTATCCTTCACCTGGGTAGCCTTAGTTCTTGCAGAACAACTCAAAGATGTTGCATATGTATATGTATGTGCATATGTATATGTATGTGTATATGTATATGTGTGTGTGTATATATATATATCCCTTGGGGAGGAACCAGAGTCCTGCTTTATTGCTGCAAGAAACTATTGTTTCTTGATTGCTCCTCCTTTATTTCTGCATTCTTTCACTTTTCTGATTAGCGCCTGTTTGAATCTGACTTGGACCTCAGGTAAGGTCAAGGAGGCTGAATGAAGCCCATTTCCTACAAACAAGAAATGAGAGACATGGAAAGGATTTGTAGCCTGGAGAACCCCCACAGGCTCCTGTTTTGTTTCCGTGCTACCAGCCCTCCCACATCACTCATATCCAGCTGGTGGTTCAGGTCCACCAGCTAGAGTGTAAAATTAACATTGACAATCCGTGTTTCTCTGTCTCTGGTGCTTTCTGCTTACTAGTAAGACTAACTTTTCTCCATTCACTACATGTATGACACAGCTCTTTTTCTTTTGGCTGCTCTGAGTCTTAGTTGTGGCACATGGGATCTTCAATTTTCGTTGCGGCGTATAGGATCTTTAGTTGCAACATGTGGGATTTAGTTCCCTGACCAGGGATCAAACCTTCCCTGTGTGGAGAGTGCGGAGTCACTGGACCGCCACAGAAATGCCCTCCAGTAGTTTTGACTTCCTCAGCCATTGTCCACATATGCTCAGGAGAATAACTCTTTTCTACATACATGGAATCATCTTGGAACATTTTCTGATTCTCTAGGGAGCTGTGATGGTGTCCTCTCTGGCTGTCAGTACCCAAAGAAGTGATTATGCTATTTGATAGTAAAAGAAACTAGAATATATTACCCCCAAATATGCTACTTCGGCATAAAGATTATTTTGAGCAGGAGGTAATGAGAAGTAGATATAAGAAAAGTGGCTTATCCTTCCTCTATTTGCCTAAAAGCAGGTTATAAAAATACAAAGATATCCCTCCTTCTCTCTACCAGGGAAAATAAAAGTTAATCACTAGGAACAATTTATCAGCCTGAAGAAAACATGAGAGGAGGACTACATAACAAGCTTTACTGATTAGCCTTTATCTACCACTGGATCCCCGTATATTTACCTACCCACAGTTTGCTGCTCTTGAAAGCCTTTTTCCTTTGTTCTGTCATTTCTCTACACAGTTATTGTTCTTTACTGCAGACACTTTATGAGCCTGAATTCTAAGCTACCTCTTTGAGTTACTTATCTCTGAATACTCCCATTCGTTACAGATGCTAATAAACTTGTTTTTCTCTTGTTAATCTGTCTTTTACACAGCACCCCAGCCAAGACCTTAAGATGGAAAGAGGAAAAAATTTTCTTCCCCTCCAGTAGAAAAACTTCTGGGTAGTCTTTCCAGAACACAGAAATTACCCTCAAGAATACCCCCGTCACTACAACTGACTCATAGAGGTGCAGGTGTAGAAAACAGAACATGTGGCCAGGAGAGGAAGCAAGGGGGAAATACCATGCGTAAGGCAGATAGCTCGCAGGAAGCTGCTATACCACACAGGGAGCACAGCTTTGTGCTCTGTGATGACCTGGAAGGGTGGACTGGGGAAGTGGAAGGGAGGCTCAAGAGGGAGGGGAGTATGTATACATATGGCTGACTCACTTTGCTTTTATAGCAGAAACTAACACAACATTGTAAAGCAATTACACTCCAATTAAAAAAAAAGAATTTCCCCAAAGTTCACATTTCACAGTTTGCATTTTCTCACAGTTTCCTGGGATAGGAAGCCAAGTCTAATGTAGAGGGTGGGGGTATTTTTTTTTTTTTATTAATTTTGTCATCTTTCAAAGACTCTCATCCCTTCCAAACAGCTAATTTTTAGCACAGAGAGGATTCTTTTAGGCAGGGAAGCAGAAATAAAACAGGATCCAAGGAATCCCACTGTTTCTATATTGTCCATCAGCACTGCACTGTGAGAAATGGAGATATCTTACTCTCATGAAACTTCCATGGAAAGTGGGGAGGAGAGGCAGAAAATAAACAAAATAAACACGTAAATTACTATGTTGGAAGGTGATAATTTCTATGAAAACAAATAAAATGGGGAATAGGATAAGAATGAATTTTAAAGCAGGTGCAAAGAAGAATCCACAGAGGACGTAAACACATTCAAATATTTTATTATTTTTTCCAGCTTTATTGAGATATAATTGACATATAACACTAGGTACAAGGTGTATATCTGTTGATTTGATATACTTATATATTGCAAAATGATGACCACCATGGTTACATAAGCACCATTTTTCTCTTGTGGTGAGAACATTAAGACCTACTGTTAGCGATTTGAAGTATTGATATAGCATCATACCTACAATCTCAATGCTGTATATTAGCTCCCCAAAACATATTCCTCTTATAACTCTAAGTCTGCATCCTTTGACACACATTGCCTTATTTCCTCCTCCTTTCTCTGCTCTTGCTACCCTTCTGCTCTCTCTCTCTCTATCTTCTCCCAGATTTTCTTCATCCATCCACTGATGGACACTGGGTTGTCTGTCTCTTGGCTATTTTGAATAATACTACAGTGAACACAGGAGTGAAGATATCTCCTTGAGATCCTGTGTTCATTTCCTTTGGATATATATCAAAAAGTGTGAATATTGGGCCGTATGCTATTCTATTTTTAATTTTTTGAGAAACCTCCATACTGTTTTCCATAGTGGCTGTAACAGCTTACATTCTCACTAATATTGCACACGATTTGTCTTTTCTCCATGTTCTCACCAAAACGTTTTATCTTGGATCATTGTTTTATATGTGAATATCCAATGTTCCCATCACTATTTATTGAAGAGGCTATCTTTTCTCCATTGAGTATTCTTGGCTTCTGTGTCAAACATTAGTTGGCCACAAGTGCGTGGGTTATTTCTGAACTCTCAGCTCTGTTCCACCAGTCTATGTCTATTTTTATGCTGTGACCACATTGTTTTGATTACTATAGCTTTATAATATAGCTTGAAATCAGGAAGTGTGATGCTTCCAGCTTTGTCCTTCTTTCTCGCGACTGCTTTGGCTATTTGGGGTCTCTTGGAGAAGGCAATGGCAACCCACTCCAGTACTCTTGCCTAGAAAATCCCATGGGCGGAAGAGCCTAGTAGGCTGCAGTCCATGGGGTCGCACAGAGTCGGACATGACTGAGCGACTTCACTTTCACTTTTCACTTTCATGAATTGGAGAAGGAAATGGCAACCCACTCCAGTGTTCTTGCCTGGAGAATCCCAGGGACAGGGGAGCCTGGTGGGCTGCCGTCTATGGGGTCGCACAGAGTCGGACACGACTGAAGCGACTTAGCAGCAGCAGCAGTTCCATATAAATTTTAGGGCTTTTTTCTTTACCTGTAAAAGATGACATTGGAATCTTGGCAGGGATTATATTGAATCTGTAGATGGCTTTGGGTAATATGGATATTTTAACAATATTAATTCTTCTGATCCATGAATATGGGATATCTTTCAATTTGTGTCTTCTTGAATTTCTTTCATTAATGTCTTATAATTTTTAGTGTACAGGTCAATCACCCCCTTGGTTAAATTTATTCCCTAAGTATTTTATTGTTTTTGATGCCTAGTGATGGAATTTAAATTTTCCTTTTTCAGATATTTTATTGTTGGTGTATAGAAATACAATTTTTTTAATGTTGATTTTTTTTTTAATCTTATAACTGCACCGAGTCCATTGAATTTTTTGGTGGCATCTTTAGAATTTTCTATATATAAGATTGTACTTGCAAACAAAGGAAATTTTACTTCTTCCTTTCTAATTTGGTGGTCTTTTATTATTTTTTTTTCTTGTTTGCTCATTCTGGCTAGGACTTTCAGTACTACACTGAATGGGAATGGTGAGAATGGGCCCCCATGTCTTATTCATGATCCTAGAGGAACAGCTTTCAACTTTTCACCATTAGTTGTGGGCTTGTCATACATACCCTTTATTATGTTAAGGTATGTTCCCTCTGCACCCAGTTTGTTAAGTGTTTTTATTGTAAAAGTCTGTTTATTTTGTCAAGGGATTTTTCTGCATCTGTTGAGATGATTTCAAGATTTTTATTTTTTATTCTATTAAAATGGCATATTCCATTTATTGATTTGCATTGGTTGAATCATCCTTGCCTCCCAGGGGTAATTCCCAGTTGTTCATGGTGCATAATCTTTTTAATGTACTGCTGAATTCAGTTAATTAAGTTTTTTTTGAGAATGTTTGCATTTATACTCACCAGGGATTTTAGTCTCTAGTTTTCTTCCTTTGTACTATCCTTATTTAGCTTTTGTGTCAGGGTAATGATGGCCTCATAAGATGAGTTTGGGAATGTTCTTTCCTCTTCAAATTCTTGGAAAAGTTTGAGAAGGGTTGACATTCAGTTCAGTTCAGTTCAGTCGCTCAGTCGTGTCCGACTCTTTGCGATCCCATAAATCACAGCATGCCAGGCCTCCCTGTCCATCATCAACTCCCGGAGTTCACTCAGACTTATGTCCATTGAGTCATTGATGCCATCCAGCTATCTCAGTTACTCTCTAAATGATCGGTAGAAATCACCAGTGAAACCATCTTATCCTGGGATTTTCTTTGTCGTGAAGTTTTTGATTACTGATTAAATATCTTTATTCATTATTAAATTACCCAGATTTTCTCTTTGTTCATGATTCAGTCATGGTAAGTTGTGTGTTTCTGGGAATGTATCCATTTTTTCTAAGCTATCTAATTTTGGGCATATAATTGTTCATGGTATTCTCTTATGACCCTTTGTATTTGACCCCTTTGTATTAGTTGTAATGCCTCTTTTTTCATTTCTAGTCTTATTTGAGTCTTCTCTCTCTATTTTTCCCTACGGCAAAGGAAATAAAAACAAAAACAGTAGCTAATTAAACTTAAAAGCTTTTTCACAGCAAAGGAAACCATAGACAAAACAAAAAGACAAACTACTGAGTAGGAGAAAGTATTTACAAATGATATGACTGATAAGGAGTTAGTATCTAAAATGTATGAACAGCTCATACAACTCAACATCAAAATAACAAACAACCATATTAAAAAATGGGCAGAAGAACCAAATAGACATTTTTCCAAAGAAGAAACACAGATGGCCAACAGGCACATGAAAAGATGCTCAACATCACTAATCATTGGGAAAATGCAAATCGAAACCACAGTGAGAAATCACCTCACATCTGTCAGAATGGTTTTCATCAAAAAGAACACAAAAAATGTTGGCAAGGATGTGGAGAAAAGAGAACCCTAGAACACTGTTGATGGGAATGTAAATTGGTGCAGGCAGTATGGAAAACAGTTTGGAGAGTTCTCAGAAAACTAAAAATGAAACTATCATACGATCCAGCAATTCTACTCCTGGATATATATCTGAAAAAAAGAAAACACTAATTTGAAAAAGTACAAGCACCCTAATGTTCACAGCAGCACTATTTACAACAGCCAAAACATCATATATGTGTACACACACACACACACACACACGAATATTACTCGTGTAAAAAAGAATGAAATTTTGCCATTTGCAACATCATGGATGGACTCAGAAGGTATTATGCTAAGTGAAATGTCAGACACAGAAAGACAAATGATATCACTTACATGTGGAATCTAACAATAAGACAAACCAGTGAATATAACAACAACAACAAAAAAAACAGACTCAGAAATAAAAAACCAACTAGTGGTTACCAAGTGGGGAGAGGGAAGTGGGGAGGGACAAGATAGGGATAGGGGATTAAGACAGGGATAGGAAATAGAATTTATACTATTCTGTATAAAATAAATTAGCTACTAGGACTTTACAATACAAGGAGTATAACCAACATGTTATAATGTCTATAAATGAAGTATAACCTTTAAAATTGTGAATCACTATGATGTATACCTGAAACTCACACAATACTGGACAACAACCATATTTCAATTAAAAAGTCTCCCCCACCAAAAGATGCTAAAGAAGTATGGCACCCAAAACATGCAAGAATATTTTTTTCCCTGAAGATAACTTTTGGGATGGGTGAATTTTCCTGAAAAAAAAAAAAATGTAGTTAAGATGGTCTTACCTTTCATGCAATTATTCTTTTTTCAAGTCCACAAGGCAATGTAGTAAATTTCTGTTATACAACTAGCTTATACCAAATTGTGTAATTTAATTTTAATTATAGATTTAACTTGAGGGTTGTTTTCTGAGCTTAATTACTGTAACTGACAATACAAAATTTTATTGATTATGTTGAACAGTAAAGCTACTCAAATCATAAGCCAAAGCTTTGAATAAAAACACAGCGTAAGACCATTTTATGTAAGACTTTGAAAAAACATTTTCTTATTGAGACATGATCAGACTTCAGACTCAAAATAGGCCTAGTTTTTATAATATTATTATGCACATATGTTGCATTTTTTGGCTTAAAATTTGTCTCTTCTATCTCACAAGTCATCTTCAAATATTGTCGTATTGGACAGTCAGCTATATTTATAAAACATAATAATAATAAATACTTAAAATGAGTAAACTGTCAAAAGTACCAATATTTTACAATACAGTTCATTTGTAACTTACAAAAACCATGGTTTTCCATATTTACAGCTATAATCAAACAGTAGGGAGGTAGCTGAGTACATAAAAATTCCTTCTTGAAAGATTCCCCTCTGATTTGCTTTCACACCTGTAGGGCGTGCTTGCTCTGATAAGCCTGTGGCTGGAAGGGTGAGTCTTCAGGAGGTAGTTCAGAAGGGAGAGGTTGAGGTCAAGAGCCTATCCTTCTCACTGAGCAGGTCAGGGCTCACCAGCTATCAGTCGTGTCCAAACCTGAGAATGGACTCAACCACATGAACACGCACACTGTCCTATGGGGCCGAATGACCTCTAATGAAGCTACTACCTGGGCTGCTCAGTCACAGTTAATCAATCACTGTGAGTACTAGCAGTTGGTTACACGATCAGTTAAAAAGAGGTGGTTTTCATTTTCCAATCTGGATATAGTTTGAAACAGTGCTAGGGTTCCGTGGAACTCTGAGAAACCCTTCTCCGCGGTGTTACTATGAGGGTCAAACAAGTCCTCCCTTTGTGCAAAGGTCTCAGAAGATAGTCTGGTGCAGAGGGGTAGCTACTGCTTCACTGAGAACGAAGGGATTTGCCATAGGAAGGAGACTGGCATTAATAAAAAATTAGGATCTAGCAAGTTCACTGCCATAAGGGAGGCATGTAGACAGTTCTCTGGACACACTGAGAAGCAGCACCTGTTTGTTCCAGAGTTAAGAGATAGTTTTACTTAGTAGATGGCATTTGACTGAAATTCAAAGAATGATTAGGTGCTTTTCTAGTTAGACATTAGAGGGAGAGGGTGCTCTAGACAGAGAGATCATATGAATAAGCAGCTTCATTACTCATGTAGTGGATGATCACCAGAAAGGGAAATGTATGTACTGTGCTTCATTTTGTCTTCAATTGGCATAGGCACTCATTTTCACAGACCATTTTGCCTTAATTAGAATTGCTTTAATTGAAAAGTATATGCTCCTGATCTTATACCACTAAAAATGCAGATCACAGCAGGGTTCTGGCTTATTTGCCTTCTTATAGTCTCTGGTCTGAAAGATTTAAACTATATACCTTGTACAGAGCATGCGTGCATGCTCAGTCCTGACCAACTCTTTGCTACCTCATGGACTGTAGCCTACCAGGCTCCTCTGTCCATGGAATTTTCCAGGCAAGAATACTGGAGTGGGTTGCCTTTCCTACTCCAGGGGATATTCCTGATCCAGGGATTGAATCCACGTCTCTCATGTTTCCTGCGTTGGCAGGTAAATTCTTTACCACTGAATCACCTGGAAAGCCCCTCGTATATCGCACTCCTGCTCAATTTTGACTTCTGAGATGAAAGTATTAATATTTACTAAAATAAACAAAGAAACCCAGCTAGCTTACTTTTTTCCCCTAAGCAATGAAAGATTTTAAGGATATATTTAATAAATGTAAACATACTAATAATTACTTCAAGAAATAAAAACAAATTACTTTGTCCTAATATGACTCAGCATACATTTGTATTAAAGCATAAAGGAGTGCTAATATAATTTTTTTTCCTGATAGGTTATAAAAGCAATATGGCTTGTAACAAATTTTCTTATGTATCATTTTCAAACAGGTTTAGAAGACATAAAAGTGTGTTTTGCTACATGTTATATTTAAATCTGTTAATATTTTTGCATTGCCTTTTTCTATAAATGCACATAATGTATATTATGAGACTAGATAAATAATTTTCATAACTTAAATAGTACTTGCTAAATTTAACTCCCCTAAGTGAACTAAACAATTTGTAAAACCCACATTTTAGTTTACTAATGGCCATAGTCAGAGCACAAGTGTGTACTGAGTAATATTTGGTTTAGGGAAAAGACAAACAAGAATGTAACTAGTTCATATTTCTAGCTCTTCCCTGTGCAGACTGAAACCAGGATTCAATGAGTTGCTGGGAAAAGCAGAAACACACACGTATATGGAAGTGATGCCCTCTAACAATGGCTCAGGAAATTCATGATACTGTTACAGTGTTCCCACTGAGCTTTCAAAACAGCTTTATATTGAACAAATTTGAAGCTATTTCAAGTGTACTTGTTGGGATTTGAAAGCAAATCAGCTCTTGTGAAGAATGAGAGATTTAAGAAAGTGTGGAGAGAATGCTGAACTAGATCCAGAATATCTATTTAAATGTATATCAAAAAAAAATAATTCAGCATTGTTTTCCAATCATGATTTCTGGAACGAGGAGTAGAAATTGTCAAGCCTTATTAAGGTACAGGCTTGGCCAAAATTGTCCTCCACTCTTTGAAGAGTGGGTTTTTTGTTTCTTGTTTGTTTGTTTGTTTTTTTCCCCATCTGAAATGAAATCTCTGCTGCTATCTTGAGCTTGTGAGCTCTTTGAGTGGAGTTCTCGCTCTGGTTAGAGAACAAGTAAGTAGTCACAGTGGAATTCACACTGGAGAAAGTGGACCCCAGGGACGTGGATAGAAAAGAAGTGTGGCTGTCCCTCTCTTCATTAGCCTGACGCCTGCCGTGATGGCAGCCAAAGGCCCTCTTTCCAAGGCACCACGGTGGGCCTTCACCAGAGCCCCAGCAACAGCATGGCTGGGACAGTCCAGGAGCTTCCAGTGCCATCCAAAGGAGTCAGCAACATGGAGCACGGGAGGCAGGGCGAAAGATGTTTGGGAATGTTCGTTATCTGACTTCCCACAGATTCATCATTTTGTCCAAAGCCCTGAGGACGCCACTATGAAAAACACTGCACCAGGAAGAGGAGATAGAGGAAGAAAAAGGCAGAAGGGTGGGGTGGGAAAGGACATGGGGTGAGAGAGAAGGGATCGAGGGACAGATGAGCTAGGGGAAAGGGCAAGAAAGGGACGAGGGAATTCTGCTGCAGCAAAGGGCCTCGTGGAGATCACCGTTAGCTCGGAGCATGCTTGACCCTAGGTGGCGCTGTGGAGTTAGCAAGTTCGGAAAAATAGACCTCAGCGCTCAGAACCCCATCTTTCCCATTGGTGCCTGTTCTGTATTTGGTGCTTGTTTGAATCAGTTCCCCCAGGCAGCTCCCACCCCCATACTAACTTCTAGATGCTGCTCTTTGTTCCTGTCTCCCCGTCCCCTGAAACCCCTCTCCGTCCCCCATCACCCCGGCGATCCTCTGCTCTTTCTCAGCTGCTGTGCGCTATGCTAGGGGCTTAACTGTGTTGTCTGCGGATGCTTACATAGGAAGCGTTACCTGTTTTATAGGCAAGAACACTGACACTCAGATATATGAACTTAGAAGCCCAAGGTCTCTTGATCTGTAAGTCCAACAGCGGGAGGCAGGACTTGGTACTGCAAGGACCCTGTGCCTAGCAGTGGGGAATCTCACAGCTGTCTCCCCATGGCCATCTCTGTCTGATTCTGAGTGTGGTTGGCGTCCTCTTTACTGCACATTCGCCAGGGGCCAGTCTGGTGGCCATCTGGCCCCTCAGTCAATCAGCACTCTTTGTTAGCTGAACACTATGCTGTGTACAGAGGCCCCGTCTGCGCCCACGCGGTGAACAGCACAGGGGGCTTCCACTGGAAGGAGGTGGAGGCTCTGAGTCATGACTTCCCCCAGAAGGAGCCCAGGGTGGGTGCCCTGCTCATGGGTCATCAGAGTTGACACAGCTGAGTGTGAGTAACAAGAAACAGGGAGGGAGGGAGGAAATAAGGGAAGAAACAAACTAATCTAAATCATCCTTTCTTCCTTCTGTTCTGACAAAGACTTTACTTTCCATTTAGAGTTATACCTCTTTAGACACATGGAAGCAACAGGTTAAGGATCCAAAAATAGATCCTAATCTCAAATAATTAGTAGTTAGTAATTAAATTATAAAAAACTCAAGATAAAACTAACTAGTCAGTGTTATTCAGGTGGTAATAATCTTGGAAAAGAAAGCATAACCATTTGATGCCATTATGTAATTTATTTTAAACTGAGACAGTGAAAAGAAAAAAGAGGGAGAAATTAAGAGGAAACAGAAGCAGAGACAAAAGAGAAATGAAAAGAAAATGGAACAAAAAGAGTTGGCTGCACAGGTCCCACTCGGGAAGCTATGTCTTTTCTCAGGATCCTTTGACCTCTATTTTTGTCTGTTTTTTCTCTGTGTCTCCATGTCTTTTTTCTCCGCATGTATTTGAAAATGAATAGGGAGAGAAAATAGAATTCGAAGGTAATTTTTCCTCCACATCTCATTGTTCAAATATCAACTACATGGCCGCTTCACTGAATTGAAAGTTGATCAATTGTCAATTCAGACAACAAAATAAAATTAAGAGTACTGTAGCCTGGGCTAACCAGTTGTTAAAAATTTATGAAGTAATTGAATGAGTTTTGGGTAGCTGAGTAAGTACTGAAGAAAGAAATGAGTATTGCAATTTTGGTGGTGGTAATGACAAGAAGCGGAGAAGGCAATGGCACCCCACTCCAGTACTCTTGCCTGGAAAACCCCATGGATGGAGGAGCCTGGAAGGCTGCAGTCCATGGGGTCGCTGAGGGTTGGACACGACTGAGCGGCTTCACTTTCACTTTTCACTTTCATGAATTGGAGAAGGAAATGGCAACCCACTCCAGTGTCCTTGCTTGGAGAATCCTAGGGACAGCAGAGCCTGGTGGGCTGCCGCCTATGGGGTCGCACAGAGTCGGACACGACTGAAGTGACTTAGCAGCAGCAGCAGCAACAATAAGAAGACAGCTTTAAAAAAAAAAATGTCTCCTATGTGCCTGGTACTGTAAGAAGCAACTGACAAGTTACAGAAGAGAATAAAGTGGAAAAAGTTAACAGAAAAAGCAAATACAAGATGATGAATTATTAACATGTATCCTTACCTGAAACTTCTTCACGGTTCATCAAAACCAAAGGCCATCTTGTCTTCCCTGAGGGAAAAAAGAACCACTTCTGTTACATCTGGTAAATTCATCTGCTGTTGAAGAAGGTACAGCCAAGTGTTCAGAGAAATAACCTTCTTCAGGCCCTTCTGTAAACTGCCTGGCTTTTATCAATGGTCTTGACTTCACAAAATAGGACAGTGTGAGAGGCAGGCATCCAAGTGGGTTAGCTTCCAACTTTCAGGATATGGATAGGCAAACATCCTTGAGTCTAGCAGCTGTGAAACATGAATAGGAGGCCCTCAAACTCCATTTGGTTAGAGTGTTAGATCAAGTAAGAAAACAGTTAACTTTGTGTCAGTGCAATTGCAACCTCAATGAGATTTTATCTAGGGAGTGAAAGATTAGGGGAGACCGAATTTATTCAGAGGAAGCATTTATATATTTGGCAGAGCCTCATGTGAGAGCAGAACAAAGGCTGCCAAGGAGGTTCATAAATTGAGATGGATGGTCTGCAAGAATTTTCCACATATGCTGCACACATACAGTGATATACACACAGCACGGCCCAAGCTCAGTGTTGAACTGCCCTGCACAAATACTGATGCTGTCTCCTTTAAGGGCATGGAATGATGGGGTAGGGAGGGCAGGTGGAGCTTGAATCAGTGTCAGGGTTAGAACTGGGATGGAGAAGAAAGAATATTCTGAGGATGAGGCTGTGCAGTGGGTGGAGATGGGGGAAAGGGGAAGACTGCAAGAAAAGGGGGTGGCAGTGAAGGAAGAAGCCCGTTCATGATGAGTGGCGTGAAGAAGAAAAGCCATGAAGGTAGGGCTGGCGGAGAAGATACGGGAGGGGATGATGGCGTATGCAGCATAACACAGAGGAAAAATAATACTATACAGGGAGAGGATTCAGCAGGGGGAACAACGGTCTTGATCAAGCTTGACCAAGCTTTCCCTTTTACGTCTGTGCAGCAGGACAAACCAAAATTACTTTACTGTCTTTGTAACTCAAACTCATCTTGAAGGTTTACTCATCAGCTGTAGAAGTCATGAACCCGCTTTGAAGATGTCATATCCATTAAGGATGTGGTTGCCAAAAGGAGTGACTCAGTAAGGCACATGGGCCAAATTTGGCCTGCGGCCTGATTTTACAAATAAAGTTTTATTGGAATACAAGAGTCCTCCTTAGTTTATAAATTGTTCATAGTTGCTTTCATGTTGTAGCGACAGCCGATGAGTAGTTAACGCCAGAGATCGTATAACCTGCTGCTGCTGCTGCTGCTGCTAAGTCACTTCAGTCGTGTCCGACTCTGTGCGACCCCATAGACGGTAGCCCACCAGGCTCCCCCATCCCTGGGATTCTCCAGGCAAGAACACTGGAGTGGGTTGCTATTTCCTTCTCCAATGCATGAAAGTGAGAAGTGAAAGTAAAGTCGCTCAGTCATGTCCAACCCTTAGCGACCCTATGGACTGCAGCCTACCAGGCTCCTCCGCCCATGGGATTTTCCAGGCAAGAGTACTGGAGTGAGGAGCCATTGCCTTCTCTGATATAACCTGCAGACACCCTAAATATTTATTATCTTGTCCTTTACTGAAAGGGGTTTCTTGATATCTCAGTTGGTAAAGAATCAGCCTACAATTCAGGAGACCCTGGTTTGATTTCTGCATAGGGAAGATCCCCTGGAGAAGGGAATGGCTACCCAGTCCAACATTCTTGGGCTTCCTTTGTGGCTCAGCTGGTAAAGAGACTGCCTGCAATGTGGGAAATCTGGGTTCAATCCCTAGAGAAGGAAAAGGCTCCCCATTCCGGTGTTCTGGCCTAAAGAACTCCATGGACTGTATAGTCCATGGGATCTCATTTGCCCCGCCATGTCCTTGACTATGGAGTCTGCACCCTTCTCTGCCACTCAAATGCCACTAACCTCTGCCAGGATCTAGTCACATCAGTGGCAAAGCCTGATTCTATTCTACATGGCATCCATTCATATTTATTTTGTATATGTTTAAGGCTTTGCTAGATTATTCTTGGGAAAGGAAAGGAATGTGATATTATGAAAAGTAAATAGGAGCTGCTAAGGGACAGGAGAGCATATCTAAGAGGCCTCTAATGCTATGTCTCCTGAGGACGTCCTTTCGTTAGACAGTGGCTCACTGCAAATTTATATGCTGAAGCCTTAACCCCCGGGACCTCATAATGTGACCTTACTTGAATATAGAGTTGTTGCCAATGTCATTGGTTAAGGTAAGGCCAGGTGGCACAATGGTAAAGAATCCACGTGCCAGTGCAGGAGACACAGGTTCTATCCCTGGGGCGGGAAGATTCCTTGGAGAAGGGAATGGCTACCCACTCCAGTATTCTCGATGGGAAATCCCACAGACAGAAGAGCCTGGTGGGTTACAGTCTATGGGGTCACAAAGAGCCAGACATGACTGAGTGACTGAACACACACACACACAGGTCACTACAGTGGGTCCCTAATCCAATAAGGCTATTGTCCATACAAAAACAGTGAACTGGACAATGTGTGCAGGGAAAGTACCATGTGAAGATGGCAGAGATGGGGTGATGCAACCAAAGCCACAGGACACCAAAGATTGCCTGCAAACCACTAAAAGCTTGGGGAGAGGTCTGGCCCAGATTCTCCCTCCCAGCCCTACTGACACCTTGATGCTGTACTGCCAGCCTCCAGGACTCTGAGGCAATACATCTCCGGTTTAGCCATTCAGTGTTGGTACTTTGTTACAGTAGCCACAGCAAATTAATAAACACAAGTACAAAGTTTTCCACATAGACATTCCTTGCTGGCAGTAACCATCTCCCTATTGACCACTTTTATTCCTAGAGGGACAGAGCTCACAGTCTCAGAGTCTTTGTTTTTCTTTCTCTCAAAAAATTCCAACTCGACAGGCAAGGCTTCCAACACCTAACCTTTAGCTCTGGGATTGCCTGTTTCCAACAATTCTTCTTCCTTTGACAAAGACTCTAGAATGGTCACAAGATTTATTTTTTATGTCCACAGAGTGGACAAACCAAAAATGCTTTATTATCTTTCTAACTTAGACTCATCTTGAAGGTTCACTCATAAGCTGTAAAAGTCGTTAACCTCCAAAGGGAGTATACCAGACTCCCAAGAGGCCAGGAGTTACAGCTGCCGACCTAAAAATCTGTGTGCTCATCAAACTTTGTGTGTTGGTTCAGTCCTATTTGGGCTTCCCTTGTGGCTCAGACAGTAAAGAATCTGCCTGCAATGCGGGAGACCCAGGTTCAGTCCCTGGGTCAGGAAGATCCCCTGGAGAAGAGAATGGCTACCCACTCCAGTATTCTTGCCTGGAGGATTCCATGAATGGTGGAACCTGGCAGACCACAGTCCATGGGGTCACAAAGAGGTGAATGCAACTGAATGGCTGACACTGTCACACTGTCAGTTCTGTTTAAAAGTACTACATTTCTAAGACCATCAGGTCACAATAAAATTTTTATCTTCAAATATTAAAAATTAAACTAGTAGTCTGCGTGTGGGTCCATGAAATTGTTTGACTTTGAAAAGAAAGCTCCTTATACTTAAGCAAGACCTCTATTTTAAAGGAATGAATAGCCATCATCATTTTAAAAATTATTGATTGTCCCAACCCTTCCCTTATGTGTACGTATGGTAAACATCCTAAACATAGGTAACAGGGACTCTGCTAGACACTAGGACAAGAAAGGAATGGGACACTGTCCCCAAAGGTCTCAGAGTCTAGTGGGAAGGAAAGAAAAGGAAGTCGAGGTGGATCACAGAGAAGCCGGTAGTGGGTTGCAAGCCTGTGCCATGGGAGGATAGAAGTTGACATCCAGCTCAGCATGAAATGGCTAAGTCAGCACACGGCATTGGAACAGGCTTCAGAGTTGCAGATGTCTAAATGGGAGTTACTCTGATAGCAGAGCAAGGGCTTTGCAGAAAGAAGGGGAAAATGTTAACAACTTTGTGAGCACCTGCTCTATGCCAGCATCGCACCAAATATATTTCACACATTTATGTATCACTGTGATAGGTACTGCAGTTAAATTTTTTATTGTAGTAAAATGTACAAAACATAATACGACTTTAAAGGGTACAGTTCGGTGGCATTAAGTACATTCATACTGCTGTACAACCATCCCTGTTCAATTCCAGAACTTGCTCATCTTCCCAAACTGAAACTCAGAACCTACAAAACAGTTAACTCACCACTCCACCACCCTCCAGCCCCTGGCAACCACCATGTTACTTTTGGTCTCTATGAACTCAACTACTCTAGATAATTCACACAAGTGTAATCATACCATATCTGTTTTTTCATAGCTGGCTTATTTCACTCTGCATAATGTCTACGAGGCTCACCCATATTGTAGTGTGCCTCAGGATTTCATTCCTTTTTGATCCCATTGTGTGTATATGCCCCATGTTGTTGATCTATTCATCCAGCAATGGTTGCTTGGGTTGTTTCCACCTTTTGGTTTTTGTGAATTACGCTGCTGTGAAAATGGATATCTGTTCAAGTTCCAGCTTTCAATTATTTTGTTTATTCCCAGAAGGGGAAATGTGGACTCCTATGGCAATTCTGGAATTACCTGTGAAAATATAAACAGAGTCTTATTTTTTTCCAAGCTGGCCATACTGTTTTTTTCAGAGACTGCCACTATTTTACATTCTCAGAAGCAATGCCCACTTTCTCCACATTCTTGCAAGTGCTTGCTATTTTCTATTTTTTGGATATTGGCTATCTTAAGGGGTGTGAAGTAGAATTACACTATGAGACAGGTACCATTATTATTAGCATTTTTTTTTTAAGAAGAGAAAATGAAAGCTTAGTAACTTGTTTACAGTCATCTAGCCAATACATGGCACATGCAGAATTTTAACCTCAGTCCATTCTACTTTGGCTCCGTGTTCCTAAGCATAATACCAGGTTTTCTGGTGGGGACCTGGGAGAAAACCCAGGAAGCTTAGAGAATGGAAATAAAGGAGACAGTTTTGGGAGGGGAGGTTGTGAATGGAGATGAGACTGTACAAGTATGCAGGGGTCAGATCATAAAGACATTTGTGTTTTTTCCTGGAAAAAATTTCAGTTCTTATAAACAACTTGGAAACATAAAATGTATATGGTAATCAAATAAATCTAAGGATACATGAGATGGGCCCATAAAAAAACCCAAAAGGAAACATGAGATGAGCCCATAAAAAAAAAACCAAAATCTGTGTTTCTCAGAAATGTAATCAGAATAGCTGTAGGTTAAGGCCTAATGTAAGGAATAACTTATTTTTCCGTCAAAGTACAACTGAAAATAACCAAGAATAATAAGATGTTGGCTTCACATTTTTCCATTTGTACTAAGTAAGGATATTTTGGGGCATCTTATGGAAAATATAACCTCAAGGGTTAAGGGGGCATTCACCAGGCGTCTCAGCCAATTCCTATTGGGAATCTTGTGCTTGTATGAGGCAAGGCCCCCAGGCTGTGGTCCTGGATGAAGGACCTAGAAGGAAGGAAACCCCGCTGTGTACTTTGGGTTTCAAACTGTCTAGGCATGTGCAGACAGTGTGCACCGTGGAGTGGAGAAGAGAGGGATCTCTCTATGGGAGGGACTGGAGCCCGCTGGTCAGAAGTCAAGGTGGTTTGGGGACCCCTGAACCTGTGGCTGGTGGACTGAGTAGGAGGTACTTGCTACACTAACAGTGCTACCAGCAGTCTAGCCCGGAACAGTGACCAAACCTGACATTCCTCAGTAAGGTGGAAACATATATGTGTAAATGAAGAGACGAGGAATAGCAGCTGAGAGTACAGGCATTAGGTGAAGGATGCTCCACCTCCTGGGTGCATTGTGGGGTGGGGTGGGAAGGGGAGACTAGTTTTTCTTTTTGGAAAACGATGCCCTTGGCCATAGGGCGCTTTTACCCAGCTCAGTAAAGCAGGAGGAGGACGGGGGCTGGGGCCTGGTGCGGATGAAATTTGAATGAAGTGCTTGCTATATATCCCCAGGCAAACTAGAGTAGCCTTTCTCTAGGAGGACGGCTCCCGCCCACACCCGCTGGGGCAAAAGGTCATTGCACGCATCCTAGGCTATTAACCATCCTGGTTTTCCTGAATTCCCCTGCATCCGGAGGCGGTGGACAATTTGTGCCCCCTCTGCTGGTCAGTGGCCCCAAGAATGCATTCCTTCAGGCGTGGGCGGGGGAGTGGGCGGAGGCGTGTGCCCAGGCTCTGGTTATGCAGCAAGGCAGATCCAATACAACACGCTGTAAGAGAGCTCAGAGCAGGTGGTGATGTTATCTCTTAGCTCAGTTACATGAGATGCCAGAAAGGGTGGAGCCCTATATCGCTGGGACCAATCTTGCTTTTGGAACCTGCCACAAATGGGCTTCCCTGGGGGTTCAGTGGTAAAGAATCTGCCTGCCAGTGCAGGAGACGTGAGTTTGATCCCTGGATTGGAAAGGTCCTCTGGAGAAGGAAATGGCAACACACTCCAGAATTCTTGCCTGGGAAATCCCATGGACAGAGGAGTCTGGCAGGCTACAGTCCATGGGATAGCAAAAGAGTCAGACACAATTTAGTGACTAAACAACAACCACAGAATGATCAAATGGAAGTCTGCAAACCTGAGTGATATTTGGTCATGTGACATGACAATGAGGTGGATTAACTGCTAATGAGTGAGTGGGACTCCGGTAATGTGCCAGCACCTTTTTGTCCAGTTGTGTCTGCTTGGTAAGATTATAATGCTGATGTTGATGCTCCAGTGTTTTGGGAAGTTGAGTGAAGCCTCCTCTCCTTGCCCTATGCTGGCTCCTCCAAATCCTAGGCATATGAAAATGAACATGGCCAAAGGCTGTGTGTTGTGAAGATTTAGCTTTACCTAAAGCAAGGACTCACATCTCCCTTTGGCTTCTGAGCTTCTGGAGCGGGAGAGTTGTGATACTGACCTTAAACATCTCCTTAGGAACCACGTGGAGAATTGAAGAAGCATAGGACAAGCTTTGTGGGGGCTTCTCTGGTGGCTCAGTGGTAAAGAATCTGCCCGCAATGCAGGAGACGAGTGTTCCGACCCTGGGTCAGGAAGATCCCCTGGAGAAGGAAATGGCAACCCACTGCGGTATTCTTGCCTGGAGAATTCCATGGACAGAGGAGCCTGGTGGGCAATAGTCCATGGGGTTGCAAACAGTCAGACATGACTTAGGGACTGAAACCACCACCACCACCCAGGACATGTTTTGTAAAGAAGGAGTGAGGGAATTTGAGAGTTTTTTAAGTCTCTGGAAAAGAAGAGACTTAGGGAGGACTCCAACAGGGTCTTTAAATCCCAAAACTATGGAAGATAGTTTTTATCTGTCTTGAGGTGAAAACAAAAGGAAGTGGACTTGCTTTGTTGATGGAGGGCTTTTAGTCACTCATAGGAAGAGCTAAGATGCAAGGAAGAGGCAGCTGAGGATGACTGGGGTATGGAGAGTGGGATTGTGGGGAATAACCTCAGAGCACAGCAGCTAACAATGACAATGGTAGTAGACACCACCTGCCCTATGCTATGCTGCTCAACTGTATTTACTCTATTTATCTGTGAATATTTATCGAACATCTGCTATGCTCCAGAGTTTATGCTAGACTCAAGGGCTACAATGATGAGCAAAAGTAAGTATATTTCCACCATACTCTGGGTGGGGTGGGGCAGGTCCTCTGGATGACTTACAGGATGAGTCAGAAATAAATTAAGTGTGTAAATGTGTCATTACAATGTCCATGAGAACGTATAAATGTCATTAGAGTGTAAAATAAGCACAGCTGATAGGCTTTGGGATGTTAGGAATGCTCACTCTTCTCTATTATTTTTTCTTATTCTCATTCCACTGAGGAGGAAACTGGGGCTCAGAGAGGTTAAGTCATTTTCCCAAGACTACACAGCAATCAATGGGCACAGCTGAGATTTCTATCTACCTATCCAGGTCTGTCTGATCCCAAAGGCTTTTCTCTGAATCTCCTGACTCTAGACTGTCAGTTTAGAGACTGGAGAAAGGCAAAGTAGATCTGTTTTACCCTGGTGTGACCTGAAGGCCTTCCGATCATTCATAATCTACCTTTCCTGCCCGGTCTTGGAGTGGATTATGAGGCCTCTCCCAACATGCCCTCAGACTGTCATTCTTTCTTCCTCTGCCCCTCCTATACCTACATGACCCTGCCAGGAGTACACAGCCCTTTCTCCAGGCCCTGTCAGGTTGTAGATGAAGCTGAGACCAGCAAACCTGGGCAGCCTTCCCAGTGCACAGCAGTCCTCAAGCGTCTCTGTTCCCAGCCTGTTCAAGGCAGACAGCACTGATGTCTGTCTGAGTCAGTGTTTGCACATGTGTGAAGCGGCCCTTGTGTGTGCATCCCACCTTGCTTGGGAGGTGCTTGCTGATACCTGCATTCAAGACAAACATACAAATGCTTTTGTGCACACATGGAAAAGTACACATATGTTCAAGCTTGTGACAAGTGTTTGTGGCAGGAGGCCAAGAGTCATCAGTCTGTGGGCCTGTTTTGTGAAGGGCAGGAGACTTGGAAGCCCATTCAAAGCGACACAAAGTATTTTCTCTTCTGGGGATTTAGGCACTGGGCTTGTCCTTGGAGCAAAAGGAAGCTGGAGCTGGAAGGGAGAGAAGACTCCACGTTCCTTATGTGGGGCCACAGGCTCTTTTGGGGTGGTTCTGGGAGAAGTGGCTGTGAAGTGGGGAAGAGCCCCACTGCCACTGTGATTCTGCCCTTCCCAGGTGTGAAGCCCAGGACATAGCTCCTAGGACATTCCAGCTGATGGCGGGTGGCTCTGATCTGCCGTACTTCACTTCCCAGTTTGCAGCGCAATGACTTATTGGATGCACCTGTATTGTTCACTCCTCACAGACACCTGTGAGTCTGGGTTATTGTGCCCACTTTATAGATAAAGAAACAGACTCAGCAAGCTCTGTTTGCCCAAGGTCACACAAGTCAGTCAGGCAGGGCAGGAATTTAAACCCAGGCTTGCTGGACCTAAACGGCTGTGTCATCTAAATTCTGTTCCATGGACTCCCCCAGATAGCCCCTGTTCATAGAAGAACCTGCAGGGGGTGCCGTGGCCTGTGCAGAGACAGGCGGCTTCTGCGTGATGGAGCAGGGACAGCACGAGGACCCCTCGCTTCCACCCTCTCCACTCTGGCCCCTCATTAGTCTGTCACACTTCACTCCTGCACCTGCTCCCTAGCTTCTAGAGCCCAGTGCTGATGCTCCTCACGGGGGGTCTCCATCGAATGGGCTCCTGATGACCTCCTTGAAGCTGTCAGACGGCAGGGAGTGGCTTTGCTCTTCTCCAACAAGCCTGAGCTTGGGGAAGGAGCGGGGAGGCAGAGAGGGACTGTGGGGCCCTAAATGGGAAACCTTGAAAAAGAAAAAGGCTAGCATTGCCGACGGAAACTAAGATGGCGCCTGGCAGAAGAGATGGGGGCGTAGTCTATGTTGTCTGTCAAAACTTCTGATTGGTTCTCTTGATTTCTGTGCATGTAGACAGCACGTGATCACCATAGACTCTCGTTATAATGATGGCACATGACGATTTGACCTTTAACGTGATTGGTGTAACTATGGAAAGTCCCTTGCAAACCCCTCCCCGCTTGCCTTTATAAGCAGGGAGTTTGTAACAATAAAGCGGAACTGCACTAGACGGAACCCCTGTCTCGTCTGATTGTCTCTCGCTCGCCGAGGGGCTGGGTTGGTGGACAGCAGGCTCACCTTTCTTTGGGATCCCTCAGCTCTCTGCTGAGGGAAGTTCCACTGCCTCTCTCTCTTTCTGCGGAGCGCTCCCCACAGGGACCAGTTGGGTCTGGGATGTTGTCCCTCCAGCAGTAAATGGGCTGATAAGGGACCAGCTGAGAACCAGTGTCCAGTGCCTGCAGGTGGATCAGAGCCTGTGGGAATGCGGGGGCCTGGGCCTGGGTGGCAGGATCTGGTGGGGTTGACCGGTGGGTGCCAGGCCCAGGGGAATTGAGCCCTGCAAGCCAGCTTGGCTGGTCACCAGAGCTGTTTTCTTTGTTACCAGGTGCTATGCTGGAGGCCAAGAATGAGCCATCAGAGTCCAGAAGGCATCCACCCACTATAAAGATACTATGGCTGGAGGTACTGTTGGGCTTAAATGTGAATAGAAACAGCCACTGAAGCGCAAGGCAGGAGATGTCCTAGTGCAGTGCTGTCTAACAAATAGAATGCAGATCACATGCATAATCTTAAATTTTCTAGCACGTGTATATGCTAAGTCACTTCCATTGTGCCTGACTCTTTGAGACCCTATGGACTGTGGCTCGCCAGGCTCCTCCGTCCATGGGATTCTCCAGGCAAGAATACTGGAGTGGGTTACATGCCCTCCTCCAGGAAATCTTCCGGACCCAGGGATACCCAGGGAACTCATGTCTCGTATATCTCCTGCATTGGCAGACGAGTTCTTTACCACTAGCACCACCTGGGAAGCCTCAAATTTTCTAGCAGTCACACTCAAAAAGTGTAAAAAGAAACAGGTGAAATGAATTTCAATATTGTATTTTATGTAAATGGATGTATCCAAAATCATATAACTACACCATGTGATCAATCGCAGAAATTACAAATGAGCTGCTTTATATTCTGTTTTCGTAGTAAGTCTTTGAAATCTGGTATGCAATTTTCACTTACAGCTCATCTGCCCTCAGACTGGCCAGGGGTTAGTCAGAACCTCCTCGGCCCCCACCTCCGTTCCCTGTCTCCAGAACCAATCCCATGGGCTTTGCGTCCCTACTGGCCCAACCAGGATTCCTGCTGCTGCTGGGGCCTCTGAGCTGTGTGGGGAAGAGAGTTTGAGACAGGAACCAGGGGCCATGAAGTTGGGACAGATTGGCACGAGGAGTCTGGGACAGAGTGGGGAAAACACGTGAGCCCCGAGTCCTGGCATGAGCAGATGACCTGGCGGCCGCCCATGTCCAGAGGAGCAGTGGGAGAGGGACACGGTGGCCAGGAGCCCACAGGCCCGCACGACCTGCCTGACACACTTCCTTTGGCCTTTTTACTTTCATCTAACACCCTAGAGTCTGGTTAACTTTTGTNTGTCACGGGCGCAGCTTCTGGATGGTGGATCCAGGACTGTGGAGCCGGGTGAGGCCACAGTCAGACAGTTGAAGACCCCTGACCCTTCTGTTTTGATTGGCCAGGAGCCAGTCTTGCTGAGGCTCACGTGGTGGAAATCCCCTTGCTAATATTGGGAGTTGCTGCCTCCCAGCACCATCTCTCCCCCCAGCAAGTGGGAAATGCCTACAGAAAAAAATCAGAATCTCATGGAGACCTATAACCTCCAAGACCCAGGGGCCCCAGCATCAAGGGGAATTGGGCACAGGTGCAGGGCCGGGCTGGGTTGGGAAGCTGCCTCATGAAGCTTGCAGAACCCATGGCTTTTCCACCTTTCTTGCTTCTCCCCATAAAGTGGCTCTGAGATGGTCCAGCCTCACTCATAAAGAAGCCCAGTGAGGTCACAGAAAAACAGCAGCCACAAGGATAGTGAGTAGGATAATGCAAGCAAGGCACAAACTGGCCCCACCCTCCCTTAGGTTTGTGTGGCCTCGGGTGGCACAGGTGCCCGGGAAGTGACTCTGGGGCTTGTTGGATGCGGGTGGGCAGGGACACCAGGTGAGCATAAGGAGGGGTGGAGCCTGTGTGAATCTGGCCAGGTGTTCAGGGAGTCCTGGCGGGTCAAGACCACTTGGGGTTCATCTCCTTAGAATTTCTGCAGA
This sequence comes from Redunca redunca, assembly GCA_006410935.1. NCBI lineage: Eukaryota > Metazoa > Chordata > Mammalia > Artiodactyla > Bovidae > Redunca > Redunca redunca. The sequence goes on from SJYQ01001334.1 coordinate 110,236, forward strand.
GAAAGCGCCAGTGATGAGGAAGCTTTTGTTCTGTGTCAGCCTCACTGGCAGGTTGCTTGGTGGGGTGGGTATGAGTCATTCTCATTTGCCCTTCAGGCAACAGAGTCACCAAGAGGTGAAGTCACTTCCTGAAGTCGAGCAGGTTTAGTGGAGTGAGGGAGGAGGAATTGGAGCCCCGGCTCCCGTGACCCATCCCATGCCTTCCTCTCCTCCACACTGCGTGATACCTCCCGCAGCTTGCGGCCAAGCTGGGCTGGTTTTCCAGAGTGTGTGTGCGTGCGTGGGATGTGGCTTTCTCCCATTCATAGGGGAGGCCTGCATACACCCGCCTGTGTGGCACAGGGTGAAGGTGTGCACGTGTTACTTTGTGCAAGTATGATTGTAGGTTTATGCAAAAACCAGCATAGGGATGCATGAGTTAGCACAAGTCCTCCCACCCGCCCCTCCCCTGAAGCCCCAGGATCCCAAGAAGTGTTCCCTCATCTTCGTTGAGGTAAAGAGGCAAGCCCTTCCCTCCACCAGGCCTGCCTTCTCCCGTTTGCTGGATCTGCATCCTGCCCATAGCTTCCAGGCTCCTGTGCCCTCTGTGATCTGCTCCTCCTCCCAGCTTTCAATCTCTCTTTCCACTGGCTCTTTCCTTCACCTACAGAGCTTGCTCAGGGCTCCACTCGCATTGAAGAACATCCACCCTTCCTTACCCAGCTTCTCCTGCATCTCCCCCCACCTCCCATCCCCACATTCTCTTCCCTGTTGAATTTCTCAGGACAGCCTATGTCTGTGGCCTCCACTGCCTAACACCAACGTCTTCCTCTTAGCAGCTTGCCATCTGCTTTCCCTAAAAGAGTTTCTCCCAAGACCACCTTTGACTGTGGAGTCACCAGCTGCTGGCCTTTTGTCTGTGCCTCTCTTTCTCTCACCAAACCAGAGACTTCTTTACTTCTTGTGCTTAGTCGTTCAGTCCTGTCCGACTCTTTGTGACCCCATGGACTGTAGCCCGCCAGGCTCCTCTGTCCGTGGGGATTCTCCAGGCAAGAGTACTGAGTTGGGTTCCTATGCCCTCCTCCAGGGGATCTTCCCAACCCAGGGACTGAACCCTGATCTCCCACATTGCAGGACTTCAACAGGCGGTGTTACTCTGATGGGCCCTCCTCTCCTACTTACAGTGTATTCCTAAACCAGCAGCTCCCGCAAGACTTGCTGACCCGCACAGAAGCTCCTCCGGGCACTGAGAAGGTGCCTCCAGCTTCCAGCCCTGTGTCTCCTGCGTGCCTGTGACACTCAGCACAGGGCAGGGGTCGGTATCTTGCCTGTTGGACTGTAAGCTCTGCTGGGACATGGACTCTGTCTCGGGCACTGTGTTCAAGGCTGTGCACCCAGGGCCTAGCACTGTGCTTGGCACATAAGCACCCAATATCTGTTAAATCAATGAGTGAGCAATTGAATGAAGGAATGAATAAATGAAGTTGGTTGTCTCTGTGTGAGAGAAGCCATGGGCTTCACAGGGAGAATCCTCAGGTCCGTAGCCCCACATACCAAGATGCAAAGTCCTCCAGAATCCCCAGTTTGGAGCTCGGCTAGAAGCAGGAGAGCAGGGTGCTCTCAACTCTCAGGCTCCAGAGTGGAATGGAGTGAATCTTCTGCTATATGTTATCTTTGGAGGGGCCAGAGAGGCTAAGGACAAGAAGGGCACGGGGTCAGATGACCTGGGGTGACCCCATGTCCTGGCTCAGGAAGACGTTGACCTTCTCTGAACTCTAGTGAATACTGGGTGGTGATTTCTACCCCATTTTCATGTAGCCAGAGGAGTCCAAGGAATTGTCGTGACTGTGAATCTTCGGCAGAAGGACATAGGCTGAGGTCTACCCAAGGCAGTGCGGCTGGGAGACAGGCTGAGTGGGTATGGCTGGTATGGTTGAAGACTTAGGTGCTGCAATGGGCTTGTCATGGAGCTGGGTGCTTGGGAAATGTCTTTCATGGATCAAGGACTGTGTTTCTTGAACACTTATTCTGTGCCTCTATCTCTAAAGATTTTGTGTTAAATGATACAGTTTAAAGAAATTGCTAACACTGAGATGGGGAGAAGATTCTAGGCACAGGGTCTTCAGTAAGAAGCTATGAAGAGGATGGGCATGGAGGAGCTCAGGTACCTGGGTTGGGTGTGAGGATTCAGCCCTGTCTCGGTCTCAGGGGAGCTGGAACATAGTTTTCTGGGCATGCCAGGAGCTCCTGGAACTTGTTGTTTTATTCTGATCGCCGTCTCTAGAAAATGGGGCCCTCTTTTTTCTTTCAGGGCCATGGGAACAGAGAGGAAGCAGTTCACACAGGAGCAGGGGGGCTTTAACTGGGTATGGGTCAGGACCACCCAAGTGAGGGAGAGCAGGAGGCTGGGGAGAGGCCCAGAGGTCCTGGCACTCACCACGAGCAGTAAAAAGAGAGCTGCTCTTGCTGGGGGGGCGGGAGGGGGGTACCCAGGGACTGGCCGAACCTATGTCAAAGGTGATTCTGAAGTTCTGGGGTAGGGTGCTTCTTAATCCACTTAAGCTGTTGTAACAAAACTGAGAGGCTTATCAACCACAGAAGCTTATTTCTCATGGTTCTGGAGGCTGGAAGGCCAGGGTCAGGGTGCCAGCATGGTTGGTTCCAGTGGGGGCCCTCTTCTGGGCTGCAATCTCCTGTCATGGTGGGAAGAGGGTGAGAGAGCTCTCTGTGGGTCTCTATGAGGGCTCCATCCTCATGACCTAATCACCCCCCGAAGGACCCATCTCCTACACTGGGGTTAGGATTTAGTCAATGGATTTGGGGAAGACAAACATTCAGTCTCTAACAGGTACCAATCCCGGTGCTGCCATAGCACTGGGTCTGTAGGGATAAAATAGGTTGTTTGAGGGGCTGGGGGGGGGGCCTTGGGCTCTGCGGTCTTGCTTGGGCTCCCCCCATAGAGATTAGGGTGGAATTAGGCTCTCTGGGCTTCCATTTTCCAGTAGAGACTGGATGGGAGGCTTCCTGTTTTAAGACTTCCAAGGAAATGGGAGACTTAGAGAAAAGCCAAACCAAGAGCACTGAAAGTGAAGCGGGAACATGCCCAGAAGTTTGATGAACCACTTGTGTGGTAGAAGGTCAGACTGTGCTGAGCCCGGTCACAGAAACCCTACCTAAAGTCACGCAGCCCTCCCACACACCAGTGACCCCTGGGCTTGGAGCTTCTTCCTGCCCCCATGTGCCTCAGGCCTTCCAGCCATAAAGTGGGGGATTTTCTGGAGCTCTCCTGTGCTCCTCAGCAATTCAGCCCAAGACAGCAAGGAGAGAATGGACCTTGCAGGAAAGAAAGTCTTAGGTCCAAGAGAGAAGGGAGACGGGGAGGAGAAGTGGGGCTGAGTGTCCAGGTGCTTGCTGAGGGCGGCAGAGCGGGTGCTGTTGCCGAAGGACAGTGCCCGGAGGACTGGCTGCACTCGCCACCGAGCCTGGCTGCGGTCTGCCTCCTCACTCCTTCCAGCTTTTCTAGACTGAGGGCATTTTCTAGAGCGAGATCCCGGCCCAGGGGGAGGAAGGGACAGAAGAAGCCCGTACCCCCACGATAGCAGGTCCGTGAAGCCACCCTCTGTTGCTGTTACTACTCCCCCACAACCTTAACCCAGGCACTGAAGACTCACTTTTGTTCCCTGTGGCCTCTGAGAGAGGATTTCCAAGTCTCCATGAGTCAACTGCACGGGCATGAAGCAAGCCTCTGCTAAGTGCCTCTTGTCTACGACCTCCATCACTGCAAGGCCATGCGCTCAATCATCCATTCCATCATCTCGTGCCGAACATTTACTCTGTGCTGGCACTGTGCTGTGTGCTGGAGATATAGATAGAAACAATTACTGCCGCCTTCAGGGGACACCAGCAGGCTGGGACACAGGCAAAGAAATATGCAGTGACTTCTCCAAGGAGATGAAGGCTTCGGTGTCCCGGGATGTGGGACGGGGGAGGCAATGCCACGTGGGGCCTATAGGTGGCAGCAGATGCCCATCACAGCCCACGGGGGCACCTGGACACCTGGGAGCAGGTACCTAGGCCAGCCCTAGGGAGTGAAGTGGACTTACGGAACTGGATTTGGCAGGAAGGAAGGACCCCATCTTCAGAGAGTCTGCATACCTCGTCCTTAGACAGATGCATTTGAGCCTAACTCCCAATTCTTAGTTTCTTGTCCAGACACCTTCCCTTAACTTTGGGTAGGTGGAATTAAAGTGACCTGGGAAACTCATAGCATCCTGGGCTGTTGCTGGGTAAGTGCCGACATTATACACATTGTTATGGAGCCTTCATAACAACTCTGCAAATTAGCTGTCCTTACCCTTCCCATTTTGAAGACATGGAAACTGAGGATGTAGTGACTCAGAAGTGATGGAGGAGGGATTCAAAGCAGCTGTGTCTGACTCGATTTGCATAAAAGCCCCCCGGGCCCTGCTGACAGGAAGACTGTTCTCAGGTGCCTCCAGGAAGATGTCTCCAGCAGTTGTGCGTGCAGGGGCAGGACCCCAGCTCAATTTTACTTTGCAATAGACTTTCCCCAACCAGGTGGAGACTCCCACTTTCCTCTCAGCTGTTAGTCCTCTTTTACTTCCACTCTCCTTTCTTTCCCATACTACTGACTGTCCCACCATCGTGTCAAAGAACGTGGATGTTATTTTCACACCTATCCGTGTAATACAAAAGTGGAAACAACTTGTTGCATTTACTTTCTAGCTTACTGGTCACAAAGTGTTCCTACAATTATGATCTCACTTGATCCTCAGCCTTCTCATGAGGTGGGTAATTGTACTATTCCCATTTTACAAATGAGAAAACGTGGAGCCAGAGGTTTGACCTCAGAGAAGGTGCATTCCCCACTGTTGATACCAAAGAGCTTTCTGCTCTGGAACTTGGCTTTTACCAGTACTCTTTCAGAAAGACCACTTCCTTCTCCCCTTCCTTTTCCCACTCAGGTCCTCAGTCCTTCAGAGCCCAGCATGTGCCCCTCACCCAGGAAGTTTACCCCAAGGCTCACAGTCCACAATGGCCTCGCCTTTTCTCTGTCTACTGCTCCTTTTCCCCTGGGTGCTCACAGCCATCACAGGACCTGACGCTTTGGAGTCAGTGCAATATGAAGGGAGGGAGGGCAGAGTGGCTGAGGGGCCGTGCCTGAATCCAGGTGTTCCCCTTACTATCTACGTGATTCTGAGCAAATGACCTCCACTGAGCACCTCTATAAAAAGGGGCTTAACGGGTCTCTGTATGGATTAAATTAGCTGCCCGCTAGCCAATAAATGAACATTGCATGTGTATAAGGCAATGAAAGCATCTTGAGAACTGGGATCATGCCCTTACTAAGCTGCTAAGTCCCTTCAGTCGTGTCCGACTCTGTGCGACCCCATAGATGGCAGCCCACCAGGCTCCGTCGTCCCTGGGATTCTCCAGGCAAGAACACTGGAGTGGGTTGCCATTTCCTTCTCCAATGCATGAAAGTGAAAAGTGAAAGGGAAGTTGCTCAGTCGTGTCTGACTCTTAGCGACCCCATGCCCTTAGATCTCCCCAAATGCCTTGTGGAGGGAGCTGCACAGAACAATTGGTAAACTTCCCATAACTATGTTTGAGAAGCCTGACAGCCCTCCACCCTGGCCAGTTCCCTGGCCTGACTTCTCCTCTGGAGGAGAACGAGGGAGGGAAGTTTTAGCCTCCTTCTGCTTTTCCCTTGGGGGTGGGACTGCCCCCACCATGGCTTAACTCTGTCTGTGCCCTTGTTCTACCCTTCCAGTCTAGCAATTTCTCACCAGGAACTTGGGGAAGGGGAAATAGACATTGGAAACAACCCATCAGACATGCGTCCAAACTCAGCCTCTGACTTATGGCCTCAGATTTTCTACTCAACCTCCCTGAGCCCCAATACCCTTATCTGTACAATGGGACTCTTGAACTGTTGGGGGGTGGTGGTAATGCTTTGAGATGAGACATGGAAAAGATCCTGTGAAATCCCAGGCATTTGACAGATTTAGCAGCCACCACTGTTAACAAAGTCCGCCCTCCTTTCTTTGGTCCTCTGGTCTCACCTGCACTTTCCAGATTGAAACCTCCGCCCTCTTCATCACGAGGCCCCCTCTCCCAAGCCTGCTCCTCCCCTTCTGCAGCTGGAGGGAATTGCTTGTTCCCACAGGGCTTGGCACAGAATAGCTGCTGTCTTTCTCCTCCTTCCTCTGGCTGCCTTAAGCTCTGCTTTTGTGACTTTGCTGCCTTTTAGGTCTTCCCATTTATGAGAATCCGTCTTGTAGTACTAATAACAGCAGAGTCCTTACAAGGTTCCCTGCTCTGCGGTCAGGGCTTTGGACGATGCATCATCATCTCAGTAAATCTTCTGAGCAACCCTCTGCTGTCGGTCCTGGCATGATCCCTATCTTAAGAATGAGTAAACTGAGACTTGAGAGGCTCCTTGACAAGAGATAACTTGTCCACGGTCTCAGAGCTGGTTAGTTCTGCTAGTGGAGCAGAATTGCCACCAAGAGAATCCAAGAATCCCATTCCAGGGGCCTCGGTGGCTTCCCTGGCCGAGCCCACTGTGTCCACACCCGGACACTTCAGCTGTGAGGCCCCTGAGGGCAACAGCCTGTCTTCATCATCTCTGAGTTCCATACTGGGCCTAGTGAGAGGTACCTAATGGGGGCTCTGGGCAGGAGTCACATGACACGGCTTCAGGGCTTGACCGATGTCTGTGTGAATTTGGGCAAGTTACCTGCCTCTCTGAGTGGGACCATCGCTGCCCAGCTGGCTGGTGGGGAGGACCGGGTGACATCACATATCTGAAAGCCAGCAGTGATGGGTAGGGGAACCCCTTTGCCCTCCCTCTGCCTGAAGGCCCTGGGGTCCACGTGAAGACTGAAGGAGCAGGAACCCTAGGGCACCAGCAGGAGTCACCAGCGAGGCATTCTGCTCCTGAAAGTCCACGCCATTCTTCTGGGGCTCTCTCTGGGTTCCACTGAAGACTGTGGCCACAGAATCCTTCTCCCTTTGTACATACACTCCACACACTGGGAGGTTACGATTTTCCTATGTGTTGATCTATTGTCTCGGGGCAGAAGGCAGGAGAGCCAGTAATAGGTTCTATCCCTGGTATCTGGCTAGGTGGAGGAAAGGGTAACCAGCAGGGGGGCTGGAGAAAGCAGGGCTAGGGGAGGGGAAGGCTGTGCCCAGTGGCGCCAGCAGCCCCCCATCCCAGACTGGCCCTGAGCTCCTCAGAGCGGGTGGCTGCTTATGGGGAAGCGCACCACGTTTGGCTTGGGAAAAAGCACCTGGTGGAACCTTCTGGAAGCAGGGAGCTCGGGAAGGAGGGACTGTCCATCCTCAGTTTTCCTAGTAATGGTGGGAAGGAAGGGCACCCCTCGGGGTTTCAGGAGGCTGCTGCAGACAGGAAGCAGGGCAGTCAGTCTTCCTGCTTCTCCCGACTTGGCCCTAACTCCTGTGGGGCTCCATCTCTCTGCTTCTTTCCTTTTCCTGGTAGCTTTCAACCAGTCTTGAGCAGCTTCCTAAACAGACACCTGCTCCCCAAACTCAGGGTGAGTGCTATTTATTCAGCCTATGCGGCTCTCGTTTGCCTTCACTCTGCTCCTTCTTCCAGGGTTATCATCTTCAAAATCACTCTCTCCTTGGTAAAGTCGGTCCTGACTCAGCCTGGGATTGACTGCTGTCTGCTGTGGCCCCCATCTCACAGGAATGAGCCCCTCCTTGAGAGCACTGACCTCAGTTATTTACAGGCCTGGGCATCTGCTTTTCCGCTCAGCACAAAAGAGGGAATAATACTTATTAAGTGAGTGAACTAGTGGACTGTGATGGGCAGTACAAAGAGCCCTGAACCAGGTGTGGCCCTGATTTCTAGCCCTGGCTCCACCATGGACTTGCTCTGTGCTGTTGGGCCCATCCCTTTCCCTCTCTGAGCTCAGTTTCCAAACAAGCTCAACGAGGCAGAAGGTTAGGCAGCCTCTAAGGTGCTCCCCAGCTGAAGCCTCCTAACATTCTTGGTTCTGTGCCTCCAGGATGGGTCTTTCTGAGAGGGAAGAAGAAGCATCCCAAAGGGAATGACATGTGCAAAGAGCCTGTGGAAAGAGGGCAGAGAGAGATCAAAGGCCTGAGACAGAACCAGCATCAGGCTAAAGTGGGCTGATGAGAGGGAAGGGGAAGAGAGGAGAGACCAAGGAGGCAGAGGATGATGAGAGCTTCCTGTGCACCAGAGCCCATTAGAAGTGCTTACCACATTCAATTCACAACTACCTTAGCAGATAGGTACCATTATTGCCTCATTCATAGATGAGGAGACTGAAATACAGTGAGGTTCAAAGGGTAACTCGCCCAAGGCCAGACCGACAGGAAGTGATGGGAGTGTCACGCTGTAAATTTTGTCAGTGTGACCCAGAACCTACTACACAACTGAGATGAGTGCTGAGCTATAAAGTTTCTCGAACCCTATGTTAAGAATTTCTACATTTATCCTACAACCAACAGGCAGGTATTGAAGGCTTATGCAGGGGATGATGTAGTTAAATATGTTTCACAAAGATCACTATGACTGCAGTGGGTCTAGAATGCTGTAGCATATACTGGTTAGGAAGTCATGGCATTTGAACTTGAGAGGTACATCAGAAGCTTGGGCTACTGTAGGTGTGCCCAGTGGAGATGGAGGAGATTGGACTGAACTGAAGAAAGTTAGGAAATAAAATTCACAGAATTTCGTGGTTGGTTAGATACAGAGAATGAGGGAGAGAAAAGTTTGTGAATGCTTTGTGATATACGGGGTGAGGTGAAAGAGAACCAGGATTCCAGAAGGGGAAGAAGGATGTGGAGACCATGAGTTCAAGGACCTACTGTATGTAGGACAACTAATGAGACATCCCAGGGGTGATACCAAGTGGCAGGTGGATATATGCCTCCGGTGAAAGATTTATGCATTATTTGCTGTGGGTACTTAATGCCATGGGTCTGGATGAAATTAGCCAGGGAGAAAATACAGAGCAAGGTCAAGGGTCACAAGCTTTCATGGAGCAGCAGGGAACAGAGTCAACACAGGAGACCCAAAGGGAGTGGCCAGAGAAAACCAGCAGGTGTCCTTGAAGCCAAGAGATGAGTAGTGAACAAACAATTGGTGTGGCTGCAAAGTCAGGTATGACTCAGGGTAACAAGTGCATGTGCAGCCATGAGTGCTCTGAGCAGGAGCTGCTCAGTGAAGCAGAAGGGCTGAAACCACGATGGGAGGAGGGCAGCATCATATAGGTGGGGCAGGAGGAAGGCAGGAGAGGAAGCAGTGTCATATAGGTAGCTATTTTGAGAAGCTGGGCTAAAAAGAAGAGGAAAGAAGGTGATAGCTACAGAGGCATGAGAAACAAATGAGAAGCTTTCTCTTCCTCCCTGCCTCCCTTTCTCCCCTCCTTCCTTTCCTCTCCTCCCTCTTTCCTTTCCTTTCTTCCTTCCTCCTTCCTTTCCAATGAGGGGAGGGAGGGGAATATATTTAAAGGCATAGAAAGGACTCAGTTGAAAGGAAGGGATGACTAATCCAGTAAGATTCCTGAGCTGCTAAGCTTGGGCCAGCACCCCCTGCACTAGAACAGTGGAAAGGAAGGCAGGATGCCTGTTGGCCTTGGGTGGTTTATTCGCTCTGTACTGAAAACTGGGTGGTGGCTGTTATCTTCCATCACAAATAAGAAGCAAAGGTTTCTGTTCAAAGTTGAGCATGGAAAGGGGTCTAGGGGTGTGAGGAAAATAGAGCAAGTGTGAAATAGTTGTAGAAAGTGGGAAGGAACTGGCCAGGGAAACCAAGAGGATGCGATCACGGCTCTGTAGGAAGCCAGTCTGTCCTGTTCTCTGATGCCCCCTACCACCACCAGAGTGCTTGGCTGTTTGAATACAAATGCAGAGAACGTGCATGGTTGGATTCTTCCAGGGTCAGACCCTTTGCTGGGTTTTTGCCAAATGTGATGATAAAATGATAGAGGACAAAGAAATTGAGGGTCTTGGGAAAAAAAAGAAATGTTATTGGACGATACACTGTGGAATGTAAGTTGGATGTAAAAGAAAAGTCAAATCAGAATGGGATGGATGAACCTGAGAGGACCATGGACAGGTGGGAAGAAAGAGGAGCTTGGTGGGAATGTTGTTGCTTAGTCACTGTCATGTCCGACTCTGTGACCCCATGATCTGAAGGGAACAGTTGAGCTGGAAAGCGGGAAGATGAAGAGCAGGTTGAGGGTGGGATATTTGAGACAGTCTTTTTGAAGGCAGAGCAGTAACAAATGACGAAGTCTAGACCAGCACACGGGAGTGGGTGGCTGGAATGGAGTGGAGGTGAGGACCGTCGGCAGGAGGGTACCCCAGGAACCGAGGGGCCAGGGTGCTGGCTGAATCAATATCTGTGTGGATGGTAGTCCATCCAGGACGACCTTGGGAAGCTGCGGGTGGAGGAAGTCTGTAAGTCACAAGCCGAAGTCTGATTCATGATGTGGTGGGACCTGAAATCCAGTAATGACAGTAGTGAGTGGGTGGAGAGAGCCCAAGGTACGAAAGTGTGAACTTGCAGGGAGCTGTGCATTCTCCCAGTGCCACGTCAACCCAGGGATGTGAGCGGGGTGGACTGTATCCTATGACACAGGAGAAACCAAGACCGCAGAGTTAAGAAACGTGTCTTAGTTGGAGGGGGGCCCTGCCCTAAAACCTCTCTTCTCCCTACAGTGAGGCATCTGCTGGTGGAGAGTCAGTCATGAACCTCAGGCATCCCAGGCGAGTGGTGTTGCGTCCTTTCCCAACAGCAGGTCTGACAAGATTGCAGCAATCACGGCCAGTGGGAGAGACTGACCGCCCATCATTCCTCTCCCTCTCCTGCCCACAAGCCCAGAGCAGAGGGAGCAAGAAGCAGGTGTGCAGGGATGCTGGGGAGATGGGCTAGCCCAGGGACTGCCATAGAACAAGAGTGACACCAGCCACTTACAGAGTGCTGTGAAGTTCCTTGAACAATATTTCATTCTCTCGGCAGCCCTATTACACGGGTACTCTCATTTTCACTGTCCAGACGAGAATGCTGAGGCTTCAGGAAACTTAGAGAAGAATGAGCTGAGGGCTCCTCCTCTTGACCGTGGGTCCCCTTCTGTGGCGGTGGTGTCAGAGACGACTGGCAGAGCCAGTGGGACGCAAAAGAGAGGGGTGCTGGGGTATGGTGGACTGTGGGCAATGATGCCAGCAGGCCAGAAGAAACAGCTTCGTAAGGCTTGTGGGATCTCAGTTCCCTGACCAGGGCTCAACCTGTGCCCCTACAGTGGAGGTGCAGAGTCCTCACCACTGGACTGCCAGGGAGCTCCCAGGAAGAGCTTTCTCAAGCCTCACAGTCGAAGTCTCGGGACTCTTATATGATGAAAGCAACCTTCTGGTTTGTTTTCCTAAGTTTCTTTTATTTTATCTCTTGATGTCTTTTTGTTGTACTTCCTAAGAGAACTCCTTAACTTTGTTTTCCAACACTTTTATTACCTTAAAACATTTTTTTATTATCATATTTTTAACTTCAAAGGCCCTTTCTGACTCTCTGATGATTTCTATTTTTATTGCACCTACTACTTGTTTTATGGATGCAGAATTTCCTCAGATGCCCCTGGAAGAGATTGATTACAGCTGGATTTTCTAAAAAGCATTATTTCTACATCCTGCATTGTCTCTTTTTGTGTGCTTGTTTGCTCTGGTCTCTTCTTCCAAATTAGAGGCTTCCATCACACTCCCGTGAACCCTTGGCTCTTCTCTCTGTTCGTGGTTGAGAAGTAAGAGAAGCTCCTGTGTGGGCAAACTCATGACCTGGTAGCACAAAGTAGCCCATAGAGGAGGCTCTGAGCTGGCTTTCCCTGGGGCACCCTCCAATGTCAGTATCAAGATCTTTTCATTGAGATCTCTATCGCCCATCTGGGGAGACTATACCTTTCCACCTCCTTTCTGGGGCCAGAGGTTGCAAAGGAGCTGAAGGCTCATCATTTCATACACAGACTTACCCAGTTTATTTTTCCAGTCCCGTCTTTGTTCCCACTATCATTATGTTGAGTGCATCTCTGCTGGACACTATTGGAGGGTCTCTACTGCAGTCTTCAAGGAGGGAAGCTTCTAGCCTCTTCCCTGCAGATTGTGTGTGATGGCTGGGGAGAGGGCACAAGGGCAGGCTGACTTCTCCATGACACATCCTCAGCCAGTCCCCGTTTCTACTGCAGTCTTCATCCCTTCCAGACACATTCCAGCCCTGAGACCTGGTCTCAGGGTGCATCCATCCTGTTTCTTCCACATAACCCTTTGCCAGCTCCGCTTGCTGGCAAGCCCCCCTCTAATTTCCATCTTCAAAATCTGGTTGTCATTTTTCACCAGCTGTGGTTTCCTCTCTCAGCTGTTTGTCTTTGAGGGTTTATACCTTTCTTGTTCCTTTGCTGTCTTTTAAGGAGCTTAGAGAGAGAACAGACATAAATGTGTCAAGAGGGGTACTTGGTAACATTTTATGAAGGTAATCTGTTGGAACAGTTGTTAAGATCATATTGGATAGACATTAGAGAAACCACAGGGAAGCAGAAGGAAGAGGTGGTGAAAGTGGGGACTGCTTGTCCTCTCCTAGCACCCCCAACTCCAAAAGGAAGCCCCAGCCCAGGCTCCCAGCTCTGAGCCAAGTCCAGAACCACATTGGGCTCTGGTGTCTTTTAAAACTGAAGGTGGGGATTGGGCGGAGGCACTAAAGGTGAGGAAGGGCATGCTAGCTCTCCCACCCCTAACCTCCCTGAGACCACGCTGGGACCCGGAAGCTCAGATGAAGGAAGAAGTGAGTGGGAGTAGGGTGGTCTGGGTGAGAGGAGGGAGACTGCTCAGGGATTGGTGGCTTCACCTTGGCTGTCGCCAATGGAGTGTGGAGAGAACTGTGAGATTAGAATTAGGTTGACCGCCTACCCTGACTCCCAAGACAACTCATTCAGTAAAAGAGTTGGCTCTGCTTGAAAAGGTACAGGCCAGACAAGGTGAGACTGCAGTGTGTTGGGAGTTAGAATGTGCGACTCTTGGGGCTTCTCAGATAGTGCTGGTGGTAAAGAGCCTGCCTGCTAATTCAGGAGACATAAGAGACCTGAGTTTGATCCCTGGGTCAGGAAGATCCCCGGAGGAGGGCATAGCAATCCACTCCAGTATTCTTGCCTGGAGAATCCCATAGACAGAGGAGCCTGTCGGACTACAGTCCGTGGGGTTGCACAGAGTCAGACAGGACTGAAGCAACTTAGCATGCAAGCACTCCAACTCTTGGCTCTGTATCTTCTCAGCTATGTGGCCTTGGGCACACTGCTCACCTTCAGTTTTCTCTTCTCTACAAGTGGGCATGATGTGCCCACCTCGCATAGTTATTATGAGGATGAAGTGAGGCAGCCTGTGTTTGGCACACAGTAGGCACTCAAAAAATGACTAAGATAAGAAGAGTGATGCTTGAATCACTCCCTGCATCCCAACCCTCTCCATCCCTCATGCTCGTATTCTTCCACAGTGGTATAAAACCAGCCCATTACTGTGGTCACAGACTCACCAAAAAGGGTGGTCCTGGAAGAAGAGCCTCCTGCTCTCCCTTCTCCCTTCAAGGGATGCCCAGGCCCTCCTGGTTTCTTGTACCTTGGGCACTAAACAGAGGTTCCAGGAAGAAGTGGGTTTGGGAAGCCTCCAGTCTTCCCTGTACCTTCTCTTCAATCAGGGCAGCAGATCTGAGTCAGGATGGGAGCCACATGAAGCAGAAAGATTTGTTTTATCCCATGCACATTCCCATGTCTTCCCAAGGGCTAGTGGCTGCAGAGCCTGGAGTCTTGCAAGCAGCAGTCCTAAGCCAAGAAGCATAAGCCAGCAGACTGCTCCCTTCTGGCTTGTCTGCTGAGGCAAGGCGTCCATGTAGCTAGATCCTTGAGGGCCCTTGGGCTGCAATGGGAGCTGACAAGTCCTGAAATGTGGTTAGATGAACCCACACCACACACAGGGTCACACGGGGGCATGTGCACGAACACACATTTCTCCTATTTGTCATCACATTCATATACCCTCTCCCATAGACATGCCTACTTCTTCTACCAAAAAATACATTTCACTTCCCTACTGCTTAAGCAGAGCACACACACAGACACACACCCTTCCTGTCTGCCTTAACTTGTGAGGAAGGGACAGAGAGGATCACGGGATATTTGGTAGAATACGGCTGGTTAAGAACACAGTTTAGAGTCCCATCAGCCTCTTTTTACCCATAGTCATCATCAGAGGAAGGAGTGGTCCAGGGGCTAGGAGAATGGCCCACTTTATAGGATAGGTATTGAGTCTGTGATTCTTTACCCAGAAGTACAGAGACATGGGCTCCCCAGGCGGTACTAGCGGTCAAGAACCTGCCTGTCAGTGCAGGAGGTGTAAGACATGCTGGTTGGATCCTTGGGTCAGGAAGATCCCCTGGAGGAGGGAATGGCAACCAACTCCAGTATTCTTGCCTGGAGAATCCCATGGAAGGAGGAGCCTGGTGGGTTACAGTCCCTAGGGTCACAAAGAGCCAGACATGACTGAGCACACACACACAGATATGCTCCTGGCTGTTTGAGGAACACGTGTATACCCGTGGTGGATTCATGTTGATATATGGCAAAACCAATACAATATTGTAATTAGCCTCCAATTAAAATAAATAAATTTAAATTAAAAAAAAAAGCCCTCTCTAAATTCAACAGCATCACCCCTGTCATGACATGCTATGACATGAGCTCAGGGCAGTATGGATATTTTGAGAGATTCTGAGGGCAGTTTCAAGAGTAGGGACGGAGGCGGAGCAGCTTATCACACTCCCGTCCCAGCCTATCTCATCATCATAGCATCACAGCTCTGCCTCCATCCCTTGTAGACCTGGTTTCTGTCATGGGTGGAACTGCAGGACTTCCCTGTATGGCAGTGGGCCCCACAACCTCTCTGGGAAAGGACACGTCCATCTTCAGCCAAGCAGGGAAGGGGTGGCCTGGGCTATCAGTAGGGCTGGGTTTTCTTGTTTGGGGGGATGCAGGTTTCCTGGGATTTCCCTACTGATAAGCTCTACTCTTTCCTAAAACTCCTACTAACCCAGCTGTTGGGCCTCTGGAAATGTCCCCATAGGCTGACTACCCTTTCTCGATCTCCACCACAGCTGACTAATAAAAACCCTGCAGTCTCACAAAAATGTCGCAGTGCCGCGAGGGAGCCAGACTCCGCTGTCAGGACCCTGGGAGCCAATATTAGGATCATCACTCACTGGCTGTGTGCTCTGAGTTGTTTACCTTCCTCGGTGCTCAGGGGTTTCACCTATAACAACAGGGAAAACCTGTCCATCTCCCTGGGTGGTTCCCGAGGCAGTGACACATGTAACATATCGCACCCGTTCTGGGCTCCAGTCCAGGAGGGTGGATGGCCCAGGCCACCACTGGTTTGTCTTGCCCATGGAGGGGGCTTCAGTGCCTTGAGGCTGGGCACCCCAGCAGAGGGCTAACTGTGAAGGTAGGATGATATTTGAGCCTTGGTGGATAGGTTGGCTGCTAGGAGTGGCTGGCACCATCTTCTAGAGCATGCTGTCCAACTGGCTGCCAAGTTCCTGGGACAAGGGAAGGTGTTATAGTGGTCTGCTTCCTCTGGTCTATACTGGTACTACTCAAAGTGTGGGCCATGGCTTATACTCCTCTGCAAAATGTGTGTTACCCCACAGCAGTGAGATAAGCATAGCAGTTAAAAGGAAATTTGCAGAACATTTTTTTTAGTAGTTTGACATTGCTGAAACACAAGTGGCATCAAAGTTGGGCTTCTTTTTCCTTTCTAAGATTTCAGTTTGGTAGTGGCTTTTTATCATCTTTTTCTAAAAAAGCATAGATCTGGAATGGATTGGGAGAAAAATACTATTTCTTCACCACTCATCATTTGAGAAGCACTGACGTTGATAACATCAAAGCCATCTTAAAATCAGCTCCAAGTCCAATTAAGGGGAGAAGAGAAGAAACCTCATCTGATGGCAGAAATTAGCCACAAATCACACCTTGATGAGTTGGCGGCATTTCCACTGGACTATGAGCTCCTCGGGGTGGGTGGGGGTCATGTTCATTTATCTGTGCTCTCAGGGTGCTCAGTGCCTTGCATATAGTAAAGGCTCAGTAAATGCTTGTGAAATGCATAAAAGCTAACGGAAAGCTTATGGTGACAGAAATCAAGGAAGTGGAACTAAGGTCACCATGTCTTCGCCTACCTGTGATCCAGCTCTGGTCTCTGGGGATGCTCTGGTCTCTGAGGACACTCATTACTGAAGACACCTCTGTAAGCTGTGCAAAAGTGAAGAGGAGAAATGATCACCTTAAACTCCAATCTTCCCCACCTGTGGGAAGTTTCTTCCCTTTACAATGAGGGCTAACAAGGCCAGTCTGGAAGGTGCTTCACACATAAGGCTGAATAAGTTACCCACAATTTGGGGCACTTACATCGCACAGGTAGATCTGAGCGGACAATGAGCCCGGCCGATTGTGACGGGAGATCAATGGAAATAAGACCTGGTGTGAGTGTGTATACTGGGGGTGGTAGGGTTCACTGTGAGCCCAGCTCCCTGGGGTCCTGGCACATGTGGGAGAAGAGGAGAGTGACATGGTCCAGAGTCCATGAAATTCCGACTGGGGTCAGGAGGGAGGGCCCTTCTCACCTACTACCCAGCCTGGGGCCTTTGAGTATGGTCTGAAGTTAGATCTCAACTGGAATAAACCTTTAGTGTGAGGAATCTAAAGCCTTTTACCCTTGTCTAAGCTGCTTTCAGTTCACCCATCCAATCTTCTCATTCGCTTTGGGTCCCTGGTCTCATTAATGTCTGAAGGATGAGTTGCTGCAGACACTCAATCCTCTTTAAAGAAAGAACTTGGAGAAATGTGAATGGGGGTATAGGGTAGGAAATGCCATGCTGGGCCAGGCTTCGGGCTTGGCTTCATGATTGCGAAGATGAGTAAGCCCCCTTCCAACCCAGCGGGTCTCACTGTCACCAAGAGATGCATGGGTGACTTGGGAGGACACAGATCTGAGGATGTGGTGTGTGGCAGGATCCAGAAAGTGAGGATTCTGCCAGGCAGAGAAGGAAAGAAGGATCCCGTAGGTAAGGACAGAAAGAGCAACATAGGGGATTGGTGAGGCACATGTAGTTTCCCAGGGAATGGTGGCCTGCCCAGGGTTACTCTTCAATCAGAGACATAGAACAGTGACCTGTCTACTGTCTACACCTGTCTACAGTGCTGCCCGGTATGGTCTGAGACCCATAAATACCAGAATCACCTGCAGTGCTAGCTAGACGTGCAGATTCTAGATCACTGTAGAGGTTGAGAACCTCAGCCAAGGGGCTTACTCCTGCCTCCAGCCTCGCCTCCAACCGGCCAGGGGCTGAGGGGTAGATGCAGGTGGAAGACCTGAGGCACGCCCGGGGTTTCATGGAACAGGGCTCAGCATCACCACGTCCTCCTCCAACTGTGCCAGGAAACTAGGATAGGAACTTCCATTGGTGGTCCAGTGGCTAAGAACCTGCCTGACAGTGCAGGGGACACGGGTTTGATCCCCAGTCCAGGAAGATTCCACATCCCGCAGCTACTAGTCACATGCCCAGAGCCTGTGCTCCATGGCAAGAGAAGCCAACGCAATGAGAAACCCTGGCACCACGCCTAGGGAGTAGCCCCTGCTCCTTGCAGCTACAGAAGGCCCATGCGCAGCAGTGGGGAAGACCCCAAAATTAATTAATTAATTAAAAAAATGAAGATAGCACATATGCCCCAATGACAAGTGATCAGGATAGTGCTGCAAGAATCCTGCCTCTGCTGGTGGGCCCTGGCACAGTGCAGAACTGAAATGCTCTTAATCCAGATTGTCACCCAGACAGGCGTGATTATCTATGAGCCTGTGGTGAACAAGGGACAGACCAGTTTATTTCTCAGCTTCTTCTTGGGACAATTGGCTAGTTAATCAAGAATATCCACAACTGCACTGTCTGGTATAGTAACCACTAGCTTACATGTGGCTGTTTAAATAGAACATTTTCATCACAGAAAGTTCTATTGAATATTGCTGAAGAGAAAACAAATTCTATTCTTACACGTATTACTCAGCCATCTGACACTGGGGATCTTTTGTGTGCTGGACCAACGTCAGCCCTGAATGACAGAACTCAAGGTTTGTGTCAGATACCTGGCTGGTCGGTCTACCTGGCTGGTCAGTTTGGTGGAGAAAAGAAATGAAACTGGTTAGTAAACATCGTCTGTTCCAGTGGTGACATCGAAAGCTTATGAAAAGATTCCCTTTTCAGCGACTCGTCATTCTCCAAACATTTGTGGGGTACCTGTTATGTCTCAGCACCCTGTCTAGACGCTGGGGATGCAACGTGACAGGACAGATGTGGCTCTGATCCTCGTGGAACTTGCAGACGTGTGACTGAGCACACGCATCACAGATGAAGCATCGAGCGTTACAGAATGGCTTCACAGTTCTTTCCCAGGATGTATGCCCAGCAACTGGAAATTTCAATAAAAAGAAGCAGCAAAATTCTCAAGATCCCAAATTGTTTTTCAGAGTGAGCTGTGTACCACTCTGCCCCTAAAAATGTCATAGGCTTTCTCTGTGGGGGCTCTGAAACCCCGCTGGCAAGCCAGAGCCATCTGGACACGTTCAGAACAAGGGAGGTGAGAGAGGGTTCCTAGAGGCAGCTTGGGAGGCCCCCCAAAGGGAGCTCCCGGGGGCAGCAGGCATAAACACATGCCGAGTGGCTGGTGAAATGGTTTGGCTGTAGAGGCTAATGCACTGAGGTTCAAAGCTTTGAAGAGAGTCTGAGGGCAATAATAACAAACGACTTTGATTTAATTATGTACCACAGACTTTCTAACTGACTTGAGAGAGACAGCGCTTCTGAGATCCACGTCTGGCAAGAATTTGCCATAGGTGATTTTTTTCAGGTTATTTTACAGACTGACATTTTTGTGAGACTCAGGAAATAAACAAGCTCTTTGAAATCAAGAATGTATGTGTGTGTGTGTGTGGCACTGCAATTTTCTAATTTTAAAATAGCATAGTTTATGCTTGATCAGAGTGTGTCTCAAATCACAGCTAAACGTCTTTTTGAGTGCCACTCATCTGCTCTCGGGGAAAATGTAGATAGAGGTATGTTGCAAAGTGTTTTATGAAAAACACAGGGGTCCTTTGGGGGAGGAGGAGGGCTCTCATTAGTTTATAGTTTAGGCACGTATTTAGAGGCCTGAGTGGTGAAGGATGGGGCTTCCCAGGTGGCGCAGTGGTAAAGAATTGGCCTGGCAATGCATGAGATGCAGGAGATTCAGGTTCAATCCCTCGGTAGGGAGGATCCCCTGGAGTCGGAAATGGATAACTCACTCTAGTATTCTTGACTGGAAAATCCCATGGACAGAGGAGCCTGCTGGGCTACAGTCCATGGGGTCGCAAACAGCTGGACATGACTTAGTGATTGGACATGACTTAGTGATGACAGCACCGCATACAGTGGTGAAGGGTGCGATTCTTTGTGTCGAGAATGGGCCTACTGTTACCAAAATGCCCTATGTCCTATGAACATTTCTTGGAAACTTACTGTATGCTTGCGCCCATCTGGTCACAGGGGAAATACCCAGGGGAGTAAGAAAAATGTGCCTTGGTGTCCACAGCTTGCAGACTCCTAGCATAGACAGACACAGGTCAGGATGAATAGGTGAGAGAGTTTTACTCTCATGGTGGGAATCCGAAAAGGTTTCCAGAAGGAGGGTCTTGAAGCTGGGCCTGGCATGTACAGTTGTCAGCTTGCACATCGCACGGTGGAAAGGAGTTTCCCAGACTCCAGTAGATTGTTCAGGCCTATGGGCACATCTTGTGCACTGGAAATTGTCCCTAAATTGAACTTCGGTTTTTTCGGGTTTTTATTTTGTTTTGTGTTTGCAACTTTAAGAATTGAGTTGGGGCAGGTAGAGATTAACAACAAAATTCTAAAATATCATTTGTTTCTCAACAATAGAGTTGTTAAGTCTTTCTTGGAATGAAATCATCATCAGTAAACTATATCCTACAAACCTGAACTTGGGGAGAAGATACTAGAGGTTACAAGCGCTGTTAGGTCAAAGAGACCTGGGCTCACAGCCTGGCTCCACTTCAGTGAGATCTTGAGCAAGTCCTGAACCACTCTGAGCCTTAGTTTACTCATCTAGAAAATGGCAGTCAAAATGCCTATCCTATGAAGTCTGTCTGTGGTTAGGGTTCAATGAGCTACTTCAGCGAATTTCTCAGTATCCCGTCAGATGTGGAGGAAGTGCTCAGCCAGTGTTGGCCAATGTCCAATGACCCCCTGACATCTCGGTTTACCTCATCTTAACTGGCCTACGCAGTCCTGCAGTCACTTACAATCTAGAACCAACTGTGGGAGACAAAGTGTTTGGGGTAGGAGATAGCTGGGGAAAAGGGCTATTTGGTGGAGCTGTCTGAACTAAAAGTCTAAAGGGAGTGACTTTGTGGGAGGAAAGTTCTTTCTGGCTTATCTTCTTAAACACACCCTCTCTGGGCAGCCCCACTGATGTAATGTGGCCAGGCTTATGTCCTTCCTCTCCACTTTCAAATAGCTTGTGCTCATCTCAGTTCAGCCCTTATTACATAGTGTTGAGCAGCCTATTTACAGGTTGGTCTTCACTAGTTGAGTATGAGCTCCTTAAGGCCTGGGACTCCATTCAGCAGCAAGACCAGCAAGAGCCTGGAAGGAAATTGGTGCTCAGTACTTTGTGAACAGATGGACAGCTGAACCAGAACTCTGGCCAGGCCCTGATATCTGGATTCTCTTTCGGTTCACTTAAGTGGCAGATAGGAGGCAAACTAAAAATGTTTGCTCAGTATGTTATAAATTACTGTCCTAGAAAAACTAGTAGCATTTCCTTAAGTGGGCAAATCTATAAAACCCAGATAATTGTAAGGTTGAGTGTTAGCCTCATTCTCTTTGGCTATTGCCCTTGCTCATCCAGATTCTATATTTAGGTGACCAAGAGAAGTTCTCTAAGCTTATGGAGAATGAGTCATCCTACCTGCCTATCCTCAACTGTTCGACCTGGGGCAGGGAGGAGAGGAGGATGTCTGGGAAAGGTTAGCTCAAGTTGGGTGTTGAACCAAGGCGCAGAAGAAGGAAAAACTTCCAGGGTCAGGGAAAGTCATTAATTGATGAATCTCCAAAGGAAGAAATGCCTTCATGGCCACATGTTTACAAAAGCCCATGTCAACAATTCCTGCTTCCGTCACTTGGGTAGGTGAACTCATCAACGGCTGGTCACTCACTGATTCACCCTCTGTAGAAACCAGTAACCATTATTCATTCATTCATTCAACAAATATAGGGGGATTTCTGTGTGTGGTATAGAAGTATAAAAAGTACCATATTAGGCCACATAAAGGTATATACTACTTTATATCTGACCTCAAGGAGCTTTTTGTCTAATAACACAGATTCCTGGACAGACACATAATGGGTATAATAAAGGGTAGAAAATGTTTAAAAGGAGTCAAAGGGCCATGGGTGTCCAAGAGGATGGTATATCTCCACTGGAAGGCAATATATCAGTGGGGTTGAGAGGTTTTGGAAGTAAATAGGTTCCAATCTTGGAATTAACCACTTACTGACTATATGACCTACAGTGAAGTACTAAGCCTCTCAGGGTCTCAGTTTCTTCCCTTACTGGATTTTTGTGCAGGTTGAATGAGAAAATGTATGTAGAGCCTTAGCATAGAACCTGATGCACAGATGGCCAGTGCTTCTCAGCTCAACTTCACAGGCCAGTGACGCAGAGCTTTAAAAATCTCATGTCCAGGTGTGGAAGCCAGAGTTACTTGGTTATAAACATGAAACTTACTTTGGCTAACATTAAGCAAGCATGAAATGTATTGGGAATACACAGAATGCTCACAGAATTGATGGAAAGTAGAAGGGCTAGTCCTTGGAGAGGATGAAACTGGTGGGTCTGAAGTGAACTGCCTGTGGACATAACAGGCAGTTCACTTCAGGGGCAATGAGTTTTCATGCCTGTTTTCTCCTTCCAGGATTTGGATACTGGAGGAGTCTGGGTGATTTACTTGGTTCCAAGCGCATACCTCACTTCGGGTGGTAGAGTATTGACTTAACACTCCCTCAAAGCAGCATGGGGGGAATGGGTATTGTTTCCCAGGGGAAAATGAGGTGGCTTCACCTGAACTGATCATGAGTACTGGGCAAATCAGAGACCACAGCTGTGCATAGCACAGTGCCCCCTCTAGATCTACATGGCGAACATCTGTGAATGGAGCATGGGCAAGTTTGAAAAGCTCCACAGATAATCCAGAGATGCACCAAAAAGTAAGATTCACTGAAAACACACTAGAAACTGGTTAAAGCAGGCAGGAGAGGCAGGCACCAAGTTGAATAACATAGATTTCTTCAGAACTTAAAGTCTGTTGTGATAACTGGCAGGATTCTACTAAGTGTGAATCAGCCCTCTTATCTTCTAGAGAAGAGAAATAATATTCTCACAATACAAGACTGTGAGCAAGGTTGTGAGGGAGCCTGGATGTTTCCTCCAGATGACTATTTTGGTCTTCTTGACAACAGATGCATCAAGGTCAGTCCAAGGCCCCCAGCAAGTGAGTGATCTGAGAAGAAAAAGTGCTACCCCTGACCCAGGAGAGGTGACCGTCTCTGACTGGGGGTCATTGCCTGACTCCTCAGATGACAAAGAGAAAACCTACAAGTCATTCCAGGGAATATTCCACTTGATCTCCCACAGTGGGACTGGGCATCTGCCGGGTGACCCATGGGAGTAACCTGCACTTTCTGAATTTTTTTGTGGTGTTGGGGAGGAAAAAGGGAGCTGCAGGCCTGGAAGTCTGCCAAGAGATATGGAATCATGAGAATGTGGCTGACCAGCTCTGGGAGGTTGCCCAGTCCCACTGGATGTGAGCTTCAGTTTGGTCTTTGAAGGACCAAACATTGCGCTAGACATTCAAGTCCATTAATCCTGATGACAAGTCCCAAAATTGCAAAGGGATTGCCCTTTGCCAGATCACATATATCTATGGTCTGACATTAACAAACTGAGTTTGTCTTTTCTATGTATAATTGGCATCCAAATATAGCTAAAGGAAAAAAAAGAAAAAGAAGAAAAAAGAGAGGGAGAGAGAGGATTTTTGGCTTCTTCACTAGTTTAAAAATTATACTATGACATTTATTGCTTCCATTATCCAAAAATGTCAGTTTGTTTGAAGCAGATTTCCCTCTCTCTTTGGAGCCACCGACCTCCCCCCAACGCCCCCAAAGTCTTCCCATGCTGCCCTAATCAACACTGAACTTTTGTATCTGGAAGGCCCCATGTACTTTCTGTACCCACCAGGAGAGACCTTGGACAGGATTAGATCACAGGAGAAGGTGCCTTTGGGCACTTCCAGCCTCTTTCTTTATATGGCCTATAAAAGTTCAGAAAGTGTACATAGATTATTGTTCTTGGAGAAATTTATCTTTTCATTCTTATCTCTCAGTGTCCAAAAAGAAAGGGTTGGTCCCTTTTTAGAGGTTATTAGTTTCCCTCTCCGGATCCCATTTTATTGAATAAAGTTTTAGTTAAGTCTTTAATGTGATCATGTTTATCTTCTTTAAAATGAAGGAGAACAATGCTTAATCAAAAGAAATACTTTAGTCTTGGAGTTTCAGACAATGTCACTGGTGTGGAAGAAATACTTTGCCACATGCACCCCAGTGTTCATTGCAGCACTATTTATAATAGCCAGGACATGGAAGCAACCTAGATGTCCATCAAGAGATGAATGGATAAAGAAATTGTGCTTCATATATACAGTGGACTACTACCTAGCCATAAAAAAAATGAATTTGAGTCAGTTCTAGTGAGGTGGATGTGAGGTGGATGAACCTAGAGCCTGTTATACGAGTGAAGTAAGTTAGAAAGAGAAAAACAAATATAGTATATTAACACATCCATATGGAATTTAGAAAAATGGTACTGATGAAACTGTTTGTAGGTCAGCAATGGAAAGTTATGACCAACCTAAAGTGAAGTGAAGTCCCTCAGTTGTGTCTGACTTTTTGTGACCCTGTGGACTGTAGCCTACCAGGCTCCTCCCTCCATGGGATTCTCCAGGCAAGAGTACTGGAGTGGGCTGCCATTTTCCTTCTCCAGGGTATCTTCCCGACCCAGGGATCAAACCCGGGTCTTCCGCATTCCAGGCAGATGCTTTAACTTCTGAGCCACCAGGGAAGCTAAACTAGACAGCATATTAAAAAGCAGAGACATTACTTTGTCAACAAAGGTCCGTCTAGTCAAGGCTATGGTTTTTCCAGTAGTCATGTATGGATGTGAGAGTTGGACTGTGAAGAAAGCTGAGCACCAAAGAATTGATGCTTTTGAACTGTGGTGTTGGAGAAGACTCTTGAGAGTCCCTTGGACTGCAAGGAGATCCATGCAGTCCATTCTAAAGGAGATCAGTCCTGGGTGTTCATTGGAAGGACTGATGCTGAAGCTGAAACTCCAATACTTTGGCCACCTCATGCAAAGAGCTGACTCATTGGGAAAGACTCTGATGCTGGGAGGGATTGGGGGCAGGAGGAGAAGGGGACGACAGAGGATGAGATGGCTGGATGGCATCACCAACTCGATGGATGTGAGTCTGAGTGAACTCCGGGAGTTGGTGATGGACAGGGAGGCCTGGTGTGCTGCGATTCATGGGGTCGCAAAGAGTTGGACACGACTGAGCGACTGAACTGAACTGAACTGAATAGAGACACAGACACAGAAAATAGACTTTGGACACAGTGGGGGTAAGGGGAAGGTGGGGCAAATTGAGAGAATAGCATGGAAACATAAATATTACCATATGTAAAATAGCCAGTGGGAATTTGCTATATGATGCAGGGAGCGCAACCTGGTGCTCTGTGACAACCTAGAGGGGTGGGATGGGGTGGAAGGTGGAGGTTCAAAAGGGAGGAGATATATGTATACATATTCCAGACTTTGTCTGGGAAGGAATATTAGAATACTGATTTGGTTACTGTAACACAGGCCAAGATGGTGGTGACTTCATCAAGGCAGAGATTTCCTTCTCACAGAAAGTTCAAGCCTGGGCAGCCAGGGCTAATATGGTGGTTCACAGCATCCAGGACTAAAGAGCTTTCCATTTTATCAGTCTGCCATTGTCAAAATGCACCTCCACCTTGTGGTCCTGGAAGCCTGTCCCAGCTCCGGCCACCACATCTGTGCTACCACTTTTAAAAAGAGCCTGACTGTGCAATTCTTCTCTGTTTAAAACCAATTCCCATTTATTGCCCATTCCCCTTTATAATTAATGTAAAGGAGGTAGGTACTCAAGAACTGAATAAATAATATGGCATGCGTACCAACCAACCAGTAGATAAGGCCGAGCCAGCATGGGTCGGTGAACTAGCCCTGCAGGGAGGGATCCTCCTCCTTTGACCCCAAACCCAAACCTGCTTCAAGCTCCCAGGTGGTCAAGCTCCTCTCAGCAGCTTTCTGTTCTAATATGCTGTGCTCTTTCGTGACCCTATATTTTGCCCATGCTGTACCTTCTGACAAGAATGTTTTTATTGCTTTCGTGGCAAATTTTCATCTACCTCTCCTTCGTCCTATCTGGATATTGATATTTGATAGTTGGTATTTCTTGAATAATCTCTACCTTTAAGGCACTATTTCAAATACTCCACATCATGTAAAAACGTACTTGATTCTCAAGTCCATAGTTCTTCCGTAAATTAATTCCATTTCGAAGATGAAGAATCAAAGCCCAGGGAGGTTAAATAAATTGTCCTTGTCACCCAGCTCAACTGTCATCTTCTCTGTGAAATCTTTCCAGACAGACCTAGGAAAAGCTAGTTTCTTTGTGTTCCCATAATGCTTTGTTATCTAAAATCTGATTTTATATTGGGGTACAGTCGATTTTTAATGTTGTGTTCGTTTCAGATGTGCAACAAAGGGATTCAGTTTTTACGTACACATATATCCATTCTTTTTCAGACGTTTTTCCCATATAGGTTATTACAGAATATTGAGTAGAGTTCCCTGTGCTATTCAGTACCTCCTTGCTGATTACCTGTTTTACATGTAGTGCCCCCAAATACTTTGTGCCTATTTCTATTATGTACCACATTGTATTAAATCATCTGTTTACATACCTCTTTCCTCAGTAGTAGTTGATAAGATTTCAGGGTTTGGCACACCACTCAGCATGTGATAGGCATTCAGCAAAATCTCTGAATATTGACAAAATGAATAAACTTGAAGTTTTCATCTTCTTGGCTTCCCAGGTTGCTCAGTGGTAGAAAATCCATGTGCCAAGGAGATGTGGGTTTGATCCCTGGGAGGAAATGGCAACTCACTCCAGTATTCTTGCCTGGGAAATTTAGAGCAGGGAAAAAAAAGAAAAAGAGCTAGGCATTGTTAACTTTCATGTGATCAAGAATCTCGCAGGGCCCTTTTTCTAACCTTGGCAATCTCTCTCCATTGGTTTTTTAAATAGTTTAAACAGGTATAGCTATCACTTTGCTGACAAAGGTCCCTATAGTCAAAGCTACGGTTTTTCCAGTAGTCATGTACAGATTGTACAGATGTAAGAGTTGGACCATAGAAAAGACTGAATGCTGAAGAATTGATGCTTTTGAATTGTGTGCTGGAGAAGACTATTGAGAGTCTCTTGGACAGCAAGGAGATCAGACCAGTTGATCCTAAAGGAAATTAACCCTGAATATTCATTGGAAGGACCGATGCTGAAGCTGAAACTCCACTAATTTGGCCATTTGATATGAAGAGCTGACTCACTGGAAAAGACCCTGATGCTGGGAAAGATTGAGGGCAGGAGAAGGTGGCAACAGAGGATGAGATGGTTGGATGGTATCATCGACTCAATGGACATGAGTTTTAGCAAACTCCAGGAGATGGTGAAGGACAGGGAAGCCTGGTGTGCTGCAGTTCATGGAGTCAGACATGACTTGGCAAATGAGCGACAAAACATAATGAGGTTCCCAAGAGATAATCTGGAGTCCTCCTAAAGGCCTGAAGCACCTTCAGGGTGATGTTGAACGCCATGCTTGAGAAGATCTCTGTCCCCTAAGAGGATCCAATACAGTGCCTGGTACATGGTGTCATCAGTCTTGATTCCTTCTGACAAGCTGTTCCAAAGACCAATCAATAAGAAAGTGAGAAGTGATGTAGAACTGATTCATTTTTTAAGATGGCACCATACACTCACACAGACAGACACACACAGCCCCCAGTGTAACTGAAGCCACCATGAAACCATAATTATGTATCTTCATACTCAACAGAAATTGCCAAGTCTTTTCATTTTTATAATCTCCATAATGATAATTGTAAATGACTATTCTATCCAGAAGATGTTCCATGACCAAATTAGGTATTCCCTGATAGCTGAACACTAGGCTGTTTACATTTTTAAAAATAATTTCCAGATTTCTTTTTAAAATGTAAACAAAAGGCATTTCACTGCTAAGTACTTCAGTTTGCATCTCTAAATTATAAGAACTTTTTCAAAAGTCAGTATCAGATGCTCTTAACAAAAATGAACATTTGTTCCTTAATATTATCTAATTTTTAGTCAATATTCAAAATTCCCAATAGCCCTCACTATGTCTTTTTACTATTTATTTGCTCAAACCTAAATCTGAATAAGGTCCATGCAATGCATTTTGTGGTTATGGCTTTTGAGTCCCTTTTAACCTAGAATACTTCCTCTGTTCCCAGTCTTTTTCTATTCCATTGACTTGTGGAGGAAACTGGGTCAGTTTTCAATTAGAATTACCTTCTGAGTTGCTTCCTGGAAGTGTCATTAAATATATTCTCTTAATCTTTGCATTTAAATTAAAAGTTGAATCTTAATCACATTTTTGGTAAAAAAAAATACTTCATAGGGGACCATAAATGTACATAGTATGAAAGTATTCCACCAAAAAGGATGATAAGATTAATTGATCATTGAGTTTAAATAGTGACAGTCTGATCAGTCCATTTTATAGTTGTGTTTTTCCCCTTTAGACCAGCAAGTAATCAGTGGGATGATGTTCTAGCATCCTGCAAATATCCAATTCCCCTTCAATTTTTTCC
Source organism: Redunca redunca (assembly GCA_006410935.1). Taxonomy (NCBI): domain Eukaryota; kingdom Metazoa; phylum Chordata; class Mammalia; order Artiodactyla; family Bovidae; genus Redunca; species Redunca redunca. Next base: position 138,420 of record SJYQ01001334.1, read on the forward strand.
CTAATGATTTTGGCATCCATGACTGAACATCACCTAAATTGAATATCTCACTGCTGCTGCTGCTGCTGCTAAGTCTCTTCAGTCGTGTTCGACTCTGTGCGACCCCATAGACTGCAGCCCACCAGGCTCCCCCATCCCTGGGATTCTCCAGGCAAGAATACTGGAATGGGTTGCCATTTCCTTCTCCAATGCATGACAGTGAAATGTGAAAGTGAAGTCACTCAGTCGTGTCTGACTCTTTGTGATCCCATGGACTGCAGCCTACCAGGCTCCTCCGTCCATGGGGTTTTCCAGGCAAGAGTACTGGAGTGGGGTGCCATCGCCTTCTCTGGAATATCTCACTAGGAGTTGCAAAATATTAATTTCTGTTTTTTCATTTCATGTTATTTACTAGAATTCTACTGAGACTTTCTTTTTTCCCCCCAATTTATTAATGGGACTTCTATAAACAAGAGCTTATTAACTAGAGCTATTTAGTGATCCTGCATCCTGGTTAATATCAGTGTGCAGCAAGCCTCCCAGACAGTGGTGTTAAACAAAAATGTTATTATGTTTGTGGATTCTGTGGGTGAGGAATTCAGACAGGGCACTGTGCAGATGACACGTCTCTATTCTTTACTGTCTGAGCCTCAGCTGGAAAGACCTTCAGGCTGGGATGACTCAGCAACTGGATGTTTGAATAATCTGAAAGCAACCTCACTCTAAGTTGCTCTTGGGCCAGAATGGCTTGAACCCTCAGCTCCGCTGGGACAATTAGCCAGAGTTCTTGCATATGGACTATCTGTGTGGCTTGGGCTTCCTCACAGCATGGTGGACTAGGGGAAACTGAACTGTTACTCAGATGGTCAGGGCTCCAGAATAAATGTTCCAACAGATATGGCAGAAGGTGAATTGCCCTTTGATATATCACCAGAAACTACAAAGCATCACTTTTAACATAATCTGTTAGTCAAAGCAGTCACAGCTTGCCCAGATTTAAGGGGAGAGGACATAGACCTCCCTCTTGATGGGAGGGTGGGATGGTCGCGTTGTAGAAGAGCAGCACATGGGATGAGAGACATTGTGAACATCTTTGGAAAATACAACCTGTCACAATCTAAGATAGAGTTCCTACAGGAAAAGAAAATAAATGTTTAATTCTTCCTACTTAATATCGATATTCAGAGCAAAAAGCCAGGGTAATAGATATCTTGAATGGTGATAAATTATGGTATTTTTCTGAGAGGTGAGTGTGAGCCTTTCTCACACTTTAAAAAAAATAGTCGATGTGTTCTAATCTGTTCTTTTGATACACAGATTGTCCTAAGCTTAGCTCATAGGAGCCCCTTCAAGCTGGATTCTGTGTCCTTTTGATAGCATACCATTAACTGTCGATAGCTTTGTTGCTTTCTGACAAGATGTGTCAGGCTCAACCTATACATCCCCTGCTGCACTCCTGGAGTTAGCCATTTCTCCTGGGAACTCCAAGCCCTTTTAATGGAGAATGGTAGTGAGAAACCAAATCTGGACACTAAAGATATTCATTTATACAGGGCTGATGTTGCTTCCAGGGTCTGTTATAAGGCAGAGCAAAGAAACAGCTTTAGATTCCTAAAAAAAAAAAAAAAAAGAAGAAGAAAGAAAAAAGGCAGTATGTATAGGTGTAAATTTACAAGTCTACATTGATGATTTGTGTTCCCATAATGCTTTGTTATCTAAAATCTGATTTTATATTGGGGTATAGTCAATTTTGGAGAAGGCAAAGGCACCCCACTCCAGTACTCTTGCCTGGAGAATCCCATGGATGGAGGAGCCTAGAAGTATAATTCAAATTTAAATATTATGGAATTTTATCTAATACCCTTGATTTTGTGCTTTTATGTCTTTTATACTATCTTACAATATAAATCTTACACTGTGAAACTCTTAGAAAATAGAAAATAACTTCAAAATGCTAATATCACTTCTAACAATAGGACATAACTAAAAATAAAGCTTAAGATTTCTTTGAAGTTTTTTTGTTGTTCTTTGCTTCTTTTATGTTCTAATTTTGTGCTTAGAATAAATCACACTCAGCTTGTCTAGTAAATAAGCTATATGTTGTTATTGTTTAGTCACTAAATCATGTCCAACTCTTACAGTCCTGTGAACTGCAGCCTGCCAGGCTCCTTCTGTCCATGGGATTTCCCAGGCAAGAATATTGTAGTGGCATGCCATTTCCTTCTCCAGGGGATTGAACCAGCCCAGGGAAACAAACCCCATCTCTTGCATTTCCTGCACTAGCAGGCAGATTTCTTTACCACTGAGAGTAAATGTATACTAAATGAATGTTCAGAGTGCACTCAGGTGAATCTTGCTTCCTTCCTAGCTCTTCACCATATTCCCTCTCATCCCATGGATAATCATTTTATTAGATTTTGATTTATGCTTCTGATATTTCTTTTTACAAATGGTAACAAGTGGAATGTTTGTTTATAACATGACATCTTTTAAGACAAACAATATTATTTGTATTTTTCTGCATCTTGCTTTTTTCACTTAAGATCACACCAATAGATGTCTTGAATGGTGATAAATTATGGTGATCCTGAAGATCAACACAAAACTACTAGAATTCTTTCTCATCTTTTTTTTGGCTACATGTACTCCACTGTGTGGGTTTACCATAGGTTACTTAGTCAGTCCTCTGAGAATGGAGATTCAAGTTGATTCCAAACTTTTTTTTTTAAATAAGATCACAATCAATTTTGTATTTATTTTGTGTCTGTCTAATCAAGGCTATGGTTTTTCCAGTAGTCATGTATGGATGTGAGAGTTGGACTATAAAGAAAGCTGAATGCCAAAGAATTGATGCTTTTGAACTGTGGTGTTGGAGAAGACTCTTGAGAGTCCCTTGGACTGCAAGGAGATCCAACCAGTCCATACTAAAGCAGATCAGTCCTGGGTGTTCATTGGAAGGACTGATGTTGAAGCTGAAACTCCAGTACTTTGGCCACCTAAAGCGAGGAACTGACTCACTGGAAAAGACCCTGATGCTGGGAAAGATTGAGGGCAGGAGGAGAAGGGGACGACAGAGGATGAGATGGTTGGATGGCATCACTGACTCAATAGACATGGGTTTGGGTAGGCTCTGGGAGTTGGTGATGGACAGGGAGGCCTGGAGTGCTGCGGTTCATGGGGTTGCAAAGAGTCGGACATGACTGAGCACCTGAGCTCCAACTGGAACTGAATCTTCAGAGCAGATTGCTATAACTAGAACTGCCACATCCCAGGGTCAGTGTGTCTGTAATTTTGCTTGATGTTGCCAATTCCCCTCCACAGGGGCTGTGCTATTGCTTTCCTAACAGTAGTGAAGAGGATATTGGTTCCCACAGAGTTGTCATCAGAAAATGTCATCAAACTTTTGGATTTTTGTCAATCTGATAGATGAGAAATGGTATCTCAGTGTTCTATTATTTTGAATTTATTAAATTATGAATGTACTTGAGTAACTTTAATCTGTTGAAAGGCCAATTTTACTTCGTTTTATGAGTCTTTTCCGTTCATGTCTTTGGCTCACTTTTTCTATTGAGCTGCTGATCCTTTCTATTTTCCAATACACAAAAGTACAGTTTTAGCATGCAAAAAATCTATTTTTCCTTTTGAAGTCACTGAATTTATCACTTCACTATTTCCTTATACTGATTCTGAATTTAAATCATAACTAGAAATGTTCTCTTCATTTTCAGGTTGTAGGAATCCATGCAATATTTCTACCCTTGAACAAGTTTGTCTACTGAAGAATTAGACATGGGAAATCACTACAAGAGCAAGTAAGAGTCCATCATCTCTGAAATTAGAATTTATTCTTGCAAAATTTCAGAGATTAATGCCACATAAGATACCAGGACTTAATTTTTCAGGTGGAGTGTGGTAAGAATGAACAACAGTCAGTGGGGAAGAAGGTTGATTGGTGATATGTAAGATAAAGAGAGGGTAATTATTGACTTTGGGTGTCAGTCTTGTTTAAAACTGATTTTGTCTGCTTATAAGAATGTGAGTTTAATGAAGAGTTGGAGCTTTGTCATATGGACAACAAATAGAATCTTAGCCTTGAGCTTAATTAATGTCTGCCAAGCTCCCTATTAAAGCAGCAAGAGGGCTGCAGAAACCTGCTCTGATGTTACCAGAAATGGTCACAGAGGGTGGAACCAAAGTCCTCATCACTGGCAGGAAATCATTTTGTTTTATCCCCCACTTATTTTCAATCTTCTCTTCTCTTGGTAGAAAGTCACTTTCAGTCCCTGTTGGGTCCTTCTGTGTTTCATCCCTGTCTTTCAACCTTATTATATTTAGTGTGTGCAATACATGTGAGATCAGACAAATGCAGGCATGTTTGGTAACCTTGAAGCTAGCCATCACTTGTCGAGGCACAAGAAGTCCCTTGGGACAACCCATACCAAGGGCAGAAAGAGAGAGACATAAAGAACATTGCCCAGAACAACAACAACAAAAATTAACCTTGGCACTGAGGCGCACTTGAGAGAGTAAGTCAATATGTGTCACTCACATCTCCCAGTCCAGCTTCCATAAGATTAATGTCTGAATTCTAGAAAAAGCAGAAGAGCTAGAACCCAGACAAGCGGTTGGACTTGAAAGTCTGTAGGGCTTGGGGCAGGAGCAGCGCAGTCCCCAGCCTGCCACTGGAAAGAGAGAAGGCACGGCCTCCCCCTTCACCTCTCACTATTCATTAGTGTTGCTCCTGAGGGTCCTGTTGCTTTAGACACAGAGGTCCCAGTGGACAGGTCACCAGGCCCAAAAGACACTGTCTGCTGCCACCAGAGCCACTTGGAACTCATTATGGGGACTACAGGATCTGAGCTATGTATGTGGATACAATAAGGCAGTGAAATTTGAGTCATTTCTTTAACTCTAACCACCGCCCACAGTCTGGTCAGACCTAGAAACATATTTTCAGTTCTTCATTCAACAAAAGTTTGTGTGTGTTTTCTGTTTGTTTTTAAGCATGTAATGACATGTCAGTTGCTGAATAGACTTACACTAAACCAAAGCTACTTCTCCGTAACTTATGCCTCGTGGTCCCAGTTCTGCTCTGCCCACTACAGCTCCCTTAAATGTTTTTGGTAAAAATTCCCTGTAGTCCTTTTTTTGCAAAATGATAGACCCACTTCAAACTGGCTTAAGAAAAAGGGGGCATGCACCGGCTCATGTAACTGGAAGGGCAGGGAGCATATGTGTCCCGAGAGCGTCATCAGTTCCACCTCTCTCCACTCATCACTCAGTTCAGGGTTTCTCCGTATTCACTTTATTCTCAGGAATGATCTCCCCTCATGATAATCCCTTCAAAATGGCTCTCAGTGGCTCAAGATTTTATGTCTCAAAGCAGCTTTGATCTGAAAAGGGAGATCTTTCCTCCCAGAATCCCTACATAATTCTGAATTCTGAATGGTCTTTCTTGATCAATGCCCACCAGCAAATTTCTTAGGTAAGGTGCTCCGATTGGCCAACTGGGTCATGTGCTCACCCACACTTCCATAGGGAAGGTAGTACCATGTGACTGACAGACTGTTTGGAGCTTTGCGAATATTTTTCCTCTGTTCACACCCCTTTGCTAGGACTTTGTCCTTTGTGAACATTGATTCTGTAGCCAAACTGCCTTGCCTTAGATTTTAGGTTCAGTACTTATTAGCTGTGTGACCTTGAGCAAATTACCCTCAGTCTCAATTTTCTCATCTGTGAAACTGGTATAATAATAGGACCTACCTCCTAGTTGGGGCTTCCCTGGTGGCTCAGAGGTTAAAGCATCGGCCTGCAATGAAGGAGACCTGGGTTCGATCCCTGCGTCAGAAAGATCCCCTGGAGAAGGAAATGGCAACCCACTCCAGTATTCTTGTCTGGAGAATCCCATGGACGGAAGAGCCTGGTGGGCTACAGTCCACGGGGTCGCAAAGAGTCGGACACAACTGAGTGACTTCACTTTCTTTCACTTTTCCTAGTGTTACTGAGAGGATTAGTTGAGATGATATGTATAAAAAACAGTATCCTGCACATTGTAAATGCTCTATGTTAGCTGTTGTTGCTGCTGCTCTTGTTGTTGTTAGTATTATTATTACCATACCTCCAGGGCTGGCAGAATTTGACCAAGAACCTAAACTCCATGTATCTGAAAGTGCAGAAAGAAAAAAGTGTCCTGGATCATACTATTATACAAACTTTGAATACATCTTTCTCAGAGGGAATACTGGTGCCACCTTTACCAGGAGAGCCACAAGGAATTCACCACTCTTGCACAGTTAAAGATCAGTAGATAGACTATGTTCTGGTCAGAAAGTTTGAGTTTTAGACTTCAAAAAGGATCCCTTCTCATTAAGTGAAGATGAATGGCATTTTCTACATTTGCCAAAGTATAGATCAGCATTCTGAAAAGACTTGCATGCCTCTAGCCCTCATTCTGATTAGTCATGGCACTTAAAAATCCCAGCAAGACAAGCACTCTTTGTGAACTTTTACATTATAGCTCTTTCTGTTAGAGTTTGGTACAACTGTATCGGCTTTGAGAAATATAAACCCAATTAAAGCGTGTCTGGCTTTTTAGAAAGCAGCAGGGGGTAAAGCCTCTGAGAGCAGCTTTCTCATTTTCTGCTCTTCACCGGAACACTTGACTTTTTGCCACCTCATTCTTAGCAGCTAAATCTTGGGTCACATAGGGGGGTGACCTATGGTGAGTTCAAAAAACCCCAGCATGAGTTGGAAAGCAAGCTAATTTGGAAACAAAACTTGCACAGACCTAGATATATGCATCTACCAAGGCCCATTTCTTCAAAGACGTGTTTTAGGAGTTAAAAGTACTAGACAGGGCATTTGAGGTGATCAGCTCCGTGTCCTTGTCCATTTCTGCTTTCTGCAATGAAACCATGAGTAGTGCTCATATTCAAAAATAGAAAATGAATGGGCTATTTTGGTAACATCCCCTATAACTAAATACCACTCAGACCTTCAGCTATCTGACCATACCACAAGTCTTCTCCCTGACTTTCCACCAAGGTGTAACAATAACTTTACAATGTTTTCTTTTCTTTTTTTTTTTTCCTCTAGGGAGGTACATTCAACAGCAAGTATTTGTCATTTACTGAGCAGCCATTGTATGAGCAGCCTATTTAGATACTCTGTATCTTCTATTACAATCAGTAATTGACCACATGAGAAAGATGGAGGAGTCCCAACTGTCTTAGCCCCCCCAGTTTAAATCTTCCTGGCCTGGGCCCCAGACACATGGGCAAGTGAGCAAGCCTCCAGGTGACTCTAGGTCCCAGGTTTGCGCCACAATACCCCATGCTGAGTAGAGCAAGAGCTGAGCTGTCCCTTCCCAGGGCAGATGGAAGATTCATTCATAAAGTGAATTTGTTGTTTTCTCCTATTTGGTTTGAGAGCATTTGTTATATTGCGATAGAGAATAAGAACAACAAAGGATTTTTAAAAATACCTGCTTTACTTATAAAGTTGTGAAGCAGAGAATGTAGATGAAAGACTTTGTATGTTTTAAAAACTATGCAAACCCAAAGAGTTCTGGTAGGAAGATTCAGGTAACACACAAGCATATCTCTGAACATGATGGACCTTCCAGCTCTGTCCCACGAGGCAGTGGGATTTCTAAATCTGCTGACCCTGACTCGAACTCTTCAGAGGCTCTTGATACAGTGAAAAATGAAGACAGGACAAAACATTCATAAAAATTCTGGCTCATTTTCAGCATTTTGTAATTAAAAATCAGTATTTTTATTGAAAATATACTTGGGATACCCACAATATGATCAAAGGGTTTATAAGAAGGGAATTCCTAGTGCACTGGAAATAGGCACAGTCTAATGAGCTTGCTCTGTCTTATCTCTGTGACCCAGTGAATTCATCTGGAAATAGCGTCAAAAGTCTACGTTTGAAGCCATTGTGAATGTGAGTCCTGGGCAGTTAGGCCAGGTCTGTGTTGGCCCTGAGCTGGGCGTGTTGGTCTGGTCTTCCCAGTTCCAAGGGGCTGCTACTCTGCCCCTGGGTGACTGTAGGACCCTCCCAGAATTTGGTGACTTTGCAGTGGCACCTGCTGCCCTCAGGCTGTGGGCTTCCTTAGGCTCCCCCACATCTGAGAGCTGTCCTCCTTTGCTGCCCAGTCTCGAAGGGGGCTAATCTCCCCCCACACACCCTTTTTCTGGTCTTTCTCCCTTCCCAGTCTCTCTCCTTGCAGGCCTCAGAGGTTCCTCTTGGAGCCATTGTTGTCTCTGCAGCGCCGTTGCGTCTCTCCTACTATAAACTGTAACAGCCACCAGAACAATTAATGTCTGTACAGTGAATTGCAGTTTGCAGAGCATTTTCACAGACATCCTTGTCTCCAAGCCTCGCATCCAACAAATCATTATTATTCTCATCTAGTTATCATGATGATTTCAAGTTTACATGAGAGGAACAAGGCTCTTAGAGGTAAAGTGACTTATCTGAGATCAAATGACCTACAAGTGGCGGTGCCTGGGCCCAGGTATTTGGAAGCTGCTTCCCACCTTCCTTCCATTCTGTCAGGCCGCATCCCTGTGGGCAGACAGTGCGGCACCTCTTTATACACAAGGCATTATCGCGGTGATTCGTGTCATTGTTCCCCAGCTGGGGTTCACTCAGTGGGACTTCATTTTCTCTTCTGTGAAATTAATTTATACTTACAGAATAGGATTATGTAATGGGAACTTTGGGGAATTATATATGCTAAACCTCAGTTAACCTATTTGTCCTTAGTTTTTCTATGTTTAAAATATAACAATACTGTAATTACTGTGGTTACAATAATAGTAAACTACAAAATTTATAGATGTTGGTACTTAACAGTTTATAAGGTACTTTAACTTGCATTTATGTATCTGATTTTCACAACTGCCCACTAAAGTTAATTAAGTAGATAGTATGCCTAGTATACTATTAGCCTTCAATACTGTTAGTATAGAATAAATGACTGAACCTCCAAGAGGTTAAATGCTGAGCCCAGCTTCTCTCAACAAATGAAAGTTGCCTTGTAATTTGTACTCAAGATTTTAATTTGTTCTGTACCTTTTCCAGTACCTCCAGCTTGGCAGAACAGTGTAGGAGAGAACATCACTCATTCTGTGTCTAGGGCAGAGCTTCTGAAACTTTATTATGCACAGAACCACCTGGAGAGCTGTTAAAACTTAGGTTCCTGGGCCCAACCATCCTGATTCAGTAGCTCTGAGATGGGGCCTGAGCATTTAAACAGCTAACAAGCTTCCAGCTTCTGTAGCTACTTCCTGTCTGTGGACAATACTTTGAACAGGACTGAGAGAGGGTTAAGTAACTCAGGCCTCATATCGTAGTTTCATCACCCTAAGAGGGGTAAATAGCATTACTCACCTCACAGGCTAATAATGAATGCATGTGTGGAAGTCTTCTTTAAACTATCAAAGGCTACCGATGTTGTTATTGTGATCCACTGTTTCTAATGTATAATGCAAAACATACCTGCAAGTTGAAAAAATTCATCCAAAATATTCTTACACAGACCTCAGTGGTGCTATTCACATGATACCCTATCCCCTGGATCCCAGAGTTGGGCAACATGGTGGTGTTGGCTAAATGAGAATCTCCTCCATTCAGCTCATTGTAGATGGGGATCCATTCCAAATTCAACCCACACTAAGGACACCTACATGCCCAGTGGTAAAGGATGTGTCAGCATAGCTGGTTTCAGTGGGGAGTACTCATAAGGAATGGGCAGAAAGAGAGGAGAGAAAAGCACTGGGAACCCCCATCCTTACACATTGCTATCATGGGCTTCTTTTTTCACAGCTGCTGCTGCTGCTGTTTAGTCCCTAAGTTGTGCCTGACTCTTTGCGACCCCATGGACTGTAGCCCACCAGGCTCTTCTGACCATGGGATTTTCCAGGCAAGAATACTGGAGAGGGTTGCCATTTCCTTCTTCGGGGGATCTTCCTGATCCAGGAATCAAACTCGAGTCTGCTGCTTGGCTGGTGGATTCTTTACCAGTGAGCCACCTGGGAAGCCCCCTTTTTACAGCAGCTGTGGTTAAGACAGCCAGACTGAAGTGCAAGGTTTTTCTTCCCTTGCTCACTCTGGTACAGGACTTCCTGGAGCCTAGAGAATGTCAGCTCCAGTTAGGGAGAGGGAGGAGGAGCTGGGGCAAAGGACCCCTCCAACCACATGTTGCTTCATCAGTCTCTGAGTGAGAGATAATCAGATCCATAAGGATCCACTTATTCCTGAGCCTTGGAGTCAGACAGTGTCAGGTTTAAACCCCGGCTCTGTCACTTCTTAGTAGTGTGGATTTATGTGGGTTACTTTACCTCCTCGAATTGCAGTTTGTTTACTGTAAAAGAAGGTTAATAATATCCCAAGGCCCAGTGTGCTCAGTAAATGACAACTGTTATTATTTTTTATTAATATTCACTCAACCAGGATTTACTGTACGTGTTCTATGTGCCAAACATTATGTCGGGCACTGGCAATACAGAGATAAATATAACATCATGCCTGTCCCGGAGAAAACTACAGTCTTCTGGGGGTGATAGCAGTTAGCACAACACATGCTGCTCTCAATACAGGCCCAGAGTAAGTTACAAGGAAGGGAAACTGACAGAGTGGCGGGAGTGTTCTCCCCTGCAACTAGCAGCTTTCTGAGTCTTAAGTCCTTCCTTTTCATGTATCCTTCATGACCCAAGGAGGCAGATTAAGATATCCACAGTTTAAAAGACAGCCCTGAATCATTGCCCTCGATCAGTATTCCCTAAGCCTCTCTGATCTGTTGCCCAACTCAGCCCTTGCTCGCCAAAATCTACATCAACTGGGGTGAATTTACACTATCCACTCAGCATGCTCTGTCTACACAAGGCATTTCATTCAGGTTTGGAAAGTTACAGGCTGACGCAGCTCTGGAGGTTTGTTTGACTTTTTTATTTTTTTTCTCAAATGTTTCGTTTCTTTCCTCTTAGGATCTGTGCCCTAGTTGTTCTGGGAAACTTGTGACCTCTCTGTGTTTTTAATTAGAAGATGTCATTTTTCCATGGCAACCTATCTTGATGTCCTAAATAGAGAATCTGTAAAATCAGTTTCTCTATGAAGGGCCAAGCAATTGGAAAGGGAGGCTGCCCAAGGAGCGCCAGTACTCAGGTCCGGTGGCTCTACCACTGGGGAAGGTCCCCAAGCAGAGAAATACCACCAGGGATTCCTGCTCCAACAGACCTGTGCCATCATGAGCCAGCCAGGACCTCTTGGTTTGGGGCTCATAAAACCCAGTTCTTGACAGTTGTGTGGGGGAATTTGCACTCTCTGACTGGCGTGGAAACAAAACCATGTCTGCTGTGAGTTATGGTGTCTCCAGGGCCAATAGCCCATAGGTAATAACCAGAAAAACACTGATGGGAAGTCATTGAAACCAATCCAAGCTCCATGGTGGCCGATTTTGAACTGACCCTTTCGTAGCAGCATTTCACCTCCTGAAGGGAATGAGCGTCTTCAGGAAATGATGAAGGCAACAGAGATATTATGCACCACACTTCTCAAGTCAGCGCTGAGGAAACAGTAGTTAAATCATTTGGCAAAAAAAATGTGCTCCAAGTGTTGTAATTCTGTTTTTCCTTTTATTTTTGAAAAGCATCATTTCCATTCAATAAGGCAGACATGTTGATAAACAAAAGTCACCCTGACCATGGAGATTATACTGATGCATTTGTAAATGAAATCCTAAAATGATAGGAAGAGTCCTTTCTCTACACTCAATCTAGATGGAAGGACACCATGAGAAACCCCATTCTGTGCACATATTATTGATAACATACTAGGTGTCAGGCATCAATGGCAACAGCTCATGCTCGTTGGGCCTTCCCTGGTGGCTCAGATGGTAAAGAATTTGCCTGCAAAGTGGGAGACCTGGGTTTGATCCCTGGGTTGGGAAGATCCCCTGGAGAAGGAAATGACTACCCACCCATATTCTTGCCTGGAGAATTCCATGGACAGGGGAGCCTGGTGGGCTACAACCCATGGAGTCTTGTTGACTGCTGATTACTTTTAGGAACTGTTCAAGTGCTATGTATGTATTAATTAGGACTTGTAATAATAATATTATCAGTTCAGTTCAGTTCATTCCCTCAGGCATGTCCGACTATTTGTGACCCTAAGGACCGCAGCACGCCAGGCTTCTCTGTCCATCACCAACTCCTGAAGCTTGCTCAAACTCATGTCCATCAAGTTGGTGATGCCATCCAGCCATCTCATCCTCTGTCATCCCCTTCTCCTCCCACCTTCAATCTTTCCCAGCACCTGGGTCTTTTCCAATGAGTCGATTCTTCTTATTAAGTGACCAAAGGATTGGAGCTTCAGTTTCAGCATCAGTCCTTCCAATGAACATTCAGGACTGATTTCCTTTAGGATGGACTGGTTGGGTCTCCTTGCAGTCCAAGGGACTCTCAAGAGTCTTCTCCAACACCACAGTTCAAAAGCATCAATTCTTCGGCACTCAGCTTTCTTTATAGTCCAACTCTCATATCCATACATGACTACTAGAAAAACCGTAGCTTTGAGTAGATAGACCTTTGTTGGCAAAGTAATATCTCTGCTTTTTAATATGCTGTCTAGATTGGTCATAGCTTTTCTTCCAAGGAGCAAGCATCTTTTAATTTTATATTAATAGTTTTCCCTTATTGACTGCTCACTATGTGCCAAGAACTGTTATGTGTCTTCATATTTAACTACATTCATATTCATTATTATTTTTCCAATTTTTCAAATTAGAGTATAGAAGGTTGAGTGACTTTTCCAAGGTCACAGACTGGGTATGAAACCAAGCAGTCTTGGCACCAGTGTCTGTCTGCACTTGTAATGACTATAAATACTTCCTACTGGTGTAAGGAGGTTTCTGGAATCAGGAAAGCATATTTGACATGCTGAGATCATTCCCACCTCAGGACCTTGCACTGGCTGTTCCCTCTGCCTGGCCTGCTGTTCCCCACATCTTTGTTCAACTGGCTGTTTCTCATCATTCGGGGCTCAGCTCATATGTACTGAAATGCTTCTTGAAAATAATTTCCTCGACCTTTAATCTGAAGCAGCCCTCCCCACCCCAAGCCTCAATCACTCCAGCCCATTTTCTTGTTTTAGGTGCTTCAGAGTCTTTTTCACTGCCTGAAATCACCATGTTTCTTTATGTGTCAAGTCTCCCCCTGGATTAGGATGTCAGCTCTGTGACAGGCAGGATTGCCTCCCAGGCACTGCTATATCTCAGAGCCAGGCCCTCAATTACTGCTGAATACACGACTGGAGAACACTGGTACTGAATTTTATCTTGAGTACCAGTGATAATGATGAGCACTGATTATAACAGCAGCTGCAACAATTGCAATAGATAACAGTGATTAAGTGTATATTATGAATCATACACCGTGTGGCATGTTTCTCATCAGCGTGGGAAACATTGGCGAGTAGGTATTATTATTGCCTCCATTTTACAGACTGGGAAACTGAGACTTAGAGAGGGTCTGTGAAGCTGGTGTCAAGAGGCAGAGAAACCCTCAGAAACACATTTATACCCCAAACACATGCATGCAAGGTAAGTTGCTTCAGTCATGTCCAACTCTTTGCCACCCTATGGACTATAGCCCACCAAGCTCCTCTGTCCGTGGGGTTCTCCAGGCAAGAATACTGGAGTGGGTAGCTATGTCTTCCTCCAGGGGATCTTTTAGACCCAGGAATCAAACCTGCTTCTCTCTTACATTTGCAGCTTTGGCAGGCAAGTTCTTTGCCACTAGTGCCACCGGGGAAGCCCAATTATATGGTTACTTCCCTAAACACAAACAACACGAAATTATTGTCAGTGAAGCGCAGGGTGCAACCAGTCAGCACACACCAAGGGGAGTCTCTGAGTCTCCTGGGGTATCTAGTTTCTTCTCAATTAAAGAGGGAAAGTGGAAGCTTCATAATTAAGAAGTGTCAAGGTCTAGAATTACAGTCTGGTGCAGTGGACAGAAACTGGGCAGTGTTCTAGAAATCCTGGGTTTGAATTCTGGCTTTCTTCCTGCCCAGGTGTGTAAGCTCCAGCTGTGATCTCTCTACACCTGTTTCTCCTGTAAAATGGGATCACAGTACTGCCCTGCCTGCCCTGCAGATTTGCTGCGGAGCATGTGTGAAGCAGGATATGTGAAGACTACCAGAACTGTGACTAGTGCACAGTCAGCACTCAATAAATACCATTTCCTCCTCCATTCCTTTGTTGCAACTCATTCAGTATTTATTCCCTGAAAAAAAAAAAAAAAAAGCCTGTGATTTCTGGATGTTTGAATTTCTTGTCCTCAAATTAAGCCAAATACTCTACAGGTCATGATCAGTTGGCTGTCTTTGACCTCATTAGAGAAAAGACGGCTGGAAAGTCAGAGGAAAAAACAGAAGGAGAGAAAGAAGGAGAAGAAGAAGAAGGAAAAAGGTTTTCAAGGAAGAAGATAGAAGCTTTTTCTGACCGAGGAAAAATGTGTCGGAGGAGAGGATATTATGAGAACCACAGAGCAAGAAGTGCCTTGCTGGAGAAAAAAAATATCGGTGTCTGTCAACAAGTCACTGAGGACACTGTGTTTCCTTTGTTCCATTTAGAGAAAGGTGCTCCTGGGAGTGAGTCTCCTTCGCTGAGGGCGCCCAGAGCCTGCAAGCCTATTGTCCCTTCCTCAAGCCTGGGAGTGGATGTATCCTTCAGAGGGGACGTGGGTCCAGGAGTCCAGTGCAGCTGCTCAGTAGCCTCACCTGGCAGGTGAGCCCTGAACTTGTGTGCAAGCACAAATGGGCCAGGATCCCGCCCGGCACTCCCTGCAGGGCCTCAGCCACGCTCAGCTGCTTTTCAGCTTCTGAGACACCTCCCAGCCCTATTTTAGGAGACTTTGTTGGGTCGTGAAAGTGTGAAGCGAATAGATAACATTAGAGGTTGATGGGCTAATCAGTTCTCTTACTTATTCACAGGATGGCTGTGACAGATGTTTAGATGGATACTTAACTTCTTTTAAGGTAGATTTTTTCCTACAAGGAGAGAGATTTGGATAAAACAAGGAAATGGCAACCCAGTCCAGTATTCTTGCCCAGAGAATCCCATGGACAGAGGAGCCTGGCAGGCTAAAGTTAATGGGGTCACAAAAGTCAGACATGATTTAACGACTAAACCACCACCACCAAGCTTCCCATCTGCCTGCAATGCAGGAGACCCTGGTTGGATTCCTGGGTGGGGAAGACCCACTGGTAAAGGGATAGGCTACCCATTCCAGTATTCTGGGGCTTCCTTGTGGCTCAGTTGGTGAAGAATCTGCCCACAATGCCAGAGACCTGGGTTTGATCCCTGGGTTGGGAAGATCCCCTGGAGAAGGGAAAGCATACCCACTCCAGTATTCTGGCCTGGAGAATTCCATGGACTGTATAGTCCATAGGTTTCCAGAGAGCTGTGCACAACTGAGCAACTTTCATTTTCTTTTTTCAAGCCTTTTTCAAGACTACTGTGAAGCAGTTGTCCCTGGTCCCCTCAGACACAGAGTATTGGGAACTGCTGAACTTTCACCCCCACCAGCCATCAGAGGGTAAGGTTGCCCTGGAGGCACAGTGGGGTGACCTTGTGGGCCCTCCAGGGGCTCAAAAAAGCGGAGGTCTGCAGCAGTAAGATGCAAGATGCTGATGTACCCCTCGTCCTCACTGCATTTCAGCAAGTTCCCACCTCAGGTCATGGGCATGCTCACTCGGTTAGGAAAGCGCGGAGCTAACAGTCTCGCCTCCCTCAAGCAGTCCCTGAAATTCTGGGCAGAGAGGTTTTCAGGTGGAAGCAGCCCGTCCAGAGTGGCTCTCCGCCTCTCCCCACCACCATTCACACTTTTTTCATTAAGGAGAATAAATCTAGTTCTCAGGCTGAACTTCAAGAAAAAAAGCTCTTTCTTTTCACATGCTGCAGACACTCTCATGATTTCCCAATAGATGGAGTTAAAGGGAAGTCAGTGAGTGAAAAAAAGGGAAGTCACTCACTCATGTCTAACTCTTTGGGACCCCATGGACTGTAGCCCACTAGGCCCCTCTGCCCATGGGATTCTGCAGGCAAGAATACTGGAGTGGGTTGCCATTTCCTTCTCCAGGGGATCTTCCCAA
This sequence comes from Redunca redunca, assembly GCA_006410935.1. Lineage (NCBI taxonomy): Eukaryota > Metazoa > Chordata > Mammalia > Artiodactyla > Bovidae > Redunca > Redunca redunca. The sequence continues at coordinate 154,563 of SJYQ01001334.1, forward strand.
CCCAGGGATGGAACCCAGGTCTCCCAAGCATTGCAGGCAGATTCTTTAACCTCTGAGCCACCTGGGAAGCCCAGTAGATGAGTTCAAAAAACAGGCTTTGAAATCAGAAGAACTGGGTTTCTGTCTTGGTTCTGCTTTTCTTCTTGGCTGTGTAAACCTAAGAAAACTTTTATACTCTTGATCCATGGCTTTCTTATCTGTGGAATGAGAATAGTAAGAGCAACTATTTCATGAGATTATTATAGGGATTAATTTTTTCCCTGGTCTTTTTAAAATTTCTATTATATTAAAGTATAGTTGATTTACAATGTTATGTCAGCCTCTGGCATATAACAAAGTGATTCAATTAGACATATATATATTCTTTTTCATATTCTTTTCTGTTATGGTTTATTACAGGATATTAAATATAGTTCCCTGTAGGACCTTGTTGTTTATCCATTCTATATATAACAGTTTGCATCTGCTAACCCCAACTTCCCAATCCATCCCTCCTCCACCCACCCTTTTCCAGGATTAATTTCTAAACTATGTGCCAAGTGCTGTCACAATGTAAGTGCCCAGCAATCGGCTGCTATCATTGCCATTATTTAGTTCAGTTCAGTTCAATCACTCAGTTGTGTCCGACTCTTTGTGACCCTATGAACTGCAGCACGCCAGGCTTCCCTGTCCATCACCAACTCCCGGAGATTATCCAAACTCATGTCTATTGAGTCAGTGATACCATCCAACCATCTCATCTTCTGTCGTCCCCTTCTCCTCCTGCCCTCAATCTTTCCCAGCATCAGGGTTTTTTCCAATGAGTCAGTTCTTCATATCAGGTGGCCAAAGTATTGGAGTTTCAGCTTCAGCATCAGTCCTTCCAATGAACACCTAGGACTGATCTCCTTTAGGACAGACTGGTTGGATCTCCTTGCAGTCCAAGGGACTCTCAAGAGTTCTCCAACACCACAGTTCAAAAGCATCCATTGTTCAGTGCTCAGCTTTCTTTATATTCTAATTCTCACATCCATACATGACTACTGGAAAAACCATAGCCTTGACTAGACGGACCTTTGTTGGCAAAGTAATGTCTCTGCTTTTCAATATGCTACCTAGGTTGGTCATAACTTTCCTTCCAAGGAGTAAGCATCTTTTAATTTCATGGCTGCAGTCACCATCTGCAGTGATTTTGGAGCCCCAAAAAATAAAGTCTGTCACTGTTTCCATTGTTTCCCCATCTATTTGCCATGAAGTGATGGGACCAGTTGCCATGATCTTCATTTTCTGAATGTTGAGCTTTAACCAACTTTTTCACTCTCCTCTTTCACTTTCATCTATAGGCTTTTTAGTTCTCCTTCACTTTCTGCCATAAGGATGGTGTCATCTGCATATCTGAGGTTATTGATATTTCTCCCGACAATCTTGATTCCAGCTTGTGCTTCCTCCAGCCCAGTGTTTCTCATGATGTACCCTGCATATAAGTTAAATAAGCAGGGTGACAATATACAGCCTTGACATACTCTTCTTTCTATTTGGAACCAGTCTGTTGTTCCATGTCCAGTTCTAACTGTTGCTTCCTGACCTGCATACAGGTTTCTCAAAAGGCAGGTCAGGTGGTCTGGTATTCCCTTCTCTTTCAGAATTTTCCACAGTTTATTGCCATTATTAGGAAATAATAATATCATAATTCCCAGATTCTGCTATCTACTCATCCATCCCAAGAACACATTTACACTTTAGTACTCTGTTGGGAACTCTCTGTGGCTATCTGGAAATCCTGCTTAATAAAAAATTAATCTTTTAACAGTGTACACTATGAAGAGGAATATTTATTTGTCAAACACAAAGAAACATGCCAAAGAAATTGTATGGGAGTCCCAGGTGCAAAAATCTCATTTCAGATCCTTTGCATTGTGCTGATTTAGGATACTGTTTCATTTGCAAAAGTGTTTGATTTGTGTCAGTTACTGGGTGAATAACATATGGCCCAGTCCTCAGGCAGATCACAAGGCAGTCGGGGAGACAGACATATGGACCGCGAATGGAAGAAGCTGGGGATGTGGGCACTCGTGGAGCAGGAGAAGCTTGAGGGCACAGGCAGTAGCAAGGAGGGCCGACAACAGTGCTAGGGTGGAGGCAGGGGAAGTGATCTAAGGTTGAATGAAGGCGTGAGTTCCGACAGATGAAAAGGAAGGGAAAGTGTATTATGGGAAGAAGAGAGAGGCATAAAATGTGCATGTGTGTGTCTTACAAATTGCTGGTTAGTGGACCATGAAGACAGAGATATTGTCATGAAGAGCTCTAGCACTCACACACAGTTACTCTGCACCCGTGGGTGGCCACTGGAGTATTTAAGCAGTGGAGTGTTGAGGTCAGATTTGAGTTTCTGTAGCATCCCGCCGGTGACCATGTGAGAAATGGCACAGAAGGGCAGGCAGGAGAGCGCTATAGCAGTGAATAAAGAAAAAGGGGGAAAATGTGAAGTGGAAGTGAGAGAAATAAAGACGTTAAAGATGATTCCTGGAGTGTGAAATGGTGAAAATGTTTAGCAAACAGTTGGGTACATGAGTACCCAGATTGGCAGACATCAATCTTTGCTTCCTAACAACATCCCCTATGTCCCATTTTCATCCTGCTAGAACCCCAGTTGATTAAGAAACAAGCAGAGATCCTTTCTTATTAGAAAAGCAAACATCCTCTCCCAACAACACAAGAGAAGACTCTACACATGGACATCACCAGATGGTCAAGACCAAAATCAGATTGATTCTATTCTTTGCAGACAAAGATGGAGAAGTTCTCTACAGTCAGCAAAGACAAGACTGGGAGCTGACTGTGCCTCAGATCATGAACTCCTTATTGCCAAATTCAGACTTAAATTGAAGAAAGTAGGGAAAACCACTAGACCATTCAGGTATGACCTAAATCAAATCCCTTACAATTATACAGTAGAAGTGAGAAATAGATTTAAGGGACTATATCTGATAGACAGAGTGCCTGATGAACTATGGATGGAGGTTCATGACATTGTACAGGAGACAGGGATCAAGACCATCCTCAAGAAAAAGAAATGCAAAAAGGCAAAATGGTTGTCGAAGGAGGCCTTACAAATAGCTGAGAAAGGAAGAGAAGCTAAAGGCAAAAGAGAAAAGGAAAGATATATCCATTTGAATACAGATTTCCCAAGAATAGCAAGGAGAGATAAGAAAGCTTTCTTCAGTGATCAATGCAAAGAAATAGAGGAAAACAATAGAATGGGAAAGACTAGAGATCTCTTCAAGAGAATTAGAGATACCAAGGGGACATTTCATGCAAAGATGGGCTTAATAAAAGACAGAAATGGTATGGACCTAACAGAAGCAGAAGCTATTAAGAAGAGGTGGCAGCAATACACAGAAGAACTATATAAAAAAGATCTTCATGACCCAGATAACCATGATGGTGTGATCACTCACCCAGAGCCAGACATCCTGGAATGCAAAGTCAAGTGTGCCTTAGGAAGCATCACTATGAACAAAGCTAGTGGAGGTGATGGAATTCCAGTGGAGCTATTTCAAATCCTAAAAGATGATTCTGTGAAAGTGCTGCACTCAATATGCCAGCAAATTTGGAAAACTCAGCAGTGGCCACAGGACTGGAAAAGGTCAGTTTTCATTTCAATCCCAAAGAAAGGCAATGCCAAAGAATGTTGAAACTACTGCACAATTGCACTCATCTCACACACTAGTAAAGTAATGCTCAAAATTCTCCAGTTCAGGCTTCAGTAGTATATGAGCCAAGAAATTCCAGATGTTCAAGCTGGTTTTAGAAAAGGCAGATGAACCAGAGATCAAGTTGCCAACATCCATTTGATCATCAGAAAAGCAAGAGAGTTCTAGAAAAACATCTACTTCTGCTTTATTGACTATGCCAAAGCCTTTGACTGTGTGGATCACAATAAACTGTGGAAAATTCTTCAAGAGATGGGAATACCAGACCACCTTACCTGCCTCCTAAGAAATCTGTATGCAGGTCAAGAAGCAACAATTAGAACTGGACATAGAACAACAGACTGGTTTCAAGTTTGGAAAGGAGTACAATAAGGCTGTATATTGTCACCCTGCTTATTTAACTTGGCTTCCCTGGTGGCACAGATGACAAAGCATCTGCCTGGAATGTGGGGGACCTGGGTTCTATCCCTGGGTCTGGAAGATCCCCTGGAGAAGGAAATGGCATGGACTGTAGCCTACTAGGCTTCTTTGTCCACGGGATTCTCCAGGCAAGAGTACTGGAGTGGGTTGCCATTTCCTTCTCCATGCAAAATGCCGGGTTGGATGAAGCACAAACTGGAAAGATCGCCGGGAGAAATATCAATAACCTCCGATATGCAGATGACAGCATCCTTATGGCCAAAAGGGAAGAAGAATTAGAGAGCCTCTTGATGAAAGTGAAAGAGGAGAGAAAAAAGTTGGCTTAAAACTCAACATTCAGAAAACTAAGATCATGGCATCCGGTCCCATCACTTCATGGTAAATAGATGAGGAAACAGTGACAGACTTTATTTTGGGGGGCTCCAAAATCACTGCAGATGGTGACTACAGCCAGGAAATTAAAAGATGCTTGCTCCTTGGAAGAAAAGCTGTGACCAACCTAGACAGCATATTAAAAGGCAGAGACATTACTTTGCCAACAACGGTCCATTTAGTCAAAGCTATAGTTTTTCCAGTAGTCATGTATGGATGTGAGAGTTGAGATTAAAAGAAAGCTCAAGAAAGCTGAGTGCCAAAGGAGTGATGCTTTTGAACTGTGGTGTTGGAGAAGACTCTCAAGAGTTCCTTGGACTGTAAGGTGATCCAACCAGTCCATCCTAAAGGAAATCAGTCCTGAATA
>SJYQ01001334.1:159925-207464 GCA_006410935.1 Redunca redunca
AAAAAAAAAAGAAAACTTGGAAAATGCAACAAAGTAAAAAGAGGAAAAGTCAATGTATTTCTACTGTTTAGAGACAGTCCCGTTGACATTTTTGGGTTCTAATCAACATTTTATTCATTTTTTATTTGTTTGCTTTGTTGATAGCATAAGAGACCCTCAGATTCCCATGCACCTGAGTCATCAAATTTTCTAAATCTGGACCCTTTGGCTTGAGACATGAGCAGTCCTGTTATTGGCTGGTTCCTAGTTCGAGAGTCTCAAGGGTGCATTAAGACAGATCTGGCAGGGCAGTGGCCAGAGGGGCCCCTCCAGGCAGGGTGACAGAGGCCCTGATATCTCAGTGAAAAGCACGCAGCTCTGAGCCAGTATTCTGCACAAGGGTCGACCCAGTCCAGGAGGAAGTTTTCCTGGGCTCGGTTCCCACCCTCATGGTCACATCACAGTGACGCAGCAGGAAGCCAGGGTCCCCAGAGCCCAGGTCTCTCACAGGAAAGCATTGTCAGAGGTTTCTGCACGAGCAGGCAGTCCATGCACCCTGGGTTTGCAACATTATTCCCAACCCACAGGACTCGTTCACAGGCTGGAATGAGGCCTCAGGGCTGGGATGTGGTGTGTCCCCAGCCTGGTCCCAGGGCCTGTGGTGGTGCCATAAATCAGCTCTGCTCTGTGCTTCCCCCAGGGGGACGTCCATATGGTTGCCCTGCAATCCTCCTCTCAGGTGTCATGTACAAAACAGTGACTGACCAGAGAAAAGGAATTTTCCTCTTGAGAAATGTAATATTCTGAAGACTTGGCTATATTCTTCCTTTGGCATGGTGTTTTCTGGTGGCTGTGGAGAGGAAAGGAAAGTCCCCACCTTCATCTGCTCCCTGGATGGAATGTGCTTCTTGGCAGAGGAGATGAATGGCAAGGTGATGCTATCCTGTTAAAATCGATTCCATTTTCTCATGTGATCTCCAGACCAATGATGAGCTCACCTTTCGAGGATCTCTCCATAATATACCCTCAGCCAGAGAAAAGAGCTGAGGACTGGGAGTCCAAACATCTGCGTGGCAGCTGCAGGGTTTGCCACACCCGCTGCTTGTCATGGGGCAAATAAGCTTACCTCTCCAGGTCCCGAGCTTCCTCAGATGTTTATTCTTTCAACTGGGCAGCTTATTAACTAACGCTCCTTACAACTGTCAGTCCAAGAGCAAATGATGCTCGTGATAATGATCATGGGCACCACAAGATCTTTAGTCACCTTCCATGCTCCCTATTATCTCAGGAAAGTGAAAGTGTTAATCGCTCAGTCACGTCTGACTCTTTGCAACCCCATGGGCTATAGCCCAGCAGGCTCCTCTGTCCATGGAATTCTCCAGGCAAGAATACTGGAGTGATATGCTATTCCCTTCTCCAGGGAATCTTCCCAACCTGAGGATTAAACCCGGGTCTCCTGCATTGCAGGCGGGTTCTTTACCATCTCAGCCCCCAGGGAGACCCACTGCATACATTTTATTATTCCAATTTTTTGAAGACTGGTAATCCATGTGCATCATTTATATGGACTCTAGTAACCAGAATGGGGACAACCAGAACCAGATACTGAGTATTAACCAAATTCTTTGTTCTTTACTTTGAAGATGATGTCATTGGATTTTGTTATAAGAACGCCAGCAAGGCTGAAGTGACATGTGCAGGACCATGGGCCTGTCCTGGGCACTCCAGGGAGACTTGGTGTGAGGCAGTGCTTGAGGCTGTGAAGCCCACTCGGCTCTATGAAGTGCCATCTTTTTGCTTCATAGACTTACATAACTTCCATTGCTCAAAAAGCTTCCTGAGCTTCAGATTGTTCTAGCTAGTCCTTCCTCCTGCTGTCCACTTGCCAGTTGTCCTATGGCATGGTGTGCCCTTTGAGGTCCAGCTTGTTCTGTGTAATTGCATTCAGCCTGTGCTAAATGTGGTTCCACATGTGTCCCAATTGGTTGTATTACAATGAGGCCGTGTCTTAGCTAGTCGATCAGGCGTGGATCAGCTTAAAACCCAAACTGTACATGAAGATAAACATGATTTGGGGGATAAGCGTGTGTCTCAGAACCACTTCTTCATAGGCTGAGGGTATGGTTTAGAATATGGGATTTCCTTCTCACTCTGACAGAATATTAAGTGGGACTTTACCTATCTTTGTAGAGTTTCACCTGAGGACCCCAAGGAGACAAATAATTCTTCCTAAAGAAGTTGCTAGACCATCCACATAGGATGTGCTAAGAGACAACCCAACACCAGTATTATGGCCCTTGTCCCCTCCCCACCTCCTGCTGGAGCTTGTCTGAGGATGTCGGGGAGTCAAGATTCCTTTACAACAGCTCATCCTGTGTCCTGTGTGTTCCCTACATTCCTTGTGAGAGCTGGAGGGAGGTTTCTTACTTCGGCTTCACGCCAGCTGTGCTGACCCAGTGCTGCTAGAACACAGCAGAAAGGGGTGGAAGAGTTCTTGAAGAACACGACTGTGTCCCTTGGAACTTGGAAAGCATAGACACCAGTGCCTGAATGTCCTCTGGAAAACTCTGAAGGGAAGAGAGGGACTAGAGCTGTTTATGAGAACTGAAAGAGGGCCAAGTGCTGCCGTTTGGGCCAGCTGCTCTTTCCACAGATACCATGGAAGGCAGCTGAGCTTGCACTGTCATGAGAGAATGCTGCCCATCTGGGGCAAATGAACCCCAGCGCGAGTTACCGGGGTGGGGGATGGGGGGCAACAGCTGCCAGGAGCTGGAATCTCTCACCCTGAGACTGTCACCCGTGACAGAGGAACATCCATGGTCTTCTCAGAGCAGGGTCTCAGGAGAAGCCACGTAGAGAGAAAAACCCACATGTGGGCATCTGCCAAGCAGAGGGCGCTCACACCTGACTCCTGCGGTTCTAGCCCGGAACATAACACTTAGCTCTTTTCCTTTAATTTTCCCTCTCCTGACCCCCAACCATAGAGGGTAAAGAAGCAACAGTCAGAGAACTGGAGAGAAAACAGCCAAGCAGAGAGGCTTCCCTGATGGCTGAGCAGGTAAACAATCTGCCTGAAATGCAGGCGACGCAGGAGATGCGGGTTCAATTTCTGAGTCGAGAAGATCCCCTGGAAGAGGAAATGGAAACCCGCGATAGTGTTCTTGCCTTCCAAGAGTCGGACATGACTGAGTGACTAAGCACACCCACACCCTTTTTTCTCCAGAAATGAAGACTATTCACGCTTGAAACTGATCTGAGAAATATGAGGATCTGCTCACCACATCATCCAGTGTAGGGAGACTGGCAGAGTGAATTTGAAGGGTAGCAATAAAAGAAAACTAACTTACTTACATTCTGATCCACCCTCTTCAGTAAACCAGTCACTATAACATTTTAGAATCAGATTTCACTGATTCCAAAGTTAGAAAGTTAGAGTAGATGTATTTCTTTGTTTTTCTCCTTCTAGGTCAATTAAAATCCCTGGATTATATATGAACAAAACAAAATAAAATAAGAGTGTGAAAGGTAGAGAGAAGAGACAGACTCTCTAGGGATCTTGGGATGCAAAAAGCAACATAGAAGTGAGTTCCAAGGTTTTCTTTTTGCCTTGCACATCATAAACTGGGTGGTGGTGAGGTCAGTTCTGTGGAAGTGCCAGAGGCTCAGACATAAAAAGTCCCAACAACAACCTCTTATCTCTAGTCAGAGCACCAGGAAAGAGCAGCCTCCCTAGATAAGAAGCTTTTAAACAAAAACTCTTTTCCTCCAATCTAACCAAAGGAAAAACTGGTATCCCACACCCCCAGCAATACAACCAAGATCAAGTGAGTCTAGACTTCCACCCTCTCTTCCACAATGAAAGTCTGTTTCATTATTTGAAAATTAGTCAACATAATCCACTCTACTAATAGGCTAAAGAAAAGTCACACAATCATCCTAATTGGTGAAGGAAAAATATCTGACAGTATTCAACACCTATTCATGATAAGAAACATTGAGAAGACTAGGAATAGAAGGAAACTTCCTCATCTTGAAATTGAGCATTTATCTGAAAATTACAGCTTGCCCTCTAAGATCAGGAGCAAGGCAAGATTGTCTTCTTTTACCTTTTGTACAATATGTTGCTGGAAGTTCTAGCTATTGCAACAGTTAAGGAAAGGGAATAACATGTATACAGACCAGAAAGAAAGAAAACTGTCCTTCTTTGAAGATGATTTTCTTTGTAGAAAATCTCAAGGAATCAACAACAAAAAGTCTAGAACCAAATCATGCATTCAACAAGGTTACAGGCTACAAAATGAATGTTTAAAAACTAACTGCACTTCTGTATACTACCAATGAATGCATGGACACTGAAATTTAAAACACTATACCATTGGCAACAACTTAGAAAAAGAAATACTTAGGTACAAATCTAACACTGCATGTAGAGGACTTGTATGCTGAAAACAACAAAACGCTGATGAAGGAAATCAAAGGAGAGCAAAATAAATGGAGAGATGTAATACCACGTTCATGAATTGGAAAACTTAGTAAAGAGGTCAAGTCTTCCCAAAGTGATATACTGGTTTAATGAAATTCATTTTAAATTCCCTGCCAGATTTTTTTGTAGATACACACAAGTTTATTCTAAAATTCATATGGAAATGCAAAGGGACTGAGATAGCTAAAAAAATTTTAAGAATAAAATCTCCCCAATTTCATGACTGATATTATATAGTATGATATTATGATATAATATGATATATTATGATATTATATAGTAATGAAGATTATGTGGTATCAGCAGAGGCATAGGCATACAGATCAATAGAGGAGAATAGAGAACCCAGAAATAGACTCACACAAATATGCCAAGCTGATTTTTGGCAGGCTTGTAAAAGGAATCTAATAAAGGAAAGATAGCCTTCTAAACAATGTTGGAACAACTGGTCATCTAAGGGCAGAATAATGAACCTTGATCTAAGTTTCATACCTTATACAAAAACAAACTCAAAATGGATTATGGGCACAAGCGTAAAATGTAAAAATATAAAGCCTTTAGAGGAAAAGAGAAAAATCTTCGTAATCTAGGACAATGCCAAGTTCTTAGACTTGACACCAAAACCACAATCCATAAAAGGAAATGGCTTTCATCAAAATTAAAAACCTTGGCTCTGCAAAATATCTTATTAAGAGAATAAAGAGACAAGCTACAGACAGATGAAATATTTGCAAACCACAAACTTAACAAAAGACTAGTATCTAGAATATGTAAAGAACTCTGAAAACTCAATAGTAAAAAAACAAACAGACCCATCTGAAAATGGACAGAAGATGTTTACCGATATTTCACTGACGAAAATGTGTAGATGACAAGCAAAGTTGCTCAACATCATTAGTCATTAGGAAAATGCAAATTAAAACCACAATGAAATATTACTAACTTTACACCTATCAGAATGACTAAAATAAAAAAACAGTGACAACATCAGATGATGGCAGGGATGTGGAGAAATTGGATCACTCATACATTGCTGGCACAGTCACTCTGGAAAAAAAGTTTGGCAGTTTCTTAAACTAAGCATGTGGCTACCATCATGCAGCCCAGCAACTGTGCTCTGGGCATTTACTACACAGAAATGAAAATTTGTTTTCATGTAATATCTAGATACAAAACTTTATAGAAGTTTTGTTTGTGTATTACAAAAGCTGGAAACAATTCAGATACCTTTCAAAATGTGCCATGTTCACCATGGATTACTACTTGGCAAAAAAAAAAAAAAAAAAACGAGTTATTGATGTAACTGAGAACAAATTTCTTAATTATATATTGAGAACAAATTTAAAGATGAGACTGAGTAAAGTGGAGACACTAACATATTTTTTTAAGGGAAGCATTTTCCATCATGAATTTTATTAAGACAATTTTCTATAAGTGCCATCACAAAATTTTCTATCATTTTAAAAAATTTTTATTAAAAGCACTTTATAAGGATTAAGCACATAAATATTTAATAAATATTTGATTTGGCAAATTGTTTTTGTTCATTTTTGTTTTCTTTTTTCTGATTATAGCTGCTGCTAATTTTTTGGTGCCTTCCTGCTGGTGTTAAGTTTATAGAGGTAGATTTTGTCTGACAAATTTGATTTTTCCATTAGTTTTTCCCTATTAACAAATCTTACTCTACAGAGTGTTAGCCAATGTCTGTTTTGTGGTGGTGGTTTAGTCACTAAGTTATGGCCGACTCTTGCAACCCCATGGACAGAGGAGCCTGGCAGGCGACAGCCCATGGGATTCTCCAAGCAAGAATACCTGAGGGGGTTGCCATTTCCTTCTCCAGGGGATCTTCCTGACCCAGGAACTGAACCCAGGTATCTGCACTGTAGGCAGATTCTTTACCAACTGAGCTACAAGGGAAGCCCGTTGTCTGTTTTAGCCACAAACATAGTAAGAACTTAATAAATATTAGCCACTATTATTACACTTGCCCAGGAGTGTCCAGTGGAGGCGTGGGTCCGAGGTGGCCTGCTGCAAGGTTGGAGGCAGTGAGTGCAGCAGCACATGCATGGGATCTTTTGAAGGAGGTCGTCATTTTCTTTATTACCTCCACCATAGTTTGGCCCCAGGTATAGCAGGGAGGTAACACAGCTCCACTCATCAACAGAAAATTGGATTAAAGATTTGCTGAGCATGGCTCCGTCCAACAGAACAGGACCCAATTTACCCCTCAGTCAATCTCTCCCATCAGGAAGCTTCCATAAGCCTCTCATCCTTCTCCATCAGAGCGCAGACAGACTGAAAACCACAGTCACAGAAAACTAGCCAATCTGATCACATGGACCACAGCCTTGTCTAACTCAGTGAAGCTATAAGCCATGCCATGTAGGGCCACCCAAGAAAGACGGGTCATGGGGGAGTGTTCTGACAAAACGTGGCCCACTGTCTCCAGGGAATGGCAAACTACTTCAGTATTCTTGCCTGAGAACCCCATAAACAGTATGAAAAGGCAAAAAGATACGACACTGAAAGATCAACTCCCCAGATCAGTAGGTGCCCAACATGCTACTGGAGATCAGTGAAGAAATAGCTCCAGAAAGAATGAAGGGATGGAGCCAAAGCAAAAACAATACCCAGTTGTGGATGAGACTGGTGATAGAAGCAAGTTCCAATGCTGTAAACAGCAATATTGCATAGGAACCTGGAATGTTAGGTCCATGAATCAAGACAAATTGGAAGTGGTCAAACAGGAAATGGCAAGAGTGAACGTCAACATATTAGGAATCAGCGAACTAAAATGGACTGGAATGGGTGAATTTAACTCAGATGACCATTATATTTACTACTGTGGGCAAGAATTATTTAGAAGAAATGGAGTAGCCATCATACTCAACAAAAGAGTCTGAAATGCAGTACTTGGATGCAATCTCAAAAACAACAGAGTGATCTCTGTTCATTTCCAAAGCAAACCATTCAGTATCACGGTAATCCAAGTCTATGCCCCAACCAGTAATGCTGAAGAAGCTGAAGTTGAATGGTACTGTGAAGACCTACAGGAGCTTCTAGAACTAACACCCAAAAAAACATGTCCTTTTCATTATAGGGGACTGGAAGGCAAAAGTAGGAAGTCAAGAAACACCTGGAGTAACAGGTAAATTTGGCCTTGGAGTACAGAGTGAAGCAGGGCAAAGGCTAATAGAGTTTTGCCAAGAGAACACACCGGTCATAGCAAACACCCTCTTCCAACAACACAAGAGAAGACTCTACACATGGACATCACCAGATGATTAACCACGAAATCAGACTGATTATATTCTTTGCAGCCAAAGATGGAGAAGCTCTACACAGTCAGCAAAAACAAGACCAGGAGCTGACTGTGGCTCAGATCATGAACTCCTTATTGCCAAATTCAGACTTAAATTGAAGAAAGTAGGGAAAACCACTAGACCATTCAGGTATGACCTAAATCAAATCCCTTATGATTATACAGTGGAAGTGAGAAATAGATTTAAGGGACTATATCTGATAGACAGAGTGCCTGATGAACTATGGATGGAGGTTCATGACATTGCACAGGAGACAGGGAGAAAAACCATACCCAAGAAAAAGAAATGCAAGAAAGCAAAATGGCTGTCTGAGGAGGCCTTATGAATAGCTAAGAAAAGAAGAGAAGTGAAAAGCAAAGGAGAAAAGGAAAGATATACCCATTTGAATGCAGAGTTCCCAAGAATATCAAGGAGAGATAAGAAAGCCTTCCTCAGTGATCAGTGCAAAGAAATAGAGAAAAACAATAGAATGGGAATGACTAGAGATCTCTTCAAGAAAATTAGAGATACCAAGGGAACATTTCCTGCAGAAATGGACTCAATAAAGGACAGAAATGGTATGGATGTAACAGAAGCAGAAGCTATTAAGAAGAGGTGGCAGCAATATACAGAAGAACTATACAAAAAAGGTCTTCACGACCCGGATAATCATAATGGTATAATCACTCACCTAGAGCCAGACATCCTGGAATGCCAAGTCAAGTGGGCCTTAGGAAGCATCACTACACACAAAGCTAGTGGAGGTGATGGAATTACAGTTAAGCTATTTCAAATCCTGAAAGATGATGCTGTAAAAGTGCTGCACTCAATATGCCAGCAAATTTGGAAAACTCAGCAGTGGCCACAGGACTGGAAAAGGTCAGTTTTCATTCCAATCCCAAAGAAAGGCAGTGCCAAAGAATGCTCAAACTACTGCACAATTGCACTCATCTCACACACTAGTAAAGTAATGCTCAAAATTCTCCAAGCCAGGCTTCAACAGTACATGAACCATGAACTCCCAGATGTTCAAGCTGGTTTTAGAAAAGGCAGACGAACCAGAGATCAAATTGCCAACATTCACTGGATCACCAAAAAAACCAAGAGAGTTCCAGAAAAACATCTGTAGTGGTTTAGTCATTAAGTCGTATCCGACTCTTGCGACCCCGTGGACTGTAGACTGCTAGGCTCCTCTGTCAATGGGATTCTCTAGGCAAGAATACTGGAGTGGGTTGCCATTTCCTTCTCCAGGGGATCTTCCTGACCCAGGAATCTAACCCAGGTCTCCTGCATTGCAGGTAGATTCTTTACCTACTGAGCTACGAGGGAAGCCCGCAAAAACATCTACTTCTGCTTTATTGACTATGCCAAAGTCTTTGACTGTGTGGATCACCACAAACTGGAAAATTCTTCAAGAGATGGGAATACTGGATCACCTTACCTGCCTCCTGAGAAATCTGTATGCAGGTCAGGAAGCAAAAGTTAGAACTGGACATGGAACAACAGAATGGTTCCAAATCAGGAAAGGAGTACATCAAGGCTGTATACTGTCACCCTGCTTATTTAGTTTATATGCAGAGTACATCAAGAGAAACACTGAACTGACTGGATGAAGCACATGCTGGAATCAAGATTGTTGGGAGAAATATCAAAACCTCAGATATGCAGATGACACCAACCGTTATGGCAGAAAGCGAAGAACTAAAAAGCCTCTTGACGAAAGTGAAAGAGGAGAGTGAAGATTTCACTTAAAGCTCAGCGTTCAGGAAACTAAGATCATGGCATCCGGTCCCATCACTTCATGGCAAATAGATGGGGAAACAATGACAGACTTTATATTTTGGGCTCCAAAATCACTGCAGATGGTGACTGCAGCCATGAAATTAAAAGACGCTTCTTGGAAGAAAAGTTATGACCAACATAGACAGCATATTAAAAAGCAGAGACTTTACTTTGCCAACAAAAGTCCATCTAGCCAAGGCTATGGTTTTTCCAGTAGTCATGTATGGATGTGAGAGTTGGACTATAAAGAAAGCTGAGCACCGAAGAATTGGTGCTTTTGAACTGTGGTGTTGGAGAAGACTCTTGAGAGTCCCTTGGACTGCAAGGAGATCCAACCAGTCCATCCTAAAGGAGATCAGCCCTGGGTGTACATTGGAAGGACTGATATTGAAGCTGAAACTCCAGTACTTTGGCCACCTGATGCGAAGAGCTGACTCATTGGAAAAGACCCTGATGCTGGGAAAGATTGAAGGCAGGAGGAGAAGGGGACAACAGGATGAGATGGGATGGCATCACTGACTCGATGGACATGAATTTGAGTAAATTCTGGGAGTTGGTGATGAATAGGGAGGCCTGGCATGCTGCAGTCCATGGGATTGCAAAGTGTTGGACACGACTGAGTGACTGTACTGAACTGAACTGACTATGCATTTTAACAATAATCTTTGCACATTTGTTTTGCAATATAATACATTCCATAACAATTTAATGTGCCCAATTCAGTGGTTTTGAGTATGCTCACAACTGTCACTACCTAATTCCAGAACATTTTGTCATTCCCTCCAAAAATCTCCATGTCTATTAACAGTCATTCTCCATTTCCCTCTCCCTCCAGTCCTTGGCAACCACTAGAAACCCTAAATACTCTTCAGACAAATACAATGTCTTTAAAATAGCCTCTCAAGTGACCCAGAGAGAAAACGGTGATTTTTGGATTAGGGGCAAAGAGAGGGACAGGTGGAGGATCAGTGCTTAGTTTGCTGAAAGGACACCCTCACTAGCACTCTTCAGCGAGCTTATCAGCTTTTGCCACAGCTTCTTCAGTGGGTTGCACCATACAGAGGCCCATTCTGGGAGATGGTCATATTCACCTGCCAAAATCTGCTGATATCCTTTGATGATCCCATTCAAGGTACCAGTTTCTGCATATGACAGGTAAAGACCTTGGCCACTTAGAATGAATGAGACAAGAAAAGCTGTATTTTCAATGCACAGGATACAGTTAACTTTTCTTCAGAAAGTTCATCCATACCCAAGACAGCAATGATGTAATGAGGGACTTGTCATCCTATAAATGGTAGCCCACTCCAGTATTCTTGCCTGGAGAATTCCATGTTCAGAGGAGCCGGCAGGCTACAGTTCATGGGGTTGCAAAGAGTTGGACACGACTGAGTGACTAAAACACACAGGATCATTTGCATGGAAACAATTAGTAGTTGGGAATAAGGTAAAGTGCTTGCCACACTACCTGGAATATGTTGAGGTGTCAATAAATTCTACCTATTATCATAATTGGGTTTCCCCAATGACTCAGAACTAAGAATCTACCTGCAATGTGGGAGATGCAGGTTTGATCACTGGGTCAGGAAGATCTCCTGGAGAAGGAAATAGCAAACTACTCCAGTATTCTTGCCTGGGAAATCCCATGGATAGGGGAGCCTAGCGGGCTACAGTCCTCAGGGTCACAAAAGAGTCAGACATGGCTTAGCAACTAAGCAGCAGTAACAACAGTATCTTTTGCACCCCAGAGGCAACATCATAA
This sequence comes from Redunca redunca, assembly GCA_006410935.1. Lineage (NCBI taxonomy): Eukaryota > Metazoa > Chordata > Mammalia > Artiodactyla > Bovidae > Redunca > Redunca redunca. The sequence goes on from SJYQ01001334.1 coordinate 171,234, forward strand.
TGCTCATTGCCAACAATGGGATCCATGATGCAACAGGTGGAGTCCATAGAATCCATAGCTGGATAGATGCCCAGCTCAGCAACAACATGGGACAGCACAGTGGTGTGCGTCCACATGGGCAAAAGTAGTGGCAGGGACAGGGCCAGTCAAGTAATCAGCAGGCATGTAGATAGCCTTAGAGATGTGATAGATCCCTTTTGGGTGGTGGTTATTCTTTCCTGCATGGTACCTGTGTCAGTGGCCAGGGTAGGCTGATAACCCACTGCAGAAGGGCTTCTGCCCAATAAAGCCAATACCTCTGAGCCAGCCTGGGATGGTATCAATAAGCAACACTACATCTTGACCTTCTTGGTCTCTGAAGTATTCAGCTACAGTCAACATAGTCAGAGTTGCCCAAACTCAAACACCAGGCAGTTCATTCCTTTGATCATATACCAGTGCTACCTTGGAGGTGGAATTTTTAAGTTGATATCACCAGACTCAGTCATTTCATGGTATAAGTCATTATCCTCTTGCATCCTCTCACCAACACCAGCAAACACAGAGTACCCACCACAGGCTTAACAACATTGTTGATTAACTCTATGATCAGTACTGTCTGGCCAATTCCAGCACCAACAAAGTGCTCGATTTTGCCACCTTTGGCATAGGGAGCCAGCAGATCCACAATCTTTATACCAGTAACCAGAATTTCCTGCTCAACACTCATCTCCATGAATTCAGGAGCTTCAGCACAAATAGCAACAAATTGTTTGGTTTTGATGGGACCCCTCTCATCAAAGGTTCTCCAGTGACATTCACAAATCTACCCAAGGTCTCAGGGTCAACAGGAATTTTGATTGAGGTACCAGAATCCAAGACATTCTGGCCTCTAACCAGGCTTTCCATACCATCCATGGCAACGGTCCTTATTGTTCTCTCACTCAAAGACTGGGCCATCTCCAAAACCAGCTTGGTCTCCCTGCCTTGCACTTCCAGGCATTTAGGGATGGGTGGCAGCTCCTCACAAAACTGGACATCCACCGCTGCTCCAGTGACAGCCACCATGTGCCCAGTGGGGGTACACGCCTTTGGCCGTGGAAGTGTTTGATCAGCAGAGTCTCTACAGGCTGGAGCACTGCTGAGGTGGCCCTCAGAATGAGCTGGGCTCGTGGAAGCAGTGCTGAAGGGCTGAATCCCCACGAGGACCCTGAGGCTCAGGTAGCAGCCTCGCAACCCACGAGTCCAAGCATAGCAGGGCCTGGGTGGACACCGCTTATCTATTAATTTCTATCTCTATGAGTTTCCCTATTTTAGACATTTCAGATAAGTGAAATCACGTAATATGTAGACTTTTGTGTCTGACATTTTTCACTTAGTATGTTTTCAAGGCCCATCCATATTACAGCATGTATCAATGCTTCAATCCTTTTTATCACTGAATATCCTCTCACCAACACATTGTATGGCTATACTGCTTTGTATATCCACTGTATGGATGTATCATTCTGTTTGTTTGTTCATCAACTGATAGATATTTGCAGCTTCTACTTTTGGTCTATTATTATAATGCCGCTACGAACATTTGTGTATAAGTTTTTGTGTTGATGTTTTCAGTTCTCCTGGATATTTGGCTCTAAATGGTATTCCTACTTTCTCCACTTACTCGTCAGTGCTTGTTATTATCTGTCTTTTTGATTGTAGCCATCCTAGTGGATACAAAATGGTATCTCATTGTGATTTTGATTTTCATTTATCTAATAACTAATTATGTTGGACATCTTTTCATGAGCTTACTGCCCATTTGCACATCTCTTCCAGAGTAGTTTCTATTCAAATTCATTTTTTATTGTATTATTTGTCTTTTATCCTTGAATTATGTATTGTTTATAGACACTGAATATAATCTCTTAGCAGATATATGATTTGCAAGTATTTTCTCTAATTCTCTGAGTTGTCTTTTACTTTCTTGATGGCATCCTTTGAAGTATGAAAATTTTAAATTTTGATGAAGTCCAGTGTTTTTTGTGTATGTTTGTGCTTTGGTGATCCTAAAAAATGATTATATAATCCAAATCACAAAAACTTACACCTATGCTTTCTTTTATTGTTTTAGCTCTTACATTGAGGTCTATAATCCATTTTCACTTAATTCTGTATATGCTTTAAGGTAAGGGGTTCAACTTCATTCATTCATGTGAATATCTAGTTGTCTTAGTACCCTTTGTGGAAGATAATTCTTTACACATTGAATTGTTTGGGCACCCTTGTTCTCTGATATAAATGTAAGAGTTTATTTCTCTCCCAACAGTTCTATTCCATTGATCAGTATATCTTCTGTTATGCCAAAATTACACTGTCTTGATTACTGTAGATCTATAGAAAGTCTTCAGATCAGGAAGTATGAGTCTTCTAACTTTGTTCTTTTTAAAGATTGTTTTGACTATTTTGGATCCTTTGATTTCCATATAAATTTAGGAACAGCTTGTTAATATCTGGATAAAAAAGGCAACTGAGATTTTAATAGAAAATGTCACATCTGTAAATCAGTTTGGGGGAGTATTGTTCTCTTAACAACCTTAAATCTGATCCATGAACATGGGATTGACCTGTTTATTTAGGTCTTTAATTTCTTTCAATAATGTTTAGTATTTTCCACTTTATAAACCTTCCACTTTTTCTGTTTCTCTGCAAACAAATGAAAGACTGATGGAATTTATTTTTTAGTTAACACATGAGAAAAGTTTTTCATATTAGTAAGATAGAATGAGTGAGGCAGAAAGACGGATGCAGGGGGAGACTAAGAGTGAGGCTAGAGCTATTACGGTGAATCGCAAGTTCAGTGCTTGGGCGCCTGACCATGTCAAGGTAAAGTGAGACTATTTCGGTGCCACAAAGGCAGAGTGCAAACTTTAGGCTGCAAGTATCCAGCTCTGACAGTAAGAGTCGGAGTGAGGCAAGGAAGGCCTTTCACACACTTCAAATATCCCTCATGGTTTGTCGTTTCAACAGTAATCTCTCAGGGGAATGTTAATATTTCCATGAACTTCTCTGTTCTGTAATCACCTGAATTCTGTCACAAATAATATGGGATGGGAATGTTTCCTCTAGTTCTTCATGACCTGCCAAGCTGCAAAAGGCCAGTGATGCCAAAAGTCCTCATTTAATCAGCAAATACCAGTCCAAGAACGGCCCGCCTTTCACTTCAGGGTGCTCTGCCAAAGGCAAGGAAGACAAGAATAACTGGGAAAAAAAGAGCAGCAGGGACTCACTTGAGTCTGAAACTGAGTGGTGGAAAAAAAACAAAAAAGAGAAATCCCCTTGGAAAGAGTGGGAAAGAATCCACATAAAAGATTTTATTGCTTATGACAAACTCCTGTTGCTCACATAAATTTTTCTAGAAAGCATGCTCATATGATAAATATGCAATATATATGTGTGTGTTTACACACACACACACACACACACACACACACATACATACGCACACACACAACCTGACTCATTGACTAGGCAGCGTTTATAGTGAGCTCCCAAGAAGAAAATGTTTACTTCAGTCTAAATATCTTTAAATGCAAATGGAAAAACAATTTCAGGAATCAGTTTTTCTGAAGGGGACTCTCAGTCCCTCACTATTTCATTCAGGATAATTCTACTGTCATAAACTAGAGCAGATATTTATATTTAATGTAATTTACAGATGTTTTACTTCTAAGCCTACCAGGATCTTTTTGCTACCACTCTTTTAAGGATTGGTGCTTCATAAGATACTCAAGATATTTTATATTTATTACATCATTTATCTTCCCAGTCTTCTTGGGAATAGATAAAAAAGAGGGAAGACAAGGTGAGAAGCAGGTTTATTCTCTCCATTATACAGATGAGAAAACAGACATGCAGAAGGAAATACACTTTCATTCATTCATCAGTTATTTATTGAGAGCCTTTAGGCTCTGCCTCTAGATGCGATGGTTACAGTAAACTGGTTTGATCCCTCTTCTCGTGAATTTTAGTCCTATGGATTGCCGTTTTCAAAAGCAAATCTGATCATGTGGCATCTCTGTTTAAGTTATTTTGGGGGGTTTCCACAGATTTTAGAATAAAGACTAAAAATCTCTTCCTGGCTTGCAGTGTTTACATGGGCCTACCTCATATCGACTAATACTAGCCTCATCTAATGTCTGCCTGCATACACACTACAGCTTAAATGTTTTTATTTTTTGAAAGAATATGTTTATTAGTTGTAGTTTTTATTTTTTATCAAAGTTTAAAAGTATTTACCTCAAAGAACTGATATTTTAATAGTCTTGTTATAAAGAATAGCAGTCTCCTTTTTTCCCAGACTCATTCACTTTTAAGTCTTCAGTCAATTCTTTTGATATTTATTTTCTTATCTCTCAGTAGCATTTGTGTATTGCTACTTCTCCACTTTTTAGTGTTAAGCACTGTCTGTTGACTTCATACTGAGGGATATGAGGCTTTAATTTTATCCCCATGCCTAGCTCCATATACATTTTGTTCCCACCACTACAGGCTATCAGGAGTTCTCATTCTAAATCCAGATTTTATAATCAAAAGCAGACTTTATGTGCTCTAAATTACAGCATAATGTTATATTTATTTGTTCCTGGTTCAGACATATCTAAGTAGAAGGCTCAGTTCAGGGAGCAGGAGGCCGGGAGGGGGAAGGAATAGGAAAGACTATAACTAGTTTAATGGCTTTTTTCACCAGAAGGAACCTTAGGGACCGTTTCTTCCTCTCTTTTAACTTCAGAAATATTGTTACCTAGGTTCATGGTCACGTGGCAAGTGGATGACAGAGGACCAGCAGGTGGTTCTCCTCACTGTTTCTAGTGCTCTTTGGCACTTGCCGTGCCATAAGCAAACTTGGTCTCAGCTGTGCTGGGTCTTCGTTGCTGCTCGAGCTTTCCTCTACTTGTGGCGAGCTGGGCTGCTCTGCAGTCGCAGTGCACAGGCTTCTAATTGCGATGGCTTCTCTTAATGCTAGGGCACGCAGGCTTCAGTAGTTACAATGTGTAGGCTCAGTATTTGCAGCTCCCAGGCTCTGGAGCACAGGCTCAATAATTGCGGTGCCTGGGCTTAGTTGCTCCACAGCGTGTGGGATCTTCCTGGACCAGGGATCAACCTTGCGTCTCCTGCATTGGTAAGCAGATTCTATAGCTCTGAGCCACCAGGAAAGCCCTATAACCAAACTTTTAATTAAGACCAATTTAGGACTGTTTGCTTCTGTGCGTGTGTGTGCTTAGTCGTGTCCTACTCTTTGCAACCCCATGGACTGTAGCCCACCAGGCTCCTCTGTCCGTCTGCCTAACAGTCAATAAATGCTTTTGTTTCATTTCAGATATTAGACCTTGCTCTCAGCTGGGAACCTGGGGCCTCTGTATACCTCGGAGAAGCTGCCAAAGGCTGCTGAACCTCTGGTTTGCTCTTTTCTTCAGTTTTATTCTTCCCCAGAAAAAGAATAAATTAGTTTCAGAAATGTTGGGAGAAGACATTGTATATTTAACACTGTGGGAAAAATCATGGCAACTTGAGTTCACCTTTCATTCATCACTCTGAGAATATTCAGTTTAGAGGAAGAGATAACTAAACACCTGCATATCTTTATAACCAGTCCTGTAATGAAATCAGAAAACAAACCTGTTGGCAAGAAAATGCATCTTTAAGGGTGACTGCTCATCTCTTCCTGCACCTCTAGGTCAAGTGTTAGTGTCACTATGTTTGAGATTCTGCTATATCCTGTCTTCTTAAACACCATTGGACTCAAAATTTTCCACTCTCACTATGGTTTCAAATACTTCATTGCTCAATAAAGGGTGATAAAGAAGAAAGATGGGATTAAAGGGAGTAGTGAGAGGGGAGCAAAGAGACAGGAAATATTAGATTAGCATCTGAATGGTCAGGCCCCTCAAGATGACTGCTCTCTTGCTCTCTGTACATCCCCTGCTTGACCAGTCCCTGCTTCATTAACATCCTACTCACCTGTCTGACCTTCCCTTATAATCACAGAGCCTAATCAGTACTTGCCCTCAGACCCAGCAAGTGATGGTTCTAATCTTAAATCAGAACCATCTCCACTATGATAGCAGTGAAGGGCATCTTGCTCTGTGGGCTTCCCTGGTAACAGACTGCCAACCTGACTGTCAATTCCACTTATAATTGCAAACATGCACACACTACCCTCCCTATCCCCCCACCCCCACCCCACCTTGGAGCAAAGCCTGCTGCCATGTCTTGCCTGCCATCGGCCACACACAGTGAGATGTCCCAGGATGCTTCATGCATGTAAGATCGCCCCATCCATTAAACCATTGATGTCTCTGTCACTGACTCCAGGTTCTTTCTTTGGTCTTGAGGATAAGCAAGTATAGGGCTTGCAGGCTTGTGGGATGTAGCCCAACAGCACCCAAATTATCTTAGACCTTTCACTAGTCACTTAGTAAATGCTGTTCAATTGAATAATGGTAATAGTCTTGTAAGGTAATAACCATTATTCTGCTTCATAGATGAGGAAGTGGAGGGTCAAAGAGGTTACATTGTCCACCATTGCACAGCTGTTGTTACTCAAGTAGACTTTAGTCAAGCTTTCCTTGGCTCCATAGCCTATCCTTTTTTTTCTGTTGTTGTTGCATTATTGACTATGATGGTGGTAGTTTAGTCACTAAGTCCTATCTGACTCTTGTGACCCCAAGGACCCTGTCCATGGGATTTCCCAGGCAAGAATACTGGAGAGGCTTGCCATTTCCTTCTCTAGAGGATATTTCCAACCCAGGGATCAAATCCAGGTCTCCTGCATTGCAGGCAAGTTCTTTACCACTGAGTCACCAGGGAAGCTCTTTATTGATTATACAGGGCTGCTAAACAAATTACCATCACACTCAGTTGGCTTAAAGCAACAAAAATTTAGTATCTCACAAGTTCTATGAGTCAAGAATCTGGGTGCAGCTAGACTGAGTGCTTCTGACTCAGGGTGTCTCCCAAAGCTGCAGTCAAGGTTTGGGCGGGGGGCTGCCAGCATATCCAGGCTCACCCACTTGGCTATTAGTAGGTCTCACATTCTCATTGGCTTTTGGCAAGAGACATACATTTTTGCCCTGGGGACTTCCCCACAAGGGCAGCTCACAGCATGGCAGCTGGCTCCTCCAGGGTGAGTAATTGAGAGTGAGAGCGAACACTGGAGACTGAAGCCACTGTCTTTTTATAACTTATCTTGAGATAACATGCCATCACTGCTCCTGTGTTCTTGTCTGTAGAAATGAGTCAGTCCAACCAATGATGCTGTGAAAGTAGTGTACTCAATATGCCAGCAAATTTGGAAAACTCAGCAGTGGCCACAGGACTGGAAAAGATCAGTTTTCATTCCAATCCCAAAGAAAGGCAAAGCCAAAGAATGCTCAAACTACCACACAATTGCATTCATCTCACATGCTAGCAAAGTAATGCTCAAAATTCTCCAAGCCAGGCTTGAACAGTACACGAACCATGAACTTCCAGATGTTCAAGCTGGTTTTAGAAAAGGCAGACGAACCAGAGATCAAATTATCAACATTCGCTGGATCATGCAAAAAGCAAGAGAGTTCCAGAAAAACATCTATTTCTGCTTTATTGACTATGCCAAAGCCTTTGACTGTGTGGATCACAATAAACTGTGGAAAATTCTGAAAGAGATGGGAATACCAGACCACCTGACCTTCCTCTTGAAGAACCTGTATGCAGGTCAGGAAGCAACAGTTAGAACTGGACATGGAACAATAGACTGGTTCCAAATAGTAAAAGGAGAACGTCAAGGCTGTATATTGTTACCCTGTTTATTTAACTTATATGCAGAGTACATCATGAGAAATGCTGGGGTGCAAGAAGCACAAGCTGGAATCAAGATTGCCGGGAGAAATATCAATAACCTCAGATATGCAGATGATGCCACCCTTATGGCAGAAAATGAAGAATACTTAAAGACCCTCTTGATGAAGGTGAAAGAGGAGAGTGAAAAAGTTCGCCTAAAGCTCAATATTCAGAAAACTGAGGTCATGGCATCCGGTCCCATCACTTCATAGCAAATAGATGGGGAAATAATGGAAACAGTGACAGATTTTATTTTGAGGGGCTCCAAAATCACTGCAGATGGTGACTGCAGCCATGAAATTAAAAGATACTTACTCCTTGGACGAAAAGCTATGACCAACCTAGACAGTATATTAAAAAGCAGAGACATTTCTTTGCCAACAAAGGTCCGTCTAATCAAGGCTATCATTTTTCCAGTGGTCATGTATGGATGTGAGAGTTGGACTATAAAGAAAGCAGAGCACCAAAGAATTGATGCTTTGGAACTGTGGTGTTGAAGAAGAGTCTTGAGAGTCCCTTGGACTGCAGGGAGATCCAACCAGTCCATTCTAAAGGAAATCAGTCCTGAATATTCATTGGAAGGACTGATGCTGAAGCTGAAGCTGCAACTCCAATACTTTGGCCACTTGATTTGAAGACCTGACTCATTTGAAAAGAACCTGCTGCTGGGAAAGATTGAAGGCAGGAGGAGAAGGGGACGACAGAGGATGAGATGGCTGGATGGCATCACCAACTCAATGGATATGAATTTGAGTAAACTCTGGGAGTTGGTGATGGACAGGGAGGCCTGGTATGCTGCAGTCCGTGGGGTCTCAAAGAGTTGGACATGACTGAGCGACTGAACTGATGATCAAGTAGAGGGGGTTATACAAAGACACGAACACCACAAAGTAGAGGTCATTGGGCGTCCAGTAGAAATCATCTCTCTGAGCTTGATTTTAAGTCCTAAGATATTTTTTGCTTTACAAAAATTATTTATATTTAAACTTCCCCTTAAGTAAAACCAAACATTCTATCTGTGTTTAGCATCTCTCATGAACTTTTCTTTATTGTAAATTTTTTAGGAAAGAATTTGAGAGAAGTTACATGCAACTTTAAAACAGGCAGTTCAAAGGTTGAAAGAATGTAGTTCTGTTTGTATGTGCGTATGTATGCGGATATATATGCGTAGACATATATATACATATATATAACAACATTAAAATGTTCTTCTCATGCTGGTTGCAATTTTTAAAATATAAGAATAAAATAAAGAGAGATAAATAACAGTGATAAGCAGCATCTGGCACAATGTCCATTACTTTTACACAAGTATTATTTTGCAAAGATTTCTATATTGTACAATTTGGATGAGAACCAAAAGAAATATCTTTGTGGGCCCCTGATCCATGCTATGTGAGCATCTGTTCCCTTCTAAGTAATATCTAATTAATGTTCAGAATTAGCTAAGAATGCTTACTGAATATATGCTAGGAACAGAGTCCAGTCCTTCATCCTGGCGAGCAGTTGGTAAAGTTTCTTTTTTTTATTCCTGAAATACCTGAAGCTCCAAGGCCCTAATAGGGAAAGGCAGGATGGATAGACAGCAGGTCACTTGAACAAGGCCCTAGGGTCCCAGAGACCTCACTTCAAAAGTCTCCTCTTCTGCTGGAGGTTCGTGGTCAAATGGTCTCGTCTGAAACAACACCCACCCACCTGAGAGGCACCTGTGAGAAGAGGCAATGTAGTCAGGTGGCTTAGGCTCCATACGCTCAGTCTATGAAAGCCAGACTGGGTTCATCTCCTGGCTCTACCACTTACCTATGGAAAAGCCCTTAACCTCTCTGCTCCGCTTCACCATCTGAAAAGTAGCCATATGATGGCACCTACATCATTATACTGTTGGGAGAATTATGTGCATTAATATGTGCAAAGCTCTTGGAATACTTGGCATTTCGAAAGTGTTAAGCCAAGGACAAGCCATGGACAAATGAAGTCATTTGTGTAAAAGCCCTATCCCAGCACCTGGCATAAGGTAAGAAAATTAATAAATCTTTAAACATTTAATTTCTTCATCTATAATATGTGGTATTAATGCCTATCTTATAGAGTTCTATTTTTTCTGGGTAATAGAAATTTAAAAAAAATTTTTTTATTGAAGCATAGTTTACAGTGTTATGTTAATTTCAGGTATACAGCACAATGATTCTTTTCCCATATAAGTTATTACATAATACTGAATATAGTTCACTGTGCTATACAGTAGGTCCTTGTTGATTATCTACTTTATATACAGTAGTGTGTATATGGTACACCCAAATTCCTGATTTACCACTCCCTTCCACCTTTCCCCTTTGGTAACCATAGCTTAGTTTTCTATGTCTGTGAGTCTGTTTCCATTTTGTAAGTAAATTAACTTGTATCACTCTTTTAGATTCCACATGTAAGTGATATCATATGGTACTTGCTTTTGTCTGCCTTATTTCACTTAGTATGATAATCTCTAGGTCCATCCATGTAGCTGTAAATGGCACTATTTCATTCTTTTTTATGGCTTAGTATAGAGTTCTCTTATAGAGTTCCTATGAACATAAAATTATATATATTTGTGTGTGTGTGTGTGTGTATGAAAGTCGCTCTGTCATGTTTGACTCTTTGCGACCCAGGACTATAACTTGCCTAGCTCCCCTGTGCATGGGATTCTCTGGGCAAGAATACTGGAGTGAGTTTCCATTTCCTTCTCCAGGGGATATTCCCAACCAGGGATCAAACCTGGGTCTTCTGCATAGGCAGATGGATTCTTTACCATCTGAGCCACCAGGTAAAGCATATGTATGGGTTGTATATATATGTGTGTGTATATGTATATATATAGCATCTAATGGTTTCTGATCCAAATAAGGACTTAGTGAAAATGAAAGTTACTCAGTTGTGTCTTATTCTTTGGGACCCCATGGACTATATACTCCATGGAATTTTCTAGGCCAGAATACTGGAGTAGGTAGCCTCTCCCTTCTCCAGAGGATCTTCCTAACCCAGGTCTCCTGCATTGCAGGCAGATTCTTTACCAACTGAGATATCAGGGAAGCCCCAAGGACTTAGGAAATGGTAGCTATTATTATTAGGAATATTCACAAAAAATTACAGAGCTAACATTATGTGGGAGTTGGGGATGTCAAATAATTCAGTGTAAAACCTCTCTCAAGCCAGGAAGGAGGTAAATCTCTCAGCTATAAGGGGTGTTGTGCTCCAAGATGACTAAAAGATTTCTTTTTAGCTTGGGTAGTGCTTTCTGGAGTTCCTTTGGAGCAGCATATGTACAGGGAATTTTAAGTCTGAGAATGGTTTCTTCTGGTTTCTGCTTGGTATTTTAATTGGCATATTAAGTTTCTTATCTACGTCTTTTTTGTGTTTTTAATAATATCCCTTTGTGGTTGCAGACTGAGTGCAGAAAGAATGTATTAGAAGGAGCTAGTAGAGATAAATGCCGTCCACACGCTGAGAGCCTGGAGCTCTGGGATCATTGGGTTCCAGACAGAGGGACTGGCTGTCAACCCCGTGAGCTGTTTCTGGAGGGCCCGGCTCATGGTGTGATGAGAAGGGAAGGCTTGGGGGCACCCAAAGAAAGGCCTGCTGAAATTCTTTTGTCTGCTTTCTCAAGGACTACCACTGTGCCTTAGCCCCTCTCTTGAGAACCCCACTCAAGAACGCTTGATGTCTCGAACTTCTCTTTCCAGGCAGAGAGGGGTATTTCGTAGGTAGCACCAGCTTGGGTAGAAAAGAATGCATTTCTCAAAAACATAACCCTGTCTATGACCCTGCTAATGATAACCACAAACCAAGGGGAAAGAAAAGCATTTTAAAGCTAGTTCTGGGAAGCAGATCGCCCCCTGACCTCCTCCCCAGAGCCAGAGCTCTGAGTATCAGACTGAAGGCAAACACACCACAAACAAGACAGTGGGAGACACTGCTTCATGACTAATTGGCTTTAAGAACACAGAATAAAGGAAAAATATATAAACAACTCGAGCTTTGAAAATAAATACTGCTAAGGACCATGGATTGCTCATATAATTTCATTTTTATTAGAAATACCAAACTCCGTGACCGTCTCTGTCCCACCCTAATGTAGAGCTCATTAGGGGTGTATCATCCCTAATGATAATCTTCAACTATATTGGAAATTTTATTTGTTTTTCTGGTCCCTCTTTCATTTCTTCTTACCTGGAGGCTTCAGAGAAGAAGTCTCGTCAGAGTTCACTTGGCAATATTTTATGAATCTTAAATCAAGTAAATTTCATAGAAGTCCTAACTTTCATCACCTTTCAAATGGTATTAACTTGGCTTTAAACTCCTAAGAGGATCTCAAAGGATAAGTTCCTGCTATCTGTTATCAACTCCCTGTTTGGGGATTAGTCCTGTGTTTTCATGTGGGATAGAAACATATCCCGATAATTCTCCTGAGCTTCACTTGTTGAAATTTGACATTTGTCCTATCACTTAATTATGGCTTAGCTCCCAGAAAGCTTTGCTGTCACCTCTGAGACAGCTGCTTGCCCCTCCCCCACAGCACATACGCTCAGTCTAGTCCAAATCCACCCTTCAGCTAAAATAACAAAACAAAAAACAAAGCTAATGACAAAATACGGAGTGGAAACCTTTCATCTTGAAAGGCTCTCTCAGCTTTGTGTGGCTTGGAGCTGTTAGCCACAGAGAGATCAAAAGATTGGATGTGGGTTTTTCTGTCTTGGCGTGGTAGGGCTTCCAAATGCCTGTCCCACCCTACCTCCTGGCTTCTCCCTCCAACCCAGCACTTTAGCTTTCCTCACTGTCACTTTGTCTTACTGAATCCCAGGAGTACCTTTTTCTAGGGAGCCTTTGCTACCTTCAATGTTGCCAAAACAGAAGCTGTCACTTTAGACAGCTTAGAACTTTAGAACTTCACAATTGTGTGTAGAAAGAGAACTGGAATTAGTGGCAAAGACCTTCTCTGTGTGTATTCCCTCATGTGAGATTTGCAACTTGAAAAGATCATTCTTCCATGTTATAATCCTTGTTCTACTATCATTGAGGGTTTTCTCTCTGTGTAAAATAACCAGCTGAGTGGTACCCAGTAGGTGCTGGCAAATGGATAAAAATGAGCTCTTTGTGGGGGCGGGGGGAACTGTTCTTATTTGTAGCATTTGCCAATTTCCTTGATTTATATATATCCAGCTTGACTGAGTTCAAGATACCAAAGTGAAGTCACTGAGCAAAGGTTTGGTAAGAAATGCCCTCCACCAGCTCCACCGGCAGTGTGTCTGCTCCAACACAGGGTTGGGGGGAAGGCTGGGGAAGGGTAAGACCAAGCAGTACTTGAGCTTGAATCTAGAAAGATGAATAGGCATTTTTTGATTGGATAGATACAAGAGAGAAGAAGGCAAGAGGCAAGAATTTCTAGCAAAGAGTATGCTATCAACACCGAGTTCACTCTGCTCTCTGCGTGACAGACCAATAAACTGAGGTGTCGAGGCTAGGAACACAGTTTTATCAGACGGCGCTAGTGGTAAAGAATCTGTCTGCCAATGCAGGAGACGCAACAGGCATGGGTTTGATCCCTGGGTCAGGAAGATCCCTTTGAGTAGGAAGTGGCAACCCACTCCAGTATTCTTGCCTGAAAAATTCCATAGACAGAAGGAGCCTGGTGGGCTAGAGTCCATGGGGCCTCAAAGAGTTGGACACAACAAGCACACACATACCAGGAGACCAAGAAGACGGCAGACTAGTGTCTCCAAAAACCATCTTATTGAGGTCTGGATGCCCGTTTTCTTTTACATAGCGGAGAGGGAAAGGAGGTGGGGAAGTAAAGTAAAAGACCATTCATCTTGCAAAATAGGAGGAGCTGTGTTAATTTCTCCTTTTCTTCAGCCATTCACAGATGGGCAGGGTCAGCTCCTTATGAGCTGAACGAAGTCATTTTAGTTTAACTGTCAGGCAGAGGGGTAAGGTTCTCTAAAGCAGGCTATTATGTCTGATTATAATAATAAAAGTAACGAAAGGCAGAGATTAAAGTCAAGGAAACAGATCCAACATGTAGTCAGAATTGGCTCTTCCTTGTTACAGGTGAACAACCTGTGCTACGTCCTAAGTTTTCATGGTGGAGCATGTATGGCAGGGATGGACTGAAGAAAAGACTCCCTCCAGCAAGTCATCTTGGCTCTAGCAACGTCCTCAGTCATCTACATAATTCCTGGGATTAAATGTAATCTACAGTCTCCTCTCAAGACTACTAGTTCCAAACAGGACAGAAGATCCTCTCCAACTGGATTCCTTTCAAAAAAAAGAGTAGTTTCAACTAATCCTTTGGTTACAATAGTCAGTGTCCTAGTGAAATAGTCATTATTCTAAGAGCCAACATCAATACGTTATTATTACAGAGAATGATCACACAACAGGGTGCCTCCAAGCCAAGAAAAAGGGAATTTTAGACTAAGAGGCTGTTAAAGGTCATGCTGTGATTTAGTTGCATAGGAAATGGAGAAAGTTTAAAGGGAAAGAGTGATGCATTGATTTGCGTCAAAATAAGAGCTTTGTGTAACAGGAACTATTTCAGAGTAGTCTAATTACCAACTGTCTCCATCACGTTAGCTTGCCCTCCAAAACCTGCATTTCTTTGGTTGCATCTAAGGGCAATTCAGAGTATTGCTTCAAGGCAAGAAGTGTATGATTCTGAACCTGGGCACCAGTAAGACTCATCGCTCTCAGTGAAATCAACAAATATTTATTGAGGGGCATCTTGGCCCATGATACCAGGTTATCCTTATTCCTGGCACAGCATCCCAGGGCTCTGAATGCCCTACTCTCCTCTGCTGTCCCTGGATTTTTCAGGAAGAAAAAAGGATGCTTCAAGAGATTTCTTGTCAACTCTTTCCACTCCTGTCTCCTGACCTACACGGCAGGCTCCAAGGGTTCGAGATGCTCAGACATTATTTTTCTGGCTTCTTTCTCTTTCATGAGGATTTCCTACTCGAGCTTCTGTAATTCATTTAACTATTGTTTGTGTAACTTAACTATATTTAAACATATAATTTAATATAAGTAAATATAAAAATACTATAAATATAACTATAGTTTAACTATACTTTGTAACATGGACATGTTCTAGAGGCTTTTGGGTAATGGATACTTTAAAAATGAACCAGAAAAAGCCACCACAAATCAGAAGCACAAACTGAGTTTCTCCCTTAAGCTCTTTTTTTTTTTTTTTTTAATGTCTGCTTTTTTTTTTAAAAACTATGGGAAAAATACTAATTTTCTTACACAGGAAACTTTAACAATCCAATTACAGTGAGTAGTAAAAATAGTTTCCTAGTGGGAATTGTTAAGAATATTGAAATAAACCCCCCTGGTAACACCAAATATCAGTTAAAACTATATGGATAAATCAGGACAGTAAAATTTCTAATGAGAGGTAAAAATAAGAATTTGGAAGTCATGTATTACCAAAGTCATCATTTTGCTTCCTGATCCTAGTGGCCAGCATGGTTCTTTCCATGTTGTTTAAATAATGTCGTACCAGGATAAAAATGAGATTAAGTTTAATATTATCTTGCTGCTGCTGTCAACAAACTTTTCAATGCTATTTCCCCTTCAGCTACTAAGTTGTTGCTCAGAAAATATCTGATAACCAAGAATGACCATCATAAAACTTCCTTCCCAAGCACAGTGAAGGGTATGTTATTGTAAAGAAAAATATATCAATTTATATTAAATAAATAAAATCTTTCTGCTGCTGCTAAGTCGCTTCAGTCGTGTCCAACTCTGTGCAACCCCGTGGACTGCAGCCTACCAGGCTCCTCTGTCCATGGGATTTTCCAGGCAAGAGTACTGGAGTGGGTTGCCATTGCCTTCTCCTAAAATAAAATCTTAAATTCTACAAAATTGGCTCCAAAGGAGTTTGAATGAGTGGAAGGCAGCCCCAACTAGAAGCCCAGGCTCCGAGGCCTGGTCTCTTTTTGAGATCATCCTTGTCATCTTGTTTCAATTACTTAAGGCCAAGTGCCATCACACAAGCATAGGGAGGAAGTCATTCTCTAGAGCGCTAAGCCTCTTCCTATCCCAGAGGTGGCCCTCGGCTCATCTCTCCCCATCTCAATTGTCCTGGAGAAAGGGTAGAACCAGGTCTTTTTCTATCATTTATTTCTAATTGGAGGACAATTACTTTACAATGTTGTGATGGTTTCTGTAAGACATCAATATGAATCAGTCACAGATATACCTATGCTCCCTGCCTCTTGAATCTCCCTCCTATCCTCCCACCCCATCCCACCCCTCTAGGTTGTCACAGAGCACCAGCTTGAGCTCCCTGTGTTATACAGCAACTTCCCATTAGCTAGCTATGCTACACATGGTAATGTACAAATTTTAATGCTACTTTCTCAATTTGTCCCACCCTCTCCTGCCTGCGCTATGTCCATAAGTCTGTTCTCTATGTCCGAGTCTCTATTCCTGCCCTGCAAATAGGTTCATCAGTACCGTTTTTCTAGATTCCATATATATGCATTACTATATGATATTTGTTTTTCTTTTTCTGACTTACTTCACTCTGTATAATAGACTGTTGTAGAACTAGGTGTTAAGGGAGCTTTCCTTTGGGACATAACACACAGAGACCACATGGAACAGAAGAGTAAGCTGAATCATCAGAGGGCAGCCCTCACTGGTTAACTGAGCTGGTGGGTTATTTAATCCCTCTGAACCTCACTGGCAAAGTGGAGCTCATAACATTAGTATTTACCTTACAGATTGTTTGAAGGATTCAATGAAATAGGGATAAAGTGCCCAGCATAGAGTAGAGTTCAGTCAACAATAGCGGCGTTCACTGTACTTCAAAGCTACTCCCAGTCCTCTTCAGAATAGAGTGTCTTCCTCTTCCCTCCCAGCAATGTTTCCTCCTCTACCCAAAAGGAGAGAGGAGTGACTGGCATTTACTCTACTAGCATCATCACAGCAGGCCAACTACAAATGGAGGGTGAGTCTGAAGAAGAGGAATACCCCAATGAATGGAAGCTGTAGCAATTGTTTGATTGCTGGAAGGAGCTGGCTCTTCGGAGGCCCAAGGTCACCTGGTGGGGCAGGAGGATCTGTCAGTGGACATGAGCTTAACCCAATAAAGAAGGGCCAGGTCTTATGCTCTGGAAGGACAGGCAGCCCCACTTTGCCAACAAGATAAAAAAACATCCTGTAACTTTTTACCACTTGGCTGGGATGCAGGATTCTTGAATTGTCCAAAACCATCTATGCTACAAGCAGTGTACATTGCTGTTTGTATGTCTGCCTGCTAGCGTTTGCTTTCAGTGTCTTAGCAGATTGGCTCTGGGTTCATGCTGCATGTTGTATTTGGCAAGAGGAGGTGTTTTAATATCGTAGCTTGGCTAGCACTATCTCAATGCCGAGGAGTTCAGCTATTTTGAATAGGATAAAGTATTGCCTCAGGTTCCCACATAATCATAGCATAGAACAGTTCAACTTTAAATTTATCTACCTTAGGAAATACTTGTTAAAATAGCCACATCTGGAGAAAGTCCCATAGGTTCCTGGAGCTCTGACCAACTCTTGGGCAAACCATGCGTATCAAAACACATTTGACGAGTTATCTGCACTATCATCTGGGAAGCTGAAATTGATAAAGCATCCTTGTCCTTACCCTAACCTTCCTCTGTATGTGTCTTTAATCCAGTACCTTAAATGGATGAGACCAGTGAAGACTGAACAGTTACCTTATTCCAAGTTTCTGTATTTCTGTTCAATCCAAAAAAGATATATTCATCCGCACAAATCGACTAAGGCTAAATTAATTCATTCATTCACAAAAACTTTATTGCATCCACTTGTACAGACACTTTGTAAGCACTGAGGCTACAGATGTGAATGGCCCAAGACTCACAGTCTAACAGAAGAGGCGATACTCCTGATAAGTAGAGAATAGAGATAAGGCGATAGGTCAATTCCACAGGGACTGGAAACCAGGAAAGACTTTGTGGAAAAAATGACCTTTGTTCAGGATTAAGACTTCAAAGCAAGAAGTCTTTCTTGATTTCCAGTCTCCATGGACCTGACCACTCCCCACCTGAACTCAGGACAATCCTAGCAGCAAATGACAATCAATCACACTGTGACAACTTTTCTTGCTTGAATTATCCTCATAGACTATTAGAATGATTCTCAAAATTGTTGCAAATGTTAATCACTCAGTTGTGTCAGACTGTTTGCAACCCCATGGACTGTAGCCCACCAGGCTTCTCTGTCCATGGAATCCTCCAGGCAAGAATATTGGAGTGGGTTGCCATTTCCTTCTCCAGGGAATCTTCCTGACCCAGGGATCAAACCTGCGTTTCCTACATTGCAGGCAGATTCTTTACCATCTGAGCCGTCAGGGAAGGTCACTAGCTAACTGAAGAGTCACTGCTTTTACATGTGTTCATCTCCTTAGTCAGCAAAAGAAACTCCCCTTTGATATTTGACAATTTCAACAGCTTTAGTCAATTCTATTAAAGATGCATGCTATCAAACTCTATAAACAGGGCATCTAGGAAATAGATATATCTGAAACCAAGCCCTTTGTTTATAACTCATGTCTTCCCAATAGTGAAAGATTAAAAGTTGACTTTTTAAAAGATTTGCGCTTAAGATAAGCTGCATGTGTACATGCTCAGTTGCTTCAATCATGTCTGATTCTTTGTGACCCAATGCACTGTAGCTCACCAGGCTCCTTGGTCCATTGAATTCTTCAAGCAAGAATGCAGGAGTGGGTTGCCATTTCTTCCTCCAGGGGATCTTCCCGACCCAGAGATTGAACCAGAGTCTTCTGGTCTCCTGCACTGCAGGTGGATTCTTTACTGCGGAGCCACCAGGGAAACCCCAAGATAAACTGCCTGATAACAAAGGCAAGGAGGAAACAGAAGCACTAAAAGTATCAAGTCATTGACAATTAGTATGGTCTCAGAGCCACTGTATGTTTGCCCCAAATGTTTCTCATGCCTTTACCTCTAAGTGACGATATCCAAACTTCCACTGGAAGACTTCTTCTTTACCATCAGGTTTGATTCTATTTATTTTTATAGCCTTCTTTTCTTTTCTTTATCTTTTTTTTTTTTATTTTGGCTGTGATGGCTTTTCGTTGCCGTGCACAGGCTTTCTCTAGTTGCAGCGATCATTTGCTGCTCTCTAGTTGAGATGTGCCGGAGAAGGCACTGGCACCCCGCTCCAGTACTCTTGCCTGGAAAATCCCATGGACGGAGGAGCCTGGTGGGCTGCCATCTATGGGGTCACACAGAGTCAGACACGACTGAAGTGACTTAGCAGCAGCAGCAGCAGTTGAGATGTGCAGGCTTCTCATTGCAGTGGGTTCTTGTTGCAGAACATGGGATCTAAAGAGTGGGCTTTAGTAGTTATAGTGCTCAGGTTTAGTTGAGTCATCTGGAAAGTCCCATGGGTGAAAAAAGGAGTGCAGTTAAGGTGGAAGGAGGGGAGAAAGAATGAATAAAATAAAGGTTGAGGGTACTCCAAACTTTTTTATTTGCAGTTTGCTAAAGGCCAGTCCTGCTCTCAGTTTAGGTTGAAAAAAAAAAGGAAGAATTCACAAATAAAAAATGAAATTCTATACCTAAGATTTGTAAGACAGGTGAGTTTGATGGTTTTGATAATTAAGACTAAGACAGCCCACCCTTACACTCCAGCCTCAGTTTGTAGTCATACAGGAGTTTCTGGTCCAGAATATATCAGACTGCAGTGGGTGACATGAGGATGACATGGCAGGATGTCACGTGGTCCATGGCACTCTGAGAAAACAGCTGCAGTCACACTTTTTTATCAAGGACATCCAGTGTCATATTTCACTTTTCCTTTTTAAAATTTTTATTGTACATGCTCTTCCTTGTACTTAAATCTGATGTACAAAGCATCTCACTTCTCAGTCCCCACCCATGGGCCAGTGCAGGCCTGCCAGGAAAGGGATGAGTCAGTGTCTCAAAGTCCCAGTACAGTCACCAGAGGAACCTTCCATTCCTACCTGGGCAGAGTATTTGCGCCTGCAGATTCATTCACAAGTACAGATTAAACACTCTCTGTGTAGCAACTGGACCTGCCCCGTGACAGATATCAGAAAGTATTAGACACAGTTCTGGTTTTGTTGTGCTTATAATTGTACTGGAGAGATAGTCAAAAATGCATGAAGATGTCGGGCCACAGTAGGGTGTATTAGGGGACTAACTTTCTAAAGAGAACTACGGTCAGTCAGGAAAATGAGAGATACCTGCAGATGAAGTGGTTAAACTCCATGAGGGCAGGGATAAAATCTAGTGTTTGTTGTTGTATCCACAGGGTCTTTAACATAGTGGGTGCTCAATAAATATTTGTTAAATGAATAAGTAGATAGATGGATGGATAGCTGAATGGATGGATGGTTGGGGTAAATGGTGGATAGATGCTATTGTGAAATACTCCATAAAGGAAGTAGTTTTTGAAGATTAGCTAGACTTTTGATACAGGGGAGAAGGAAGAGGGAAAATCAGAAAAAGTGCCTCTCCTAAAGCTCCCCATATCGTTGAGCAGGATGAGGATGCTGTTTTCCCCAGGTGGCACCAGTGGTAAAGAAACTGCCTGCCGATGCAGAAGACATAAGAGACACAGGGTCCATACCTGGGTTGGGAATATCCCCTGGAGGAGGGCATGGAAACCCACTCCAGTATTCTTGAGGGGAGCATCCCATGGATAAAGGAGCCTGGCAGGCTATGGTCCATGGGGTCACAAAGAGTCAGACATGAATGAAGTGACTTAGCACACACGTGTGCAAGCTAGAGCAGAAATTCAAGAACAGTTGACCATTTCTGAGTCCTGAGCAATGCCACATCTTCAGTTTCTATCAGCATCAGTGGGGAGTAAGATCAGAGTCAAGCTAGAATCCAAAAAGAGAAAGTGGGATATGGAAAGCAGAGAGGTAGCTTCTTGGTTTGAATACAACCTCAGTGTCATTGGGGGTGCCTCTTCCACCAGCCATTCCTCCATCTACGGGGCAAGCTCACAGAGAGCCAAGATTATCACACCCTGCCTGGGTCCATGGTAAAACTAAAGGGAAGAGAATCAACTTGTATCAGTCATAGATTGGGCACAGTGGTCAGTGTGAAGACAGGAGCCAACGGGTTACAACTTTTCCCATGTTTTTCTGCTGGGCCCCATAAGGCTTGGCTTCCAGTGTGAACCCTGAGTTTCCTCCAAGATGAGCTACTTAATTCACATCCAGAGGCTCTTAATACCAAATTAGTTAATACATCCAAGTATTCAACACAGTACCAGACCTGTAACAAGACATATCTTACTATCTGCTTTTATGATCTATGGAGGCAGCAAGAGGTATTCAAGCTGAAGGCAGCTGCTGTGTCCTCTTCTGTATTCCCAGCATCTAGCCAGTGCCTGACAAATAGGAATTACTCAGCAAATGTTTGTAAAACGAAGGAGTTGGGCAGCTGTAGCTCCGTAGTGTGAATCAGACTTCTGCTAGTCTTTCCCTGCCCTAAATCCTACTGTAAATGACTGAACTTCTGTCATCATTCTGTTCTGTTACTAGGATGAGGGTGCCTGCCTTTATTGGATCTATCCAGGACTGAACTCCTGCCCTAGGACCAAGTCTATTATACGTTTTTTTCCTGGATGGCAAGTGTCTGAATTTCTCAGATATTGTCTTCCACAAGTTACCTTTGGCCTCCATTAAGAACAGGCCCTCAATGTGGTTTCATGTTTCAGTGCTCGCCTATTCTCAATCCCTCTTCACTTCTTTAATTTTTATTCCTGCTTCAAAGCTCATCTCAACCACCACCTTCTCTCTGAAGCCTACCCAGGACTGCCTTCCCTTAGGTAATGTGAACATTCCTCCTTTAGGTTCCCATGGCCTCCTGAGTGCATCTCTACCTACCTACCACTATCTAGTACTCATCCACTCACCTGATCATGCTCAACTGTGAGCAAATGGAGGATGGGGAATATATGTTCATCTTTGTATCCCCATCATCTAAGACAGGGAGAAGGAAATGGCACCCCACTCTAGTACTCTTGCATGGAAAACCCCGTGGATGGAGGAGCCTGGCAGGCTGCAGTCCATGGGGTCAAGAAGAGTCAAACGCAACTGAATGACTTCACTTTCACTTTTCACTTTCCTGCTTTGGAGAAGGAAATGGCAACCCACTCCAGTGTTCTTGCCTGGAGAATCCCAGGGACCGGGGAGCCTGGTGGGCTGCCATCTATGGGGTCGCACAAAGTCGGACACGACTGAAGCGACTTAGCAGCAGCAGCAGCAGCATCTAAGATAGTGTCTAGCATAGTATTCAATAAAAGTTTTTTTTTTTTTTAAGTGAGTGAATGAATGAATGAGTGGAAGACTTCTTCCTATCAGGGTGGTCTGAGCTGAGACCTGTTTTTTGCTATCCATCCTGGATGTCAAATGTTGCCTCTGACATTGTGGTTCAAGTCCTGTAGTTCTATGGTTCAAGTGCCAGAATCTCTCTTACTTAACACTCCTCTCACAATGAGTGCTTTGACTAGCCTTGTTAAGAATTTTGCACTGCCATGTCCCATGGTAGGACACTTTGTTTAACATTAATCATGGTAGAATCACACAGCTGCACATTGCACTTTTATAATTTCAACTATGTACTCTCAGCACTACTTATGGCTTTAGAATTTATCAATACACATTTAAAAAATACTGTTCAGGTCTTAAATATATGCCATCTATTTTATCTGGCACAAAGAAACACTCATATGTCCCAACTGCAAAGGGAAAACAGATTCATTTAAAGATGGCAGACTCTGTTCTGTACTTTATGGAGATTTTAAGGGATTTTTTTCTTTTTCTATAAAAGGATAGTTTTTGTCTAGAAGAGATTTTTACTTTACACTCTGATTTTATTGTATCTTTGAAAATTTTCCTCTGTATAGTTTAGTATCTCCAAGACAAGGATTTCTTTTTAAACATCATCACAAACCATCATCATACAAAGAAGCCCAACAATAATTCCTTCGTATTATCAAATACACTTCAATGTCTATACATACATATATATGTATATACATATATATATAAAGGTTTTAATTGGGATCCAAATAAAGTCCACACCTTTCAATTAGTTATACTCTTAAATTTCTTTCGGGCTTCCCAGGTGGCTCAGTGGTAAAGAGTCCACCTGCAATGCAGGAGATGCTGGAGACATGGGGTTCAGTCCCTGGGTTGGGAAGATCCCCTGGAGGAGGGCATGCCAACCCACTCCAGTATCTTTGTTGGGAAAATCACATGGGCAGAGGAACCTGGCAGGCTACAGTCCTTGGCGTCGCAAAGGGTCAGATATGACAAGTGACTGAGCAGCAGCAGCAAATTTCTTTTAATCTGTGGAATCTTCCTCCATTGCTTTTTAAAAAATTTTTACCTTGTTGTTTTGTTGTTGTAGAAACTATATTGTTTAACTTGGACTTTCCTGCAGTCTGGATTTTGCTAATTGCATCCTCATGGTGTTCTTTAACATGTTACCTTATTCCCTATGTAGTCTTTAAATTGGTAGTTAGATATGGAGGCTTAATTAGATTCAGATTTGGTTTTTTTCTTTTTTTCAAAACCATTTCACAGGAAGAATTGTGTGTTTCTATCAGGAGGTGCAAAATGTCTCTTTTTTATGACCTTAGCAGCCATTGATGATAGCCATGTAGATCCATTATTTCATTAGGTTTTGCAAATTGGTGAAAATCTAATTCCAGTAAGTAACACTGATGAACCTATTTTCATGGAAGGAATGGAGAGGCAGACCTACTGAGTGGACTTGTGATCATACCTTCTTCATATATTAAATGCAATACTTCTAAAAGGCAGATTTTTCTTCACCTAAATTTTTTTTATCCTGAACTACAGTTTGTTTAGGAATCAATATTAAATATTCAATTGTTTTATTTATGTTTTCAGTCAGTCTCTAATATTCTTCAGAGGCAATCAAAAAATGAACTCATGGATTTAAATATATCTGATGCAATTCATTCCACGGTGGTCATTTTCCTTACTGATGCTCAAATTGTTCCCTTTCCACCCAAAGAGACTGTTCAATTGGCCCTCTGCCCTTTTGACATGATCCCAGTAGTTGCTGATGGCTGTTTTTGACTTTGGTATGACAAGATGCTTCAGGTTTATCTTGTGCATTCCACCCGCAGATCTGGAATCACCCTTTTCTCTAAGAAGCCTGATTCCTTTTAGTGGTAAACCATGCTTCTAAGCAAAATTTGGGTCCTAGAGGGGCTCAATGATATTGCTTTGCTCACTGCCTCTAAGCCTTTTTGGTGAGCTAGAAAAATCATGATTTTATAGAGATACCACCAGTTCATATAATACCATAGTAACACTTTAATATTTAAATTTTTAAATATAAATGTGTATGTATTAATATATGTATATGTATGAACTGTATGTATATCCTCTATTCACAGATAAAAAGATGAATTACTCTACATGCTTTTATTCACCATGCCTTTTGTTACTTAACAGTAAATCCTGGGGATCTCACCGTTGTCGTATTGTAATGTATGAAGGAATCACCATTCCTTTATATGGATGCATAAGTGTTCCATTCATAGATACAACATAATTTATTCAAGCAGTCTCCTAGAGATGGATATTTGGTTGGTGTAGGCTTTTGCTACTAATAGGACTACAAATGATTGCTTTGTGAAAATATCTTTTCATTATTTTGCAGGTGTATCTTTGGGAAATACTCCTAGAAGTAGATTGCCAGATTAAAGAACAAATACATAGATAATTTTACTAGATCTTGCCAAATTCCCCTTCATAGCGTTCAACCCTTTATATCTCCACCAGCGATTCTGAGAGAACCCAATTCCCCATAGACTTGCCAACAGACTTTGTTGCCAGACTTGAATTTTTGCCAATCTGATGGATGAGAAATGATATCACAGTGTGGTTTCTCCTGTCATGAGCAGGACTGAGCATTTTCCAATAACACTTATGAGTTATTTCCATGTTTTTTGTTCAATAGTCTATATCTCTAGCCTATTTTTCTATAGGGTTGCTGGCTTTTTTCTTCTCTATTTTTATATTTTTAATATATTATATATATTAGCTATTAATCTGTGATGTAAGTTACAAAAATTTTTCCTAGTTTATCTCTTGCCTTTTATTTTACTTGTGTTATTTTTCCATGTGGGATTTTTAAAAATTATGTAATCACATTTGTCACCTTTTTCTTTAATCATATTTAGATTAAGTTTTCACTACTTTCAAATTATTGAAATTGCCACTTTTTTGGTACTTGTATTTTGTATGATCCATTTGGAATTTAACCTAGTGAGCAAGTGTAAGGGATACATCCAATTTTATTATTTTCCATGTGGTGATTCCATTATCCTGCTGCTGCTACGGCTGGTAAGTCACTTCAGTTGTGTCCGACTCTGTGCGACCCCATAGATGGCAGCCCACCAGGCTCCACCATCCATGGGATTTACCAGGCAAAAGTACTAGAGTGGGGGTGCCATTGCCTTCTCGATCAATTATCCTAATACCACTTAAAAATATTGATCTTTCTCTCTGCTGATTTGAGATGATGTTTTTATTGTATTCTAAACATTCATAAACAATAGGATCTATTTAGTTTTTCTTTTGTTTTATTAATCTGTCTACTCACACACTAACATAAATCTATTTTAAAGGTTTTATAGTATGTTTTAGTGTCCAGTCTAACTGAATTCTCTTTTTCAGGGTTATCCTATCTATTCTCATTTATTTGTTCTTCAGCTGAATTTTCTAACCAAACTGTCTAGGTCTAAAAAATAACCTGAGAGGATTTTATTGGGATAGCATTAAACATAAAAATTAGAGAGAATTACCGTCTTTATAAAATTGAGTCTTTCTATATAAGAACATGGAATATTTGCATTTGTTCAGGTCTACCTTTGTATCATTGTTTTATAGTTTTATGACATTCCTTGTTAATTTTCTGCCTAAATATTTTATTTTTTTATTTATCATCATAAACAGATTCTCCTCTTCCATTATACCTCAAATTGTTTTTTGTTTATATATGTAATATAAAAGCTATTGAGTTTATGTCAATTTTATAACTTGCTACTCTATTAAATTCTTTTATTATTTTAATACTTTCTACATCTATTTTTGGGCGGGAGAAATATCAATAACCTCAGATATGCAGATGACACCACCCTTATGGCAGAAAGTGAAAAAGAACTAAAAAGCCTCTTTATGAAAGTGAAAGAGGAGAGTGAAAAAGTTGGCTTAAAGCTCAACATTCAGAAAACAAAGATCATGGCATCTGGTACCATCACTTCATGATAAATAGATGGGGAAACCGTGGAAACAGTGTCAGACTTCATTTTTTTGGGCTCCAAAATCACTGCAGATGGTGATTGCAGCCATGAAATTAAAAGACGCTTACTCCTTGGAAGAAAAGTTATGACCAACCTAGATAGCATATTCAAAAGCAGAGACATTACTTTGCTGACTAAGGTCCGTCTAGTCAAGGCTACGGTTTTTCCTGTGGTCATGTATGGATGTGAGAGTTGGACTGTGAAGAAAGCTGAGTGCCGAAGAATTGATGCTTTTGAACTGTGGTGTTGGAGAAGACTCTTGAGAGTCCCTTGGACTGCAAGGAAATCCAACCAGTCCATTCTGAAGGAGATCAGCCCTGGGATTTCTTTGGAAGGAATGATGCTAAAGCTGAAACTCCAGTACTCTGACTACCTCATGCGAAGAGTTGCCTCATTGGAAAAGACTTTGATGCTGGGAGGGATTGGGGGCAGGAGGAAAAGGGGACGACAGAGGCTGAGATGGCTGGATGGCCTCACTGACTCGATGGACATGAATCTGAGTGAACTCCGGGAGTTGGTGATGGACAGGGAGGCCTGGCATGCTGCGATTCATGGGGTCACAAAGAGTTGGACACGACTGAGCGACTGAACTGAACTGAACATCTATTTTTTAGGGTTTTCAGTAATTGTGTTTCCTGAAAATAAAGATAGTTTTATTTCTTTCTAATTCTTATGCTTTAATTAATTGCTTTCTTTCTCATCTAATTACATTGATTAGCCTCTCCAATGCAATATTAAATAGTCAAGAACTTAGAACCTAAAACTAATGTAAGAAATGAGTCCACTATATTTTAAACAAACTCTGTCTCAAGGAAATGATTAAAAGAGTTAAGCTATTGTGTCTATGCCAGTCTAAAAGATGTTATGGAGTACAATCTTTTATATGCATAATGTGGGAACTTTCAGTGGTGATCAGTCCCTCTTCATGGCATGTCTCCCTTGAACTTCTGAATATAAGTAAATCCTAAAGCTTCAGTTCGGTTCATTTCCCAGTTCAGTTGCTCAGTCATGTCCGACTCTTTGCGACCCAAAGACTGCAGCACACCAAGCTTCCCTGTCCATCACCAACTCCTGGAGCTTACTCAAATTCATGTCCATCAAGTCAGTGATGCCATCCAACTATCTCATCCTCTGTCGTCCCCTTCTCCTCCTGCCTTCGATCTGTCCCAGCAGCAGGGTCTTTTCAAATGAGTCAGTTCTTCACATCAGGTGGCCAAAGTATTGGAGTTGCAGCTTCAGCTTCAGCATCAGTCCTTCCAATGAATATTCAGGACTGATTTTCTTTAGGATTGACTGCTTCGCTCTCCTTGATGTCCAAGGGACTCTCAAGAGTCTCCTCCAACACCACAGTTCAAAAGCATCAATTCTTCAGTGCTCAGCTTTCTTTATAGTCTAACTCTCACATCCATACATGACTACTGGAAAAACTATAGTTTTGACTAGACAGACCTTTGTTGGTAAAATAACATCTCTGCTCTTCAATATGCTAAGTTGGTCATAGCTTTTCATCCAAGGAGCAAGCGTCTTTTAATTTCATGGCTAGAGTCACCATCTGCAGTGATTTTGGAGCCCCCCAAAATAAAGTCTGTCACTGTTTCCATTGTTTCCCCATCTATTTGCCATGAAGTGATGGGACCAGATGCCATGATCTTAGTTTTCTGAATGGTGAGCTTTAAGCCAACTTTTTCACTCTCCTCTTGCACTTTCATCAAGAGGCTCTTTAGTTCTTCTTCACTTTCTGCCATAAGGGTGGTGTCATCTGCATATCTAAGGTTATTGATATTTCTCCCAGCAATCTTGATTCCAACTTGTGCTTCATCCAGCCCAGCATTTAGCATGATGGGATCCTTTCTGAATTAAGCCTTAAAACTCTCATGGGAACTCACTATGGAAAGTCTCAGATTTATCCCACGAGTAAATGCAATGATCCTTCCAATCCTTTAACCATTTCTAATACTGATTTCTAAAGTTTTGTTTTATAGCAACATCTTACCCATTCAGAGTTTTAGAAAAGAAAATCAGTCTAAAGAAACGGAATATTAGAATTATAAAAAGCTTGCCACATATTTGACATTGTTGATCTGGATAAGGTGGTAGTGACACATTCTGGTGTCAGGTGTAGCTTCAGAGCCCAGGGATCTGTGGGGCTCCAGGTTATAAGGGTCTTTACTGACCTAGCAGTTTAAGGCCAGGGCTTAAGTGCATGTTCTCATCTGCCTTAGAAATAGGACTCAGCCCCCATGCTTTGGTTCTTGGTCTGCGTGTTTTGGACCGACTGGCATAGAGTTAAGAACATGCACCTTGGATAGACCTAAAATCAAATACTGGTTCCCATACTTATTACATATCTGGTCTTCCAGAAAATTATTGAACACATTTATCTTGTGTTGTTTGTAAAATGAAGATATTTCTTAGTTCCTTGATTATTATAAGGGTTAAATGAGACAATGTACACAAAGTGCTTAGCAGAGTGTTTGTCTCAATAGATGGTAATTATTTCTACTACTAAATTAATAGAAAATGCCAAATAAATAGCACATCAGTGCTATTGCAGTTTCAGCCACAGCAATTGAATCCTCAAACAGGGATGTCTCTGAGTCACTACCACCATAAGGCAAACTTAGAAATGTATGTGCATGTCCCAGTCACTAAGTCATGTCCAATTCCTTGCCACCCCATGGACTGTAGCCTGCCAGGCTCATTTGTCCATGGGATTCTCCAGGCAAGAATACTGAAGTGGGTTACCATTTCCTTCTCCAGGGGATCTTCCCAATCCAGGGATTGAACCCACATCTTCTGCATTTGTAGGCAGATGCTTTACCGCTGAGCCACCTGGGAAGCCCCTAGAAAAGTATAAGAAGCAGCATATTGACCACTTCCTACTGTAAAGTAGATGGAATAATTGGGTTTTAGTTAGAATTCCAATCAGAAAATTACCTTTCCCTCTCATTATTCCTGAACTTCCAAGAAATCAGTCCACTCTCCAGTATCCACTCCAGTGTGAGAAGGCTGAGGCCCTACTGATGTGTAGGTCTTAGGAAGTTAGACTGGAAAGGGAGCTAAAGGTTGAGACTGGGGTGAGAGTCCAGCCAGAAACAAAGGGTTGGTATGAAGCATGAAGGCCAATGTAGCAGGCAGAGGCAAAACTAGAGCCAGGAGTCAGCCTTTGGCCACCAACTGAAAGAGGTGAGGAAATTTGTAGTCAACACCTGGCAAGGTCACTGAGGCAACAGTGAGAAAGAACTCTCTGGCAGCAACTTGCTGTGAAGGATGCCACAAAGTTTCAGACAGATAAGCTGGAAGCACAGTGCCATGGACGGATGACCTAGGCAAGGGCGCCAAACGATGAAGTCATTTTGGGGTTTGCTATTCAGAAGTTGGAGGTAACTTGCAAAAATTGAGCCAGAAAAACCTATCTAAAAATGTCATTTTACATAAGCTAAGATTCCTATTAAAAAGGCACATATTCTAGATCACTCAGTAATTTTACCTTCTTTGCTCAAATGTTAAGTGATACAAAATTTGGTGCTGGAAGTGGGTACTACTGTAATAAATTCTAACCTATGCGGTATAAGTCTGGAGACAGAATAGCAGGTAGAAGTCCAATAGGCTCAAGGAGGCCATGGTAACAGCCTAAAGAAAAGTGACAAATTGTGACTGACACCTGGACAAAAGGGGGACTCATGGTACACAGTGGTAGAAATTTTTGAGACACTGTCTTCTGTGAAAATATGGGAGATTGGAAATGGATATAATGGACATGATGATTTAGTTAAAACTATATCTGAGCAGAAAGTTGAGGAATTCACCTGGATATTTCTGTCCCTCAGCAGCTTCATGGAGAACTCAGGGAAGAAGGATTTTGAGATTTGAAGGTACAGCTTTTGTATAATGAAGTGAATTATAAATTGGTACCTGAGAAACTCAATAAATTAAAACTTTAGGTTGGCCTTAAAGGAGTAAAGACAATGTAAAATACAGACTTATAAAATAAAATTATAGGTCCAAAATTTCTTTCTTTTTTTTTTTTTTTTAGAGTGAACTGTACTTTAATTTACTGGCATTGTCAATCTATGAACAAGACAGGTATTGTTTTTTTTCCATGAAGGGAGATGGTTTCCAGTCTGCTATAATATGTGCCCACAGCTTCACCTTGAACATGTAGCATTCAGGCTGTACTCAGGGTAGATTATTCCTTTTTCACTTTCACAATTTTTATGCTGCTGCCGAAGTCTTCATGGCGTTTGTTTTGAATTCGGTCTTCAGTGCATCTCTGACTGCTTTCACACAAATCTGGAAGTATCGGATGTAGCTGAGTCCAGCCTGTCGCCAGTACGCACCATGATGTCGCGAGAGGGGGCGCGTCGGGCCGAATCGCGAAGACCTATCAATGTCGGCTCAGCGGGAGGCCTGGCTGCCAGAAGGTCAGCAGGTCCATAATTTCTATGGACAGGAAACAGCTTGGTAAAACTACTCTTGCAAGCGTGGACTTTTCTCAGGGAAATGTAGAGATCACTGAAAGGGTGAAGCTTAGACTCATGGAGGACAACACCCAGAGAGCAAGGCAGCCCTAATCAAAGAGCTGGCAACATATTCCCTGATGCCTTTCAGAACTGCCGTAGCCCAGTGACTGCTCTGGCTTCACCTTTTTGAAAAGCAGTATCAATTACAGTCATTCAATGCCCATCACACAGCTATATGTTAGGTGTGGGATGGGAGGAGAGAACTTACCTCTTTAGCTCATAAGTCTTCAAATTGCATATGGACATGATTTAGGTGATACAACACTGGATCTTGAGCCCAAGTCTCATGCTGTAATGAGATGGGAATTTAAGGTATTCAGGGAAAGGTGAGTAAGTTGCTAGTAGGAAGGATATAAGATGGAGAACTGTGGCCAATTGTATTTCCCAAAAAGAACCACAACAGTATCTACCATCCACATGCTCATCTTTAATGTGACCTTGTCATTTCCTATTTGTCACTCTACTGAGAGATGGAAATTAATTTCCCTCTCCTTGAATCTAGGTTAAATAACAGAATGTGGTAGAAATGACACTGCATGAATTTTGAGACTAAATTAAACATTTTCATCTTCAGCTTTTGACTTTTAGAACACTCACTCTGGATGCTTCCTCTCAGGTTGGTCTCTCTTAGAAGCCAGGTCTATGATCTAAGGATCCTAAGCCACCTGGAGAGACCATGTGGGGGTCTAACAGCTCCAGCTGAGCCCAAGCATCAAATCCATAGGCATCAGTTATCTGAGTAAGAATGATTCCAAATGATCCTATTTTGCAGGTGTTAGAGTCAACCCCAGTCAAGGTCTCAGATAAGAGAGCAGAAATAAACTATCCTTGCAGCATCCCGTCTGAATATCTGGTCTACAGAATCCATGAGCTTTGAAAAAAGCCACTTTTGGCTATGAAGTTTGAGGTGGTTTTGCTATACAGCAGCAGATTTCCAAAAGAGTGCCTGAAAGTTGGGACTTTGTACAAGAAAATGATAGTTCATCGAAGATCAAAGATCAACCTGGGATAAGAAAAGAACACCTTTTGACATCTACATGAAAATATCAAGAGAATATGGAAGAATAGATTCAAACAGAACTGGAACACAGAATATCTGTACCACTGACACAGAGGATTAAACAATTTCAAGAGGGGAAGGAACTAGACATGAATTTTTAGACCCTGTAATATATCATCTGTAGATTGTTGTATGTACATAGGCCTTAATTGTATGGTAAAATGTAAAAAGATTCTCATTCCAGACTTTTGATTCCACTATTAATTATTTTTCATTCTATGATTTTAAATCCAAATAAGAAAAAAATGAAACCAAAGAAATCTTTCAGATGTGAATACCCACTTTCAGTGATGAAGAAATAAGGTGATCTAGAATTATAATCCCATGGGACCCGATAAAAAAACTGGAAAACATACAGGAAACAACTATTTTCAGACACTGGATGATAGCACAAGAGTGCAGTCAGTGAGAAAAAGGAGACAAATGAGGCGAGGCTTACCAGTGCCTACGCTCTCTGTCTGGGGGTAATTCCAAGACTGGGGTACAGGAAGGAAAAACCCCAAAAGACTCCACCAATTTTGTTTTTCTTTTAAATATATAATTGTATTATCTTTTTAAAAAATTATTTTTATTTTTATACAGTTTTTAAAGGTTGTTTTCCCTTTACAGTTATTATAAAATATTGGCTATATTCCCCATGTTGTATAATACCTTCTAGAGCCATCTTACAGCCGACAGTTTGTACCTCCCACCCCTCAATCTTGTTTTTTGAAAAGACAACTATCAGAGTTCTGGAAAGCTGAAGCAGCAAGAATTTCAAGGATAGAATATATAAGAGAAGACAGTGACTCCAAGGAAGAGCTCCAGAAATCTGAAGAAGAATTGAATACCGATCTGTATACGTATAGAGTAAATCCAGTGAAGTTTAGCATGAATAACATCTGAGACGAGCAATTACTCAAAATTATATGATGATTTCAAGAGCTCTCACAGGGCTGGGAATTGTAAAAATTCTCTTTGGACAAAATGGAGAAATCTTTATAAAATAAATGGGGCATAAAATACAGTTTCCAGAAACATTCAAACTTACAATTAGGACTAAACTAGCCTGAAATGAAGACAACTCCAGTTCAGTTCAGTCGCTCAGTTGTGTTCGACTCTTTGCGACCCCATGAATCGCAGCATGCCAGGCCTCCCTGTTCATCACCATCTCCGGGAGTTCACTCAGACTCACATCCATCGTGTCCGTGATGCCATCCAGCCATCTCATCCTGGGTCGTCCCCTTTTCCTCCTGCCCCCAATCCCTCCCAGCATCAGAGTCTTTTCCAATGAATCAACTCTTCGCATGAGGTGGCCAAAGTTACTGGAGTTTCAGCTTTAGTATCATTCCTTCCAAAGAAATCCCAGGATTGATCTCCTTCAGAATGGACTGGTTGGATCTCCTTGCAGTCCAAGGGACTCTCAAGAGTCTTCTCCAACACCACAGTTCAAAAGCATCAATTCTTCTGTGCTCAGCCTTCTTCACAGTCCAACTCTCACATCCATACATGACCACTGGAAAAACCATAGCCTTGACCAGACGGACCTTAGTCGGCAAGGTAATGTCTCTGCTTTTGAATATACTTATTATCTAGGTTCGTCATAACTTTTCCTCCAAGGAGTAAGCGTCTTTTAATTTCATGGCTGCAGTCACCACCTGCAGTGATTTTGGAGCCTCACAACAACTATGAACACCNCCATGTCCAGTTCTAACTGTTGCTTCCTGACCTGCATATAGATTTCTCAAGAGGCAGGTCAGGTGGTCTGGTATTCCCATTTCTTTCAGAATTTTCCACAGTTGATTGTGATCCAGCCCTGCCTTAAAAGAGTTTAAAAACAAGCTGCAAGAAGCTCAAACTAATCTGCAATACCTTAATTGCCTGCTGATAAAAGTTAAACACTCTTTAAAGTAACATCAAAATATTGCATCCAACAAGATAAAATTCACAATTTCTAGCCTCTACTCTAATATTGCTAATATACAAAGCAACAAAGTTACCTATAACTTAGGACAAAAGTCAGAAACAGATCAAGAGAAAAACAGTACTGATAAAATTAGCAACAAAGACTTTAAAACTATAATAAATATGCTCCTGAATTTGTAACTGACTGAATTGTGTCACCTCTCAAAATCCATATGTTGAAGTCTTAATCCCCAATGTAACTGTACTTAGAGATAGGGCCTATAAGAAGTTAATTAAGATTAAATGAGGTCGTAAGGGTGGGGCCCTGATAAAACAGGATCAGTGTCCTTATAAGAAGAGACACCAGTGCTTTCTCTGTCTCTGCCTCTCTATCTTTCTCTATTTCTGTTTTTCTCATTCTATCCTCTACCCACTTGAAGACACAGTGAGAAGATTGCTATCTGCAAGCCAAGAAGAGAGTTCTAACCAGGTACCAAATTGACAAGCATCTTGGACTTGCCAACTTCCAGAACTGTGAGAAATAAATTTCTGTTGTTTAAGGCACCAAATCTGGGGTATTCTGATATGGCATCTCAAGCAGACCAATACATTTCTTCTGCTCAAGAATGTAAAAGAAAACATCATCATGATGAGGAGAGGATAAAGACTCAGAAAAATTTAAGTAAGAAATACAATAACTGAAATGAAAAATAAATTGTTTGACATTGAGAAGATAAAATACTACAGAAGTAAGCATCACTGAAGTTGAACACATAGCAATAGATACTATCAAAAATGAAGTGCAGAGAAAAAGAAAAGAATGAGAAAAAGTGAGCAGAGATTCAGTGATCCATGGGACAATATCAATGGTCTAACATATATTAAATTTACAAATGGAGTCCCAAAAGAACAGGAAAGAGAAAGCAGATAATATATTTGAAGAAATAATGACCATTGTTTTTCCAAATTTTATGAAAAGTGTGAGTCTACAGATTAAGAAACCCAACAAATCTCAAGCAGAATAAACATAAAGAAATCATGCTATGGTATGTAATAATCAGATTTCTGAGAACCAGAGATAAAGAGAAAATACTAAAACAAGCCAGAGGGGAATAAATAATTATACAGATAAACCGACATTTGAATGATGGTAGACTTCTCATCTGGAGAAGGAAATGGCAACCCACTCCAATGTTCTTGCCTGGAGAATCCCAGAGACGGGAGAGCCTGGCGGGCTGCCGTCTATGGGGTTGCACAGAGTCGGACACGACTGAAGCGACTTAGCAGCAGCAGACTTCTCATCAAAGAGAGTAGGACAGGATACAATGGACTGACATCCTTAAAAATTTAATTATTTAATGCCACTGAACCATTCACTTTAAAAATATAAATTAAGGTGGTAACTTTTATATTATGCTCATTTTACCATAATAAAAAAGAAATCCCAAAAAATTCAATCTAGAATCCTATATTCAGCAAAAATATCTTTCAAAACTGAGCATGAAATAATGCTAAAAAATCTCTGAAATGTTATCAGATGTTATCAGATTATCATGCCATATTATAACCAAAAATGTTTAAATTTCTTCAGGTAAAATGAAACTAATGATAGGAATTTGAATTTTGACTNTCATCAGAATATAAAAATAATTTTTTGATTAAAAAATCTTTTAAAAAGATAATTAAATGGCTTAAAGTAAGATTAATCATGTTGTTGCTATTGTTTAGTCACTAACTCGTGTCCAACTCTTTGTAAACCCATGGATTGCAGCACACCAGGCTACCCTGTCCTTCACTATCTCAGTTTGCTCAGACTCATGTTTATTGAATTGGCAATGCTATCAAACCATCTCATTTTCTGCCACCCCCTTCTCCTTTTGCCTTCAATCTTTCCCAGCATCAGGGTCTTTTCCAATGAGCTGGTTCTCATCAGGACTTTAGTGTTTACAAGATAATGAAGAAATAAATAGATGACACCATAGCATAAAGGCAAAGAGGTGAAAGGGAAGTTAATGATGGTGAGATTTTTGTAATGTCAATGAGGAGGTATAGTGCTATCTAAAGTAAAAAGTCAAAGATGCTTATTGTAAACATAAATTCAGTTCAGTTCAGTTCAGTTCAGTCGCTCAGTCATGTCCGACTCTTTGCGACCCCATGAATCGCAGCACGCCAGGCCTCCCTGTCCATCACCATCTCCCGGAGTTCACTCAGACTCACATCCATCGTGTCCGTGATGCCATCCAGCCATCTCATCCTGGGTCGTCCCCTTCTCCTCCTGCCCCCAATCCCTCCCAGCATCAGAGTCTTTTCCAATGAATCCACTCTTCGCATGAGGTGGCCAAAGTACAGGAGCTTCAGCTTTAGCATCATTCCTTCCAAAGAAATCCCAGGATTGATCTCCTTCAGAATGGACTGGTTGGATCTCCTTGCAGTCCAAGGGACTCTCAAGAGTCTTCTCCAACACCACAGTTCAAAAGCATCAATTCTTCGGCGTTCAGCCTTCTTCACAGTCCAACTCTCACATCCATACATGAC
>SJYQ01001334.1:207573-250284 GCA_006410935.1 Redunca redunca
AAATAAAGAATAAAGAATTGGTAGACAAAAGAGAAAACAAATATCAAAGCAATATTAAGTAATTAAATGTTTAACAGGTAAAACATTTAATGTTTAATTAAAAGTTTAACTTAAGTAATTAAATGTTATGGCCAAAGCACTCCAATTAAAATGCAGAGGGAGTTCCATGGTGGCCCAGTGGCTAAGACTCTGCTCTCTCAATACAAGGGGCCTAGTTTCGATATCTGGTCAGGAAACTAGATCCCATATGCCACAACTAAGAGTCTATATGCCACAGCTAAAGATCCCATGTGCTGGGAGACATTGTCCAACCAAATACATACATACATATTTTAAAAATAATAATAAGTAAATAAAATCCAGACATCATCAGATTTGATTTAAAAAAAGACCCCAAACAAAAACAAAAGCCACAACTGAATCCAGATATGTTACCTACAAATACTCACTTGACATATAAAGACACTGATAGGAAAAATATATTATGCTAACATCTAACAAAAGAAAGCTGAAGTGGACTTAATAGTATCAGAAATGTGATTCAGGAAAAGAAATAATATCAAGTATAAAGATGGACATTTTATAATGATAATGGTTTTGATTTATCAAGGAGACGTACTGACAATAGCAATCATTTCACTACATACAGTTAGCTCTTGAATAATACAGATTTGAACTGTGCAGTCCATCTATACACAGATTTTTTTCAATAAACATAGTACCTAGATTTTCATTTTCTAGATTTTTAAATTAACTAAGTGTGGGGGAAATTTTGTGTTCAATTAGAGCTCACAACATTGTGGAATCAAAAGAACAAGGGTTTGAGTCCTAATTCCATCCGAACTGTTTCATCTTCCTGCCCTCGGTTGCGTCATTTATCAATTCCTTTGTTTTTTCTTTTTTTAAACTTATTTATTTATTTTTGGCTGTGCTGAGTTGTGGCAAGTGGGGGCTTCTCTCTAGTTGCGGTGCTCGGGATCTAGAGTGGGTGGGCTGAGTAGCTGTGGCTTCCAGGCTCCAGAGCATGGGCTCAGTAACCGAAGAGCATGAGCTTAGTTACTCTGTGGCATGTGGGATCTTCCTAGAGCAGAGATCGAACCTGTGTCTCCTATATTGGTAGGGAGATTTTTTTTTTTTTTACCACTGAACCACCAGTGAAGCCCAGTTCGTTTGTTTTTGAAGCAATGAAAGCAGTACTTGGATTTTTGACTGCTTGGGGTTGGCTCCCCCAACACCCGAATTGTTCAAGAGTCAACTGTAGATGTTTATTAAATCATCATGTTGTACATCTTAAGCATACAATTTTTATTAAAAATCAATCCAGAAAAAGCAGACAATATTAAATATATGCAAATCTAATAACAAAGATTTTTTAATAATTAAATAAAAATGGATAAAACTGAAAGTAGAGATAGATTATGAGTATAGTTACAGATTTTAATATTCCTCAGTAATCATATAACAGGTAGACAAACCATCTTAATTGATGTTTCTGGAACACACCACCCAACTAGAGTAGAATAAACATTTTTAAGTGAGCATAAAACATTCACCTAGATCATACTCTGGGACCTAAAATAGGTCTCAATAAATTCAAGAGGCTTGAAATCATACAAAGAATATTCCTTCACTGTAACAGAAACAAACCAGAATTAATAACAGAAAGTTAGCTGGGAAATCCCCAAATATTGGGAAATTAAACCACACAGTTAAAAATACACCATGGGTCAAAAAAGAAATCACAAGGGAAATTAGAAAATATTTTGAACTGAAATAAAAAATGAAAACACAACATAAAATTCATGGGATGAGGCTAAAACAATGCTTAGAGGGAAATTTATAGCATTAAATGATTATATGAGTAAAAAGTTCTTAAATCAATTATCTAAACTTCTGCCTTAAGAAGCAAGAAAATAAAAGTAAACTAAACTTGAAGTAAACTGAAAACAGAAATAATAAAGCTGTAAGGAAACCAAAAAGTTTAAAATGGACAAATAAAGAAAAAGCTATGAAGCCAATAGCTGGTTCTCTGAATACATCAATAAAATTGATAAGCCTGAAGTTTTTTCACCTGGGACTTCCCCAGTGTTAATGCTGAATGTTCCAGATTTCAGGATCCATTCAGGTTTGAATGAACTGGCACAGTTGGTCACTCTGCTGTACCCAGATTGATCAGGAAGTAGAAAAAGAAGGTGCAAATTAATAACATCAAGAATGAGACATATTTGATCTGTGTAATTCTTTGTTGGCACACTTACTTGGCCTTTTCAGAATGATCAGCAGCACCCCTGGTCTCTACCCACTAGATGCCAGCAACATCCTAAATTTGTGACAAATGATGATGTTTCTAGTCATTCTTACCTGTCCCCTGGAGGGGCAAAATGACCCTCCCTTGAGAACCACTGATCTGATACACATGGGTCAACTGATTAGCAACAGCAGTACCAATGTAATTCAATAGGAAAAAATACACTATTGAATAAAGTGTGCTGCAACAATCATGTCCTTACAGAAAGAAAAGAATCTTTCACTATATAAAAAACTGCCTTTAAATGGATTATCTACCTAAACATAAGAGCTAAATTTATGACACTATCTGTAAGAAAACATAAGAGAAACTCTTTGTGAACTTGGGTGAGCCAAAGCTTCTTTGGATCACTTAAAAATAATAATACATTGAGCATCATCAAA
Organism: Redunca redunca; assembly: GCA_006410935.1. NCBI lineage: Eukaryota > Metazoa > Chordata > Mammalia > Artiodactyla > Bovidae > Redunca > Redunca redunca. Next base: position 210,265 of record SJYQ01001334.1, read on the forward strand.
ATAAAATGTCTGCTTTTTAAAGAAATTGTTAAGAAAATGAAAAACAAGCCACATTCTGAGAGAAAAATACCTGCAAAAAATAACTTGTTTTGGAGTATACAAAGAAATTTTTGCTGTTTTTGTTACCACTGAACCACCAGGGAAGCCTATAAAGAAAGTTTACAATGCAATAAAAGAAAAACAACCCAGTGAAATTTAGCAAAAGATTTCAACAATCACCTTACCAAAGTAGATATGTAAATGCCAAATGAAAGCCCATAAAAAGAGTCTCAACATCATTAGTCATCAGAGAAATTAAAACCAAAACAAAGTATAGCTATATAGATACTCATCAAAATGGCTACATTTTTTGTTAGATGAAATAAACTAAAAATATCTGACAGTACCAAGTGTTGACAGGTTTGTAGAGCAGCTGGAACTCTCATAAAATGCTGATAGGTATACAAAATGGTACAGCCTCTTTGGGAAACATTTGACAGTTTCCTATGGCATTAAATACCACTTACCATATAACCCAGCACTTCCAGTCCTAGGTATCTTCACAAGAGAAATGAAAACATGCTCACACAATGCCTTACAGGCAAACATTTATGGCAGCATTATCATAACTGCCAAAAGGTGGAAACAGCCTAAAAGCCCACCATTGGTGAGTGAATAAACAGACTGGTAGATCCATACAACAGAATCAGTTCAGTTCAGTTCAGTCACTCAGTCGTATCCGACTCTTTGCGACCCCATGAATCTCAGCACGCCAGGCCTCCCTGTCCATCACCAACTCCCGGAATACCACTCAGCAATAGAAGGAAACAAACTGCGAATACCTTCAGTGGCATAGACGAATCTCAGAAACATCTTGTTGAAGGTAAAAGTCCGACACAGTAGACTCCATCTGATGTAGCCTTCTGCTTGCATTCTAGACTTACACGCATTCTAGATTTCTATCATTAAGGTGACAGAAATCAGGGAAATGTTTCTAGATGCTAGGGCCAACCGAAACCATCTTCCCTAGTGGCTCAGATGGTAAAGCGTCTGCCTACAATGCAGGAGACCCTGCTTCCATCCTTGGGTTGGGAAGATCTCCTGGAGAAAGAAATGGCAACCCACTCCAGTATTCTTGCCTGGAAAATCCCATGGACGGAAGAGCCTGGTAGGCTACAGTCCATGAGGTCGCAAAGAGTCCACACGACTGAGCAGCTTCACTTTCTAGATGCTAACAGTGGAGGAGGGAGTTGATTGCGAAGGGGTGTATGGGAACTTTGGGGGACGATGGAACTGCTGAGGATGGTGTGATTGTCAGCAGCTAGGCAGCAGCACAAGGTGACAAGAGGAATGAAGGTCCTTGTGCTTAGAGGGGCAGACAGGGGGCAGCTCTACATGGTGGCAGCAGCAACAGCAGCTGCAGCAACTCTTCAGTGAGGGCTTACACTAGGCCTGGCAGTGTGATAAACCCCTTAGATGCATTATCCCATTCAATCTTCAGAATAAACATCTGGGGTGAATTCTACAGCTTCCCACTTTTACGCATGAGGGAACTGAGCCCCAGAGAGTTTAAGTGACATGTCCAAAGTCACTCCACGGGTCAGCAGGTGTGACTGATCCCAAATATGAGCTGTAAATTAGGGACTTGTCTTGCCTCCTACATGGAATGCTGTTTTAACTCTTACTTCCATGTGACTGTGTTGCACAATGATATAATACCTATATTTTTCATCCCAACATGACTTTTTGCAATATAAGCCTGTGTGGTTGTGCCACACGAACGATTAAAGCATTTCATCCTAAATCGAGAGCCCCTGAATTAACCCTTTCTTGGCCAATAAGGAAAAAACACTTGGGAGTCTTTCTGTGTGTTGCTGGCTGTATTTTCTGCAAGCAGTTGCTAAGACACAATTTGGGGTGATATCTATAAAAGAAAGGGTAAGAAAGCAGGATTGGGCAAAGGGAGCAGTCAAACCATAATGTCAACCCAACAAAATCCTAGCAAACCCAGTGGGGCTCCCTGGGGTGAGTGTTGCCCAGCAGAGTGGCCCACACAGAGCCAAAATGGCCATGATTTTTGTATCCTTGCCTCATTCAGTCACTGATTTAGGGTTGTCTCAAGAAGGATGTGACCTTGGGCAAGGCTACTCTCTAAGCAGAGGCAGTCCTGAGATGCTGACTGTTCAAGTTTGCCTCTATCCTGCAGCTGGTGAGCTTCCTTGGGTTTGCACCTGGGCATGTACCTCTGAGTCCATGGTCTGGTGCTGCTTTCAGAATGCTTCCCCACGGCTCTGCAATGTCACTGAATTATCCCAAGTCCTCCCAAGAGATTTTCTTTTTCAATGGACATACTAATACTTGAAAAAGTAAAATCCAGAAAGCATTGTCTTAACAAACTTGATTGGATGGTTTAAACAAAAACCTGTGGCTAATTCATGTCAATATATGGCAAAAACCACCACAATATTGTAGACTAATTAGCCTCCAATTAAAATAAATTACTTTTTTAAATTGCTTAGCATAATGTTGATCTTTTGCTTGTAATTAAGTGTTTCTTTTATCAGTATCATTCGTTTATTCATTTAAAGTGGAGCAACATATATACACTACCATATGTAAAACAGATAGCTAGTGGGAGTCTGCTGTGTAGTATAGGGAGCTCAGCTTGGTACTCTGGGATGACCTAGATGGGTGGGATGGGGGAGGATGGAAGGAGGTCCAAGAGGAAAAGGATATATGCATACATATAACTGATTCACTTTGTTGTACAGCAAAACCCAACACAACATTGTAAAACAGTCACACTCCAATAAAAATGTAAAATGTATGGTCACGCCTATGTACCAGGCACTCTCTTGATTATTGAAGATATGAAAACATACACAATATGGTAAGAATAAATAAATAATGGAAAAGACAAGCTTCTTATCCTTCAGGAGCCTAAAATTTACCGCATGAGGACAGCAGGGAATAGAGTAACAGTAGAACAGTGTGCAGCCTGCTTTATGGAGAAAAGGTGGAGAAGGTTTTCAATATCTGAGCTGGGCCCTGAAGATGAACGATTGGAGCTGAACAGTCAGGGATGGAAAGACATCCTTGGTGAAACTGGGAACAGAAGTGAAGTCAGAAGTGGGAGTAGTCCAGTTGTTGCAGGAAGGAGGACCCCTTCCAGGGCCCGAAACTGGGCTCTTGTCTAACACCCGGAAATAAATTGTCGGAGGAGACACACGTGCTGACAAAGCAAGAGCTTTTATTGGGAAAGGGCACCCGGTGGAGAGCAGTAGGGTAAGAGAACCCAGGAGAACTGCTCTGCCGCATGGCTCCGTCTCGGGTTTTATGGTGATGGGATTAGTTTCCGGGTGGTCTTTGGCCAATCATTCTAATTCAGAGTCTTTCCTGGCAGCGCACGCATCACTCAGCCAACATGGATGCTGGCAAGAGGGATTCTGGGAAGCGGACAGACACGCAGTGTCTCCTTCTGAACTTTCCCGAACTCTTTCGGTTGGTGGTGGCTTATCAGTTCCCTATTCCTTATCAGGATCTCCTGTCATAAAACAACTCATGCAAATAGTTACTATGGTGCCTGGCCAGGGTGGGCGGTTTCAATCAGCGTGCTTCGCCTAACACAGTGAGGACTGTGTAGCATAGGATTGGCAGGCTGAGGGGAAGGGTGCCCAAAAAGCTGGTTGGGATGAACTGTGAGCTCCTTTGAACACCATGCCAAGAAGGCTGGAGGAATCATATGAAAGCCCAGGACCCACCAAGGCAAATCCACTCTTATGACTGGACAACTCAGTGTGTCTTTCTTTCCAGATGCACGGGGGTTCTTTTTTTGTCTTTGATTTGAGCCTTGTCTCCACATAGGTTTCAGGATTTTTGATTTGCCTTCAAGCTCACTGTGGGCTTCCCTAATAGCTCAGCTGGTTAAAAAAAAAAATCCACCTGCAATGTAGGAGATCCTGGTTCAATTCCTGGGTTGGGAAGATCTTCCAGAGAAGGGGTAGGCTATCCACTCCAGTATTCTTGGGCTTCCCTGGTGGCTCAGCTGGTAAAGAATCTGCCCACAATGCAGGAAACCTGCGTTCAGTCCCTGGGTTGAGAAGATGCCCTGGAGAAGGGAAAGGCTACCTACCCACTCTGGTATTCTGACCTGGAGTATTTTCCCAACTGTATTCTCCGTGGTCTCATTGAGTCCTGTCTCAAAGAGTCAGACATGACTGAACGACTTTCACTTTTAACCTCCTTGTATTCTTATTCGCCCATGTTATTTCTGACCATAGCTTCCAAAATCATGTTCTCCTATCCCTTTAGTCAAGCAAGTTGGGGAGATCAGGACATATTAGTAACAGCAAGACCTTGAACTGATGTCAGTGCCACAGCGGAAACACCGTTCCCCTGTGGATAGCAAGTGAGCACACCCACACCTCGGGCACTTCCTCTGCTGTTGAAAGAAAAACACAAGGAAAGCATTGTTGTTTAGAGTTTTAAATCGTTTATTTCTCTTGAAATTTCTGCTCCATCTTTGTGGCCACTTTCAATAGGACTAGATACAGGTACTTTATTTTTACACGATCCCTTAGAATTCAAAGAGAAATTTAACAGATTCACTTAATTGCTTGAAAACCCACCTCTGAATCACAAAGCTGATTTACATATAAAACAGGAATTAGCAAATGTTTTCTGAGCCAGTAAATGTTTTAAAGACATTCTGATGAGTCAGTGTTTAACCTTTTCTCACATAAATAGGACAAAATATCTTTGTCATGTTTTCTCTTAAGTAAATATATTTTAAAACTGTGCCTCCATGGTGTTTCAATTTTCTTTTCAGTTGTCACTATGAAGGGACAAGGCAGCTGGAATGAAGGATAACACATTACACCCCTACTCTGAATTTCCTGCCTTTTGTTTTCTTGGATCATAGCCTTAATGTTGTTTAAATAGTGCTGTGTATATTTAATTTCCTTTTTCTCTCCACAAAAACCAAACAATTTTTTAAAAAATCACCCCATCTTTCACGGTGGGTTATAAAAGTGTTCTTGAGCTAAAATTGAACTGGTCTCTTATTTAAACATATAAATATATACTTAGGTACTTTAATCCACTGTAATTTATTTTATTGATTGAGTGCTTGGGTAGAAATGTATTTGTACACATTTTATCCATGTCATGTGCTTTGCATTTAAAGATAACACTGCTGATAGTGACTGCTAATTGGGCAAAGAACATGTATCTTCCAAGGTACATGTACACAAAGTCTGTTCTTCTCTGTTTTGCAGCTATGTTATTTGTGACTCTCCCTCTTCATCTCACATCCTCCCCAAAGAGTGAAAGATACATCGAGTTAGAAGGATATTTAGATATTATTTAGCCCAACTACCCAAATGAAGCAGGTACCCACTATGTTCTGGCCTCATCTTGTAACTTTCAGAGAGAAGACATTCATCTGTATAGAAAGGTAGCCCATTTCATTGTCATTCATTTCTAAGTATTAAAAAATTATTCCTAAGTCAAAATTTTATTTCCTCTAACTTCCTATTATTTATAATGCCCTTTCAGTTCAGTTCAGTCGCTCAGTCGTGTCCGACTCTTTGCAACCCCATGAACCGCAGCACGCCAGGCCTACCTGTCCATCACCAACTGCCGGAGATTACCCAAACTCATGTCCATTGAGTCAGTGATGCCATCCAACCATCTCATCCTCTGTCGTCCCCTTCTCCTCCTGCCCTCAATCTTTCCCAGCATCAGAGTCTTTTCAAATGAGTCAGTTCTTTGCATCAGGTGGCCAAAGTATTAGAGTTTCAGCTTCAACATCAGTCCTTCCAATGAACACCCAGGACCGATCTCCTTCAGAATGGACTGGTTGGATCTCCTTGCAGTCCAAGGGACTCTCAAGAGTCTTCTCCAACACCACAGTTCAAAAGCATCAATTCTTTGGTGCTCAGCTTTCTTCACAGTCCAACTCTCACATCCATACATGACCACTGGAAAAACCATAGCCTTGACTAGACAGATCTTTGTTGACAAAGTAATGTCTCTGCTTTTTAATATGCTTTCTAGGTTGATCATAACTTTCTTTCCAAGGAGTAAGTGTCTTTTAATTTCATGGCTGAAATCACCATCTGCAGTGATTTTGGAGCCTCCAAAAATAAAGTCTGACATTGTTTCCACTGTTTCCCCATCTATTTCCCATGAAGTGATGGGACCAGATGCCATGATCTTCGTTTTCTGAATGTTGAGCTTTAAGCCAACTTTTTCACTCNTCCTCCTGCCCCCAATCCCTCCCAGCATCAGAGTCTTTTCCAATGAGTCAGCTCTTCTCATGAAGTGGCCAAAGTACTGGAGTTTCAGCTTCAGCATCATTCCTTCCAAAGAAATCCAAGGGTTGATCTCCTTCAGAACGGACTGGTTGGATCTCCTTGCAGTCCAAGGGACTGTCAAGAGTCTTCTCCAACACCACAGTTCAAACGCATCAATTCTTCGGCGCTCAGCCTTCTTCACAGTCCAACTCTCACATCTATATGTGACCACAGGAAAAACCATAGCCTTGACTAGACGGACTTTAGTCGGCAAAGCAATGTCTCTGCTTTTGAATATACTATCTAGGTTGGTCATAACTTTTCCTCCAAGGAGTAAGCGTCTTTTAATTTCATGGCTGCAGTCACCATCTGCACTGATTTTGGAGCCCAAAAAAGTAAAGTCTGAAACTGTTTCTACTGTTTGCCTGTTTGCCCATCTATTTGCCATGAAGTGATGGGACCAGATGCCATGATCTTCATTTTCTGAATGTTGAGCTTTAAGTCAACTTTTTCACTCTCCTCTTTCACTTTCATCAAAAGGCTTTTTAGCTCCTCTTCACTTTCTGCCATAAGGGTGGTGTCATCTGCATATCTGAGGTTATTGATATTTCTCCCAGCAATCTTGATTCCAGCTTGTTTTGTTTCATTTTGTTTTTGCTAATTCTGTCAACAAACATAGTTTTCTCTTCAAGTTTATTTTCAGCTGAAAACCTACGGAATGTGTAATCTATATCTTTATTTAAGCTTTTGATGAAAACATTGTGTAGTATAGGTCTCAATATGGAACACCTGGACAAGCCATTAAAAACTCTTTCCCCTTCCGAAGTTTGTATCAGTTCATTAGTTAACACCGTGATCCTTCAAACAGCTATCACTGGTCTAATTTCTGCTTTGTTCAAAAGATATGAGAAACTTGTTAAATGCCTTACTCAAATTATGCTATGTCTAAACAGTACTTTCTTGACATACAATTTAATAACCCAATCAAGAGTGGATTAGATGCCCTTCTATGGCTTCAGCAGCAAACTATACTTACTAGTGGAGCTTGGAAGATACAGTAAGTCCCCTACATATGAGCAAGTTCCATTCCAAGCATGGAATCCAATATGTAAATCCAATTTGTTCTTAAGCCCAACAAAGTTAGACTAGGTACCCAACTAACACAGTTTGTTATATAGTACTATACCACAATAGGTTTATAATACTTTTCACACAAACAATACATTAAAAAAACACAAAAAAATAAAGGAAACATTTTTAATCTTACAGTACAGTACCTTGAAAAGTACGGTAGTACCAGCTACACCATCCCTGCTTTCATGCTCACTTCCGGATATCCTCAGCTTCCTACTGTTCTCTGCATAGTACAAAGTACACGAAAGCATAACCACTTGTAGAGGATGCACGCAAGTGACAATGTAAGCCAGATACATGAACCCACTTACGTGACTGGACATGCAAACACATATTCACATCTTTGAAAGTTCACAGCTTGAAGGTTCGTACTATAATGGGGTATAAAATAGATACTGGCTAAATTAGTGAATAAATGAAGAGTGGCATAATGAAATACAACAGAAGAATCAGTTTCCTCGTGTGTGTGTGTGCTTAGTCGCTTTAGTCGTGTCAGACTCTTTGCACCCGTGTGGACTATAGCCTGCCAGGCTCCTCTGTCTGTGGGATTCCCCAGGCAAGCATACTGGAGTGGGTTGCCATGCCCTCCCCCAGGGGATCTTCCCGACTCAGGGGGTCAAACCTGAGTCTCTCACGTCTCCTGCATAGGCAGGCAGGCTCTTTACCACTAGTGCCACCTGGGAAGCCCCCTGTTCCTCACCCGTCTGGCCTATATATACTTGATGACAAGGGATGTATAGAACCTACCTTTGCCCAGTGGGTGGCTAATAAATAAATGTGGAGACCATTTTCTGGTGTGGGAAGAAAGGAAGAACATGTTGTGAATAGCTGCTGGTTGGTGAGGGGCCGCAGATGATGAGCTCCATATCTTCTGTGACACAGGCAATGATGATAACTTCTGAGAGGAATAAGGAGCTTGAGTGGAGCAGTTGAGGGGATATCCAAAGGAAGCATACCAGGATCAGTGTGAAGATGATTGGTGGGTGCAAGACAGGAGCGTATTATTCACATGTCAACATGTATTCATCAGATACCTATGTGCCAGGTACTACCATTCGAGGACAGAGCAAAAAACACACCAGATATTTTCCCGCTTTACCAAAGCTAAAATTTTAGTGGGAGAGACAGTTAAGTCAACCAATATGCACCACATTGATAGGTTAAGTGTTATGAATGAAGTTAGCAGGGTGATAATACTATACACAGACTAGGAGACAGAGAGAAGACTATTTGGATAAGAGTGGTCAGGAAACCATCACTTAAGCAACATTTGATGTTATGTGGCAACCTGGATGGGAAGGGAGTTTGGGGGTGAATTGATCCATGTATATGTATAGCTGAGTCCCTTTGCTGTTCCCCTGAAACAATCACATTGTTAATCGGCTATACCCTAATACAAAATAAAACGTTTTTTAAAAAGTAACATTCGAGTTAAATCCTGGAGCTGGGGAAGGGCAGTGGTGTTCTGATTAATTGGCTCTCAAAAAAAAGAAGAGAAAAAGGAAAGAAAGCTCTAAAAAAAAAAAAAAAAGAAACTCTGATTTGTAGTTTTGCTGTTTTTCGTAGTGTAAATACACCACCACCAGTTTCCAGATACCAACATGACATCACTAAATGCAGAGCAGGGAAGAAAGGTACACTTTTGGCTCTGGCAAGCCTGTAGAAGCCCTTTCCAGCACACCACTAGAAGAATGTTCCAATGAAAAAGGAGCCTCAGCAGGAAGGAGTTCAGGGTGACTAGGGACAGGAAGTGGGGAGGGAGAGGAGTGTGGAAAGCCAGAGAGGTTGGCAAATGCCAGCTTTTCCATGTAAGGAGTTGGATCTCATTCTAAATGAAGCGGAACAAGATCTGATTTACATTTTAAAAGGGTCGTTCGCATTGTTATGTGGAGAATGAGTTAGAATAGGAACAAAAATAGAAGCAGGTAGCCAGTTAAGAGTTATTGAAGTTGTCCAAGCAAGAATTCGGATGAAGGCAGTGGAAATAAAAGAAGCGGATATATTTGAGACATATTTTGGAAAGAGAAGGTAATAGAACTTACTGGTAGATTAGATGTGACAGTTCAGAGAAGGGAACATTCAAAATAATTCCTAGGTAATCTTGACCAACTGGGAGGTTTCTATTGCCACTTATTGAGCTGTGGAAGAATGGAGGGAAAAAATGGATTTGAGTTCAGGAAATTAGTTTGAGATACAGAATAGGTATCTAGGTGAAAATGTCAAGTAAGCATTTGGACATAGAGATCTGGAACTAAGGAGAAAGACTGGGGATGGAGATATAAATTTGCCTGTCACCTGCATCAGATAGCAGTTGAACCATGTGACTGGTGGGGATTACATAGACAGAGCATATTAACAGAGACAAGATCAACCCCTGAGAAACTTAACCAGCTAGTGGCCAGCTAGAAAAAGAATTCAGCAAAGGAGATCAGACAAAGTGATCAAGAGAGGAATAGGTCATTGTGCTGTCAGAGAAGTCTGCAGGAGAAAGTATTTCAAGGAAGTAGTCAACTCTGTTGAAGTCTGCTGAAAGTTCATGTAACATGAAGACAGTGAAGTACCCATAGGATGAAGCAACATGGAGGTCCTGGGTGGCCTTGATGAGAGGTATTTCAGGGTCAGATGATGCAGAATGAATCAGGGCAACACCACCTACTCTGACATGGCAAAGCAGAATTTGGCTCAGTCTGCCACATCCCAGAGTTAGTCACTCCTCTGGACAAGTTGGTACAGCTGTCTGGAGAAGAAAGCAAGAGGCTGACAATCAGTCTCAGTATCACCCACTAAATAGCTGCATGATTCCAATAAGCCAAGTAACCTCTCTAGACCCTCATGTTCTCATCAGTAAAATTCTGAGTCTGAAGTTGCTCAGTCGTGTCCGACTATTTGCGACCCCATGGACTGTAGCCTATCAGGCTCCTCCGTCCATGGGATTTCCAGGCAAAAATGCTGGAGTGGATTGCCATTTCCTTCTCCAGGGGATCTTCCTGACCCAGGAATCGAACCCAGGTCTCCCACATTGCAGACAGACGCTTTACTGTCTGAGCCACCAGGGAAGCCCCTAGTAGACATCAGTAAAATTAGATGCTCTGAAATTCTACTTATTCATTTACTCATTCAGCAAATATGTATAAAGCAGTGATTCTATGCCAGTCCTGAATAAGAAAAGAACAGTTCCTGCCCTTGAACAATTGTCTCTAATTTACTGACTTGCACTTTATATAATTCTTATGTCTATTATGTGGCTTACCTCCCCTACAAGATCGTAGGGTCCTTGAGGCTGTATTTTTCTCAACTTGGTGTCCTCCACAGGGTCTAATACAATGCTTGGCACATACCTTGCACTTAATGTCAAGGTCATTAATATGTTATACTCTTAAAAAGAATACTTATGATTTTCCAATTCATGTACAAATCCTTGCCATTTATTATCTGGCCAAATTATTTAATCTCTCTGGGCACTGATTTCTTTAACTGTAAAATGGGATAATAACAGTATCTATATCATAATAGACTATAAAAATGTGATATGTGTTCATGGTGGAAAGTTCAGAAAAATCAGAATTTATTAAAAGGTGAACTAAATTACTCATGACTTCACAACTAGAGGTAACTAATACAAGTATGTTGATGTATGCCTTCACACTCTTCTGTTTGCATGATGCAAAGATTATATCCTGAACTCAAGTAGCTCAAAGAGCCATTACACATGATGGTGCTTGTATTGGAAATATTGTGTAGAGCTCTTTTATTAAATTAATAAAATTAATTAATTAACTAACCTTTTTTTTCCCTTCATGCAAAATAGAGTGAAATTACTTTCATTCTATTTCCCAAAATGTATATATTTAAAGCTACCAGTTATTGAGTCTGCAGTTTGAATGTTAAGCATTTTGTATGCATTATCCTACTGACTTATATACACTGTGATAAGTATTACCCCCGTTTTACTGAGGAGGAAAATGAGAGTCAGAGAACATGGCATTACTATTGTTCACCAGTATCCAATTCTACTCTCTTTCTGGACACATGTGAGTAGCTATTCTCTGCCATGCCGATATTAGCTGTGGCCATATCTACTTTGGTCAGTAAAGCACCAACAGCAGGGATGTGAGTTACTGCTGGATAGGAACACTTCATTCTTGCTCCTTAACTCAACACCAGTCTTTCCTCCATCATGGTCATCACGGAAACCAGCACGGATGTGGAGAGTTAGTGTTGAGCCATCCTAAGCAGAACGGCTGTGCTGGAGAGTTGCCAGACCTGTGCCAGTCTTTGCTGGAGCAAGAATTAAAGCTTTCTTGTTTGAAGCCATTGAAATGCTGAGATTGTTTGTTACCACAGCATAGCTTGGCCAGTCCTGACTAAGGCAGAGGGCTTAAAAAAACTCCCCAAGGTCTCAGAGCTTGTAAGTAGAGCGGCCAGGATTTGAGCTCAGATCTGTATGAAGCCCATGCTCTATGGTTTATCTAAGAGTTAGGCGAAGATTTTGTGAGAAAGAGAGTAAGCAGCAGAGAGTGAAACTACTGTAACAGTTACTGTCATCAGCTCTCTCCTTTCCCCTTGAATATGGTAACGATAGTGTCATCTTTGAAGTTGTATGGCATTTCTCCAGATCTGCACATGTTTGGAAACAAGTAAGCAAAACAGAATAACCTTACCAGTTATGGTAAAATGTGTCTTTTCAACATCATGAGAGAATCAGGAAAAGTCATGTTAAATTTGTGAAGCAAAGAGAGTTGGTGAAGCAAAGTTTGAAAACAAGAAACATCTAAATTAAATCATATTCATTAAAATCCTCTACCCAGCAAGCAATTTCAACGATACACCCTTCACTGGAACCCCTGGGGAGCCAATCTAAGCCTCTTTGGGATGCAAAGATGATAAACCTGATAAGTAGAGCAGTTATTAAAAGTTTTAAAGACAGAAACTGATGAGTACCCAGCCAAGTTGAGTGGGAAAAAGAGGGTGAAACAGGAACGATACAAAAGCACTCATAGTTTTCAGACCATACAAACTGTTAAAACAGTATAAAGCCCTATATGTTATGAAGAACTAAGATAGGGACTCCTGAACTTGCGGAGAGTGTCCTGCACTAACTGCCAGAATCTAATTGCTGGGGCATTCCTAAAACTGTGGCAAAAACCACATGGCTAGCTTTTGTCAATTTCATCCTTCATAGTGGAAGACATTAAATTTGACTATGGCTCCTAATTTATTCAAAGAAAATAAAGACAGTATCTTCTTAGTGTCTCTAACCCATCAGCACAACCCGACCAAAGTAGCCAATTCTTAAAGACAGAACATTAATAAAAAGGAAAAGCAATCTCTTTCTTGGGTCAGTAGACAAAGAAGGAAATAGCTCCAACTGCCTATTTCCTTACTCTTCCAGCTCTGATCCCAAGACAGGATGTTATCATGGTCCTTAGGGATGGGTGACAAATGAGGTGCTAATGGATCCTTTGGACTGAAATTCAGATGCATGTGGGTCTTTGCCAAAGCTCTTGTCTGGGGAGAACCAAAGGAATGGGATTGGGTCTTGGTCCATCATTTAAACAGAATGAATGTAGCATCAACTGCAGTAACCTGGGCTGAGACCAGGTTCTGGCATCTTCTAGGGCTCCTCATCAGCTCCTTTGATGAGAAACAGGCTTGCTTTGCATGAGGCTGTGTCCACCGTGGCTATTACATCAGAATCTGAGGTTTCATCAGTGCTGGCTTGATTGCCTTATCTAATATGAGATATTTATATTTAAGATTCGCCATTAAAGCATTTGTATGGTCAAGTTGAACAGAGCATTATAAAGCTGTCTGCAATTCTTGGCATCCTAAACTAGCACATACTCAAATACTAAACCTAACATATTCAAAATAATGCTCACTTCACCTTTTCTCAATGGAACATAATCACAATGTTTCATAAGAAAGTCCTCACAGTGAAAAGGTGTTTTTGCCATCTTGATGGAGTCTCCTTCTGTGCAGGCAAAAATATTTTACTCCTTCATTGGCTCTTCATGTGTGCGTGTGTGCTAAGTCGCTTCAGTTGTGTCCGACTCTTTGAGACCCCACAGAGGGGAGGCTGACCTTAGGTAACAGGCACCCCTCCTCCAGTGTAACAAGACAAGGAGAAGCAAATGGGTCCCTGGTTAGGCAGGTAACTCACCACTGTTCCTGTCTGCAATCTGAATGGGGCCACCATTGCACACTTTCAGCCTCTTTCACTTCCACAGGGACAAATTCTCTGCCATCCAGGTTGCTGCCAAGCTGCATGAAAAAACTACCAAAAAGTGTGTCCTTACCCAGAGTGTCAGCATTCCTAGTTAGGCTTTTCCTATCTGGATTTGCCATGGTAAAACATGCTTAAGGAGCATGTTTGGTTTCCTCTTCAGATAATGCCTTCTCCATCACTGCCACCTCATGACAAGCTCTGGCTCTTCTTTGAGCCATGTGTTCAAGGGGTTTAGGTATAGACTTGCAGGATAAGTTAAACAAAGAAAGCTGGGAATGCACTCTCCATACTCACCAAAGTTCTCTTAAGGAGAGCTATCTCTCCCAAGATATGTATTAATTACAAAGGAAAATACAAAAATTTTGAAAATTTTGCAAAAATTTTGAAAATTTTGCAAAAATTTTGTGGTAGAAAAATGTGGTAGACACCTCTTAACCCATTGATCAAGGTTAACAATCACCAGTAATGAGATATATTGACTTCATGTACTTCCTGATATGATGAACCCAGAAGTGTACATCATTCTTAAGATCTTCATGCCAAAAATGCCTACCACAGTCTAATCATGAGAAGACATCAGACCAAGTCAAATGAAGAGCCATTCTGCATAAACCTGGCCTGGTTTTCAAAAAGCGAGGTTGTTCAAATGTCCTTCAACAGACAAATGCTTAAATAAACCAGGGGATGTTGTACAATGGAGCACACAGTAAGGAAAACGAACAAACAATTGATAAATGAAACAACTTAGATGGACCTCAAGGGAATTTTGCTGAGTGAAAAAAAGCGATTTTGAGAGGTCACATTCTATAAGAGTCTATTTATATGGCATTCTTGAAATGACGGAACTATAGATACAGAGAACAGCCTCATGTGTGCTGGGGCTAGGGAGTGGGAAAGGAAGGGAGCAAAAGCAGCTCCCTCCTTGGGTACCATAAGGGATCTTTATGACCGAACTGTTTTTGATGGCGGCCACACAAAACCACCCATGATAAAACTGAATAGAAATAAACATACATGCATATATATATACACACACAGATATACACAAGTCCATGTAGAACTGATGAAACCTGAATAAAGTCCATGGATTGTACAATGTCTATTTCCTGGTCATGTTTTTTGTGCTCTAATTATGCAAAGTGCTACTACTGAGGGAAATCAGGTCAAGTATACAGGGATCTCTCTGTATTGTTAATATTTCTTACAACTGTATGTGAATCTATAGTTACCTCAAGAAGTTTTAAAAAGTATATTAAGGTTGTAAAAGTCAAGGAAAGACTTATTAGAGGTTCCAGATTAGAGGAACCTAAGGAGTCATGATTTTTTTTTTTAATTTATTTTTACTTTATTTTGCTTTACAATACTGTATTGGTTTTGCCATACATTGACATGAATCAGGAGTCATGATAATTAAATGCAATATGGGAGCCTGGATTTGATGCTGAACCAGAAAAAGTACTAGTGTGGGATGAAGTCTGTAGTTTGGTTCATTATACTATGCCAATGTTCATTTCTTAGCTTATATCAATGTATGATTATTATATAAGATATAAGAGTAGGGGATGCTAGATGAAGAAAACTCTCCACTATTTTTGCAACTTTTTCTCTAAGTTTAAAATAATTTCAAAATTTAAAAAAAAAGTTTAAAAGGTTTGTAAAGAAAAGTTTCTTTTATCCTAATCAGAAATCTAACTGCCTTTTAAACATAAATTGGAAAGCTAGCAAACTAGAGGAAAGAAAATAAAGGGAAAACAAAATAGACATGGAATTTCTTAATATTCTTACTGATAAGGTTTCTTCACGTTTAAGACCACTTATAGTGGCTGCTAATATAATATAAAATCCTAGAGTTTAAATATCACATCGATACTACTTTTCTATTATACTAACCTCTACAGTCCACTCTGTTACATTTGCCTGATCTAATAACCTTTGTTTTTTAGAGCAGTTTTCTCCACTGATGATTGCTCTGTGAGCAGGCTGTCTCCTGCTCCCCTCACTTGCCATTCGTGATGGAGACCATAGCTGGGTGGAGATCCCAAGGCCACTTGGGTTCCAAAGAACCCATCCAGGCTGCCTCAAGCATGGAGGAGTGACCCACCATGACTCAACACACTTTTCAATACAACTGGTTGGAATAAGATAGATTTCTTCACATCCATGATCTCAGTATCACACTTTCAAGGCCAAGGAACTCAGAAGACAGAACAGCCCACCCGCCAGTGTGTACTCTGCAGGCTCAGCTTCTGCCGTGTTCTTTGGCTGAACCATCTAAAGAGCCAGGTTTTGCTGTGTGTAGACTTTTTTTGCCTTCCTCTAAATAAGTATTTTTCCAAGCGTGGAATTCAGAGGAGAGGTCACTTTTTCTGCATGGGAATCTGCCTGGTTTCTTTTTATGGTCATTTCTATATCCAGAAAGTCCCAGGTCTAGGATGGCATGGAACATTCTGGTGACGCTCCTCTGAGCAAGTGTCCCCATATCCACTTGTTATCTTGTCACCTCAAATCTCATGCAGTAGCCACTCCCAGTTCCTACAGTCCCTGGTTTTTCTGCTCAAGTGGAAAAAGTACACTCCTTTAGTTTCTTCTTTGAGTTCTTATCTGTATAGCTCTGGTCCAAGGCTGGACTGGTCTGGTTTTCATCCATCTGACCACAGGGGTTACAGCAGGATGGACAGAAGTTTGGACATAGCAGTCTGGGAAAACTTCTCCTATAAACCTGACTTGATACATCTGTCCTGCTGGCAACCAGAGGCCCATCAAGCAGCCAGCTGGCTCCTCGCCTCTTCCCAGAGGCTTAATCCAATGAGGAGCTCCCTAATATGTTTCACTCTGGTGGAATCAAGTGTCCTGCCCAAGACAGCCCAGTGGGCTGGGCGTACCAGGAGCCCCAGGGTAGCAGAAGCAATGTCCCACCCCAGGGAGGAGCACAAGGAAGATGTTGACATCCAGCAAGGAGAGTAAGACTGGTGGACCAGACTGTGTCCATTCTTGCTGTTTTCTCAACAACCGCCTCCCCCAAACACTCAAGATAAAGCCCTTGCTCTCATCTATCTGGTTCTGCTAGATGAACCAACAGAGCATAAAGCTAGTTTCCTGATATTCAGACCCCAGAGTCAATGGTTATTATTATACAAGAGGTGCAGCCTAGAACTTCAGGTACTTCCTTTTTAAGCCAAAGTTGTCTGGCACAAACAACTTTAAGGAAAAATCTGCCACTCCACCCAAACCTCGCTGGTATGAAACCCTCCCCTTCTATTGGGTTGGCCAAAAAGTTCGTTTGGGATTTTCCATAACATCTTATGGAAAAAAAGCAATCAAACTTTTTGGCCAACCCAATTGAACGTTAAGGAAATCTACTGTGCTGACACCTCGAGGTGTATGACTGGCCTGGGCTTCAACCAGGGGGAGAAGGGGAAATACTCCAGGCCAGGGAAGGAACTGGGTGCTATTTGAGGCCTCCATTGAGGTCTCTGCCACTGTGTACTGCAGCTCAGCCAGGCTCCTGCAGTGAGTGAGCAGGCTGGACTCACCCTGCTGGCAGGCAGGGAGCACTCGGTGAGGGTTGGCTGATGGCGATCATGTGGCTGGACTGAGATTCCCCCTTTAAGGGACATGTGCTCACAGCACCCTTCAGCCACAGCCTCAGGTGCAAGGCACCAGCAGGAGGGGCCAACCATCACCCTTCTCACCCGCTCCTTGCCACTGTACTAGAATGTCCTTGGAAGGGCCCTGGCTGCCACGGGCACTGTAGGTGGGGGCAATCATCCGTGGAACTCTGTGACATTTTCTTTCTGTTTATTCTTTAAGTTTTAGTGGAATTCTGTGGTCCAGACTTGGTTTCAGACTCTGTGCTCTCAGAGTCAGCTAAAGTACAAAGGGGGGAAAAAAGAGAAAGTAGTGGGAAAAATTAGATTCTTGATTTGTGTCCAGATGGTTCTGGACGAAAATAGACTCAGAGATTCTCACTGCAAACTTGCCTCTGGTATGAAGCTCCCCTCCCCTCTTCATTTAAGGTCTTCTTGGTAGAAGAGGGAATGGGGATGGGAAAATACTGGGAATGTTCATTTTTCTTTTTCCCAGCCATATATTAAAAGGCAGCACAGGTTCTAGTTGAGGACTTTGGGGAACACAAGGAGTCGCCCTTTACCTGGGGCCCTAGGATGGTAGGATTTTCACCAACTTGGAAGAGCCCCTTGGAGGCAGGCCTGCAGGATGGGATGGTGTGCTCTGCAGGTGACAATACTGTGTGCTGGACATGAAGAAGGGCCACATGGCCCTCACCAGACTCTACTTTCGAGGAGCTTGAGGGAAAGGAGAAAGGCAGCACACAGACCCCGGGGTCTGGGTCCCCTGCCTCAGAGAGCAGCAAGGTTTCATCCCAGCCCAGTCTCCTTCCCTTCAAGGAGATGCTCACGAGAGGGTACCCAGTCCTCTTTGAGGAGTGCATGAGAGCCTTGGGGCTTCCCTGGTGACTTGGCAGTAAAGAATCTGCCTGCAATACAGGAGCCTCAGGAGACCCAGGTTCAATCCCTGACTGGGCAGATCCCCTGGAGAAGGAAATGGCAACTCATTCCAGTATTCTTGCCTGGGATATCCCATGGACAGAGGAGTCTATCGGGCTACAGTCCATAGAATCGCAAAGAGCTGGACACGACTGAAGGGATTTAGTGCACACGCAGGCATGGGGACCTTGAAGAGACACCTGTCAGCAACAGGAAGCCTGATGGATGAAACGGCCCCATCTCAGGACCTCCAAGGCATGAGCCTGACAACAAAACCAAGTGACCTCAGGGCCCCACCCCGACCAGACAGAGGCCATGCCCTGTGCTTCTCTCATCCCCCAAATTATTCCCAGTCACTCCTTTGAGGCTCACTGAGAGCCCAGTGTTCGTAAGTCACCACACAAGGTGGGTGTCCTAAAGTCCAGGACCTCCTCCAGTAGCAGTCAGTCAGATGCTGATGAATGAATAGTGGCCAAATGGAAGGTACTTTTTTAAAAATATGCTTTTCTACAATTGGGTTTCCTCCCTAATGTTCCTAATGTTGAAACTGTCTTACAGACCACCAGAGTGCCAGTGAGTCTGTCCTTGGATCTGGGTGCCAGGGACAGGCAAGAGAGGAGAGACAGAGGGATGTCAGATGCAGGGCCCAGGCAGATGCCAGAAGCAAGAAACAGCAGATAGTCTAAAGAAAGCATCCTTGTGACGGTCAGGTGGCAAGGGGAGAGTCAGATCCCAGACACTGCTGCCGCCAGACTTAAGGCAGATGCTGAAGGAGAAGCACAGTCCAGGATATCTCCTCAGGCGCTGAGACTCAGCCACGGGGACCTCTGTATAGTTTGCCTAGGGCCACGCCTGGGTTCAGCCCTGAGGTCTTTTTTCAGAGCTTGAGGACTTGAAATAAGATCTTTCAACTTTCCTAACCCACTTCACCTGTCTGTTGGGATTCCCTTGTGGCTCAGCTGGTAAAAAATCTGGCTGCAATGTGGGAAACCTGTGTTCAATCCCTGGGTTGGCAAGATGCCCTGGAGAAGGCAAAGGCTACCCACTGCAGTATTCTGGCCTGGAGAATTCCATGAACTATATACACTCCCTCCCTAGGGCCACAGAGTTGGACACAGCTGAGAGACTCACTTTCGCCTGGTAGGTAGTTTCTCAGCTTCAAATGATCATTAGGGGAAACCTTACTGTATAGGCAATATGTTTGAACACAGAATAATAATATTTTACATTTTACTGTGCTTTATACTTAACAAATCACTTTCACATCTCTTCTCTTGTGTGAGTTTCAAAACTACCCTATGAGGCAGAAAGGAAATGACTGGATTCCACACACCATTAGATTCCTTGAAGGCAGGGACTATTTTGTTCTCTGTTATAACCTAAGCATGATATGTTGCCTGGTTCAGGGTAGATACTTAACTAAATATTTGTTTAATAAATGGATGAATGGATGGATGGTTGGATGGGTAGGTGGATGGATGGATGGATGAGAGGGTGGACAGTTGGATGGATGGATGGAATCTGCCTTGATTTTCAAGCTGGATTCAATTCCCAATTCCATTTACTACCTTTTGGCTTTGTCCAAGTCTCTAAACCTTATTTTCCTAACCTGTGAAATAGCAATAATGATATCATTTCTGCTACCAGTGTCATTATGATCAGGAATAGAGCCAGGGCTTGAACTAGGATTTCCTGATTTTTGGTTCATTGTTTGTTTCATTATGGTGGAGGGAAGGAAGGAGGAAATTATTGTGTGTTTGTCTGTCACGCTATGTTTTAGGAACTTTAAAATCCCCATAGCAGCTCCATGGGGGAAGTATTATGATTATTCCCAATTTACAGGTGAAGAAACTAAGAGAAGTGAAGTGACTTGTTGAAGTTCCACAATGGAGTTAGGATTCAAAGCCAGGTGTACCTGACTTCAAAAGCCAGCTTTTCCACCACCTGCCATATTTTATTTTTAGAAAATGATTAGACATCTCTCAGGTTCCCCATCCATCCTGGAAACAAGATTGACAGTGACTGCCAAGGACTCCAGTACTGCAGTGGAAGCAGCCACTTGTGCCTTTGCCCCTGTTTAACTATTGAATATAAACAACCCTGCAAGTTGGAATGCTTTGGCCAGAAACACGGTTGTCCACTACTACATTCTAGATCATCAAATAGCTCTCTGGTTGCCCTTTTTTTTTTTTATTCTAGACACTTTGAAAAATAGCAGGTAATGTAATCTTATGGCTCAGAACAAACTCAAAGTATGTGAAGATTTATCGTGGAAGTCACAGAGGAGGAAAACCTGGTGGAAAATGAAAACAGAGCTTAGCCTAAATCTTTTCATAGCCTTTCTATCAGAGTAATTAGTCGCATTAACTTTTGGCCAGGAAGCAGATATACAAAGCAACTTAGGACCCAAAACTCGAATACAGGATGTTCCAATATGGGGCACACCTGGGCTTGGGAGGAGGGGAAGGAAACTGGGGTGAAGGACAAAGAAGTAGCTTTAATCCTGGAGCAAATGGAAACTCTTAATGGGTGAGGCTTAAATATGTCTGTCTCCAAGATGTATTTCTTTATCAGTGAAGGCTCAGCTGCAAGTGTCTAAGAGCCTAGCCTAAGTTAGTCTAAAGCAAAATGTTAATTTATAGGTCCACACAACTTACAAATCTAGAGGCTGGCTGTCACAGACTTAATGTTTGTGTTCTCCCCAAATTCATACGTTGAAACCCTAGCCCTCATTGTAATGGTATTTGGAGGTAGGGCCTTTGAGGTTAATTAGGTTTAGATGAGGTCATGAGGGTGGGGTCCTAGGGATGAGAACGGTGCCTTTATAAGAGATCAGAGAGCCTTCTCTCTCTTTCTCTCTTTGCCACGTGAGGATTCAGCAAGAAGGCAGCCATATGCAAGCCCGGAAAAGAGCTTTCACCAGAACCTGATCAAACTGGCACCCTGACGTTGGGCTTCTAGTCTTCAGAACTGTGAGAAACAAAATTTTGTTGTTTAAGCCACCTGCTTTATGGTATTTTGTTATTGCAGCCTGAGCTGGCGAAGACACAGGCATGGCTTCAGTATGGCTGGCTACCGGAGTTCAAAGCTGGTCATTAGAATCTTGTTTCTCTCACCCAGTATTTGAGCTCTCCTTACTCTCTCAAGGCTCCATTCTCAGAAAAGTTTATGCCCCAGTGAGGCTACATTGCCTGCCAGATTCAAGTTGGAAGGGCAGTCTAGATGGAGGCATCTCCATCTATTCCAGAAATCCCAGCAAGATCCCATTACATCTCATTGGCTCTGATAGGGAAACACGCCTATTCCTTAACCAATCTCTGTGGCTAGAGATGACATGCTGACTGCCTTTGGCCTTGGCCATGTGCTTCACTCTGATTCTGTGGGCCTAGCCCTACCCAAAGAACACACGATGAGGTGGGAGTGTGGGGGCTGAAGACACAAAGAGCACAGCTGGTTAGTGGAGCCTGGGTGGAAGCCAGGTTAGATCTCAAAAGCAAACCCCCCAGGACCAAGAAAAGAGTGAGTCAGCAAGGGAGCAGATGAATGCCCACAAATAAACCACTGTGACGTGTCTCAATAACCCTGCACACTGAGTTTACTATTAAGCTGTGAAACGTTTTATCTCAAATAAGTTAAATGGTAGAGTTTGTTAGGATGAAAATTCATACTGTATGTGTCTTAAGTTCTGAAACTCAGTTCATGGGGTTTGGTAATAGGGTTGGTTTATCAAAATTTGTCTAATTAAATCATTACAGATGTGCCTCACTTTTCACCATGTGCTTATTCCTTTTAGTGTGTATTAAACTGAATTTGAGACCAGTGGATTATATTTTCAAATGTGGGGACTCTTAAAGGAGCATTATGAAATGCATCTATTAAAAAAAAAAACCAAAACACTCCCTTAATTTCTCTACAAGTTTAGGTTGTGGCCCATTGGCCTTTTGTAAAGTGAGGCCTCAGTAGCATCGTTAAATGTGTGCGAGCATGACCGTATGCACAGCCCTGACTTGAAAATCTGTAGCAGTAACTGCAGAAGAATCCTAAAAAAACAAAACAATAACAACAACAAAACTTTTCCCAACAACGTTTTTCCATATGAGTCTATCCTTATAAGACTAAATCTCTTTAAATTCATTTCCCCAGACTATGTTTCTCCCTGAACAACAAATTCCATAAAACAAATAGCCCTGCAGCAATATGACAGCAGGAAGACTCCAGGAGCCAATGGTTCTGGAGCCAACAAACAAAACTCTGGTTCAATATGGTTGCCATCAGATCAAGGGTCAGGCCTCTGTGCATCTCCGCGCTATCAATTAGCATGACGTTCCAGCTGAGTTAAACGGTTCTCATTGGCAGCTTCCAGCCCATGGGGGAGGCCATCAGGACAGATGCCTAAGTAGGCATATATTGTGTGTGAATTGTTCTGATTTGTTGATTTGGAGATTTTATTTGAGTTGTTGATAAAAGCTGATACTCAATTAGTACTAGAACTAAAATTGTGCTTATTAGGAATTTTCTCGTCAACAGGCTGAGAACTCAGAGGTTTCCTTCAGCCAGGGGCACTCATGGTAATCTTTAGAACATTCTTTTCCAGCTGAAAACATTAGGATGTATGAATACGATCATGACATAAATATCTCCAAGTAGGGCAACTAGGGCAAGGAGGACATAATTTCTGCCTTTAAATAATAAGAGACTTTTCCATCATAAAAGATGGGAGAGGGGCAGATTGCAAAGGACTTACAAGTGCTTGTTGGTCCTATTTCACCCTCTCAGGAAGGAAGCAGAGAGCATCTTTTCTGGAAATAATAGGTAATCCTCTCCCTTGTGGGTTTCTAGGGGCACTGGAACCTCATTCCCAGAAGCATCTCCCCCAAGTGCTCTCAGGGTGCCAAAACTCTTTTCACAAGTCACACTGCTCAGTTCTTCAAGTTCAAAGGCAAACATCTGGGCGATGCTAGCTTAAATCTATGAACATGTACCTTAGAGATGCCAGAGCCTTTCGGGAGAGGTGGTATTGGCGACATCAGACATCCGTTGCAGGAATTATCTCACTGAATCCTCCAGCGACTGTATGGACAGGTGTACTATTACTAACACCCTTTTACAGAGGCGGAAACTGACATTTAAAAACAAAATAAGGGGGACTTCCCTGGTGGTCCAGTGGTTAAAAATCCACCTTCCATTGCAGGGGATGCAGTTTTGATCCCAAGCCCAGGAACTAAGACCTCACATGCTGTGGGTAATCAAGCCCACACCCCATAACCAAGACTCAACACAGCCAAATAAATACATAAAAATGAAAAAAAATCCCCCAAAACAAAATAAGGAACTTGCCTAGGTTCTGCAATCTTTTGAGAAACAAAAGGGTTAGGAAGGAAATAGAAAAGTATGAGGACAGGTAAGCTTCACAGTTGTTGCCAGGACCAAGCCCCCAAACCATTCACAGCACAGCTCTCTCTGTTTTCCCAATAGGAGGAGTCAAAACAGGCATGGTGTAGGGTAAGCGGTCTTTCTGGGAATGAGGTTCAAGCACCCCTAGAAACACACAAGGGAGAGGATTACCTATTATTTCCAGAAAAGATGCTCTCTGCTTCCTTCCTGAGAGGGTGAAATAGGACCAAGTAAAACACAACCATGTACCCATCTGAGCAAACACATTCACCATCATTTCCCCGTGGCAGATTCCAAGGTGGAAAAGGAGGGCGCTGTGTGAGTCTCCCTTCTTAGCTCCCGTTAACCATGGACACACTCCATGCCACTGACTTCTTGCCCTTGGGGCCTAGAGGTTGCAAGTAGTGAGTAGTAGTAGCAGCAAACAAGGAGATTTCCCCCCACCCCCCCGCCCCCCATCAACCTCACTCAGAATCAGATGCTGGCAAACAGAATGGAGCCCAGAATGAAGAATGATGGTGGTACCTGATACTCCCCCTGGGCCTCCCCTCACCACTACACTCCTCAAAGACTGCCATATGTAACATATTTAAGAACATAAACCACCCTCACACATCCCCACAGCCAAGAATTTCCCCTCAGTATCTACACTTTGCTTTGTAATTCTAAGCCAGTCCACCACAGCAAGCTCCGGTGCTTCCAAGACGGGACAGATCAGGAAACTGCTGACTTGGCCCTGAGTACCCCGCAGGCAGCTGATCCACCTGGGAAGCTCTGATATGCTGGACTGCAGAGAGCTACCACGTCCCAGGAATCCAGATGCTCCTTATTAAGATATTTTGAGTTTGTGTTGTTAATTTGTCCAATTATAAGGGAAGAAGGAGGTTCTGATAGCTCTCTCTGTAATTTCCCACACTTTGGGGGATCAAAATTCCCTGCCACATACTGGAGAGGAGCTGAAAAGTTTGACTTCTACTCAATGCAATTCCAAATCTGGTGGGTCATCCCTTGAACGACCTTATATTAAACTTCTACTTGTGTATCTGGACTAGTGATGGCTGCTGGGCTTTCTTCAGAGGTCCCCATAGCAACACACCAGAGACAAACCAACATGATGGCAAATGGCCAGTTTGCCGAGGGGCAGGCATGACCTGCACCATGGGAGCAGAATGCAGGGCTCAAGGCCTCAGTTGCGGCTGATGGCCAGAGAAGTGTTTGCCTTTATAGGGCAGCTCAGTCTTCTTCTGCACTCTGGGGTCCATTTTTAGATTCAGATTCAAAGAGCATCAGGTTCAGTTCAGCTCAGTTGTTCAGTTGTGTCCAACACTTTGCGACCCCCTGGACTACAGCACGCCAGGCCTCCCTGTCCATCACCAACTCCCGGAGTTTACTCAAACTCACGTCCATTGAGTTGGTGATGCCATCCAACCATCTCATCCTCTGCCGTCCCCTTCTCCTCCCACCTTCAATCTTTCCCAGCATCAGGGTCTTTTCCAATGAGTCAGTTCTTCACATCAGGTGGCCAAAGTATTGGAGTTTCAGCTTCAGCATCAGTCCTTCCAATGAATATTCTGGACTGATTTCCTTTAGGGTGAACTGGTTGGATCTTCTTGCAGTCCAAGGGACTTTCAAGAGTCTTCTCCAATACTACAGTTCAAAAGCATCAATTCTTTGTTACTCTGCTTTCCTTATAGTCCAACTCTTACATCCATACATGACCACTGGAAAAACCATAGCCTTGACTAGATGGATCTTTGTTGGCAAAGTAATGTCTCTGCTTTTCAATATGCTGTCTAGGTTGGTCATAACTTTTCTTCCAAGAAGTAAGCGTCTTTTAATTTCATGGCTGCAGTCACCATCTGCAGTGATTTTGGAGCCCCAAAAAACAAAGTCTGTCACTGTTTCCACTGTTTCCCCATCTATTTGCCATGAAGTGATGGGACCGGATGCCATGATCTTCGTTTTCTGAATGTTGAGTTTTAAGCCAAATTTTCACTCTCCTCTTTCACTTTCATCAAGAGGATCTTTAGTTCTTCTTCACTTTCTGCCATAAGGGTGGTATCATCTGCATATTTGAGGTTATTGATATTTCTCCCGGCAAACTTGATTCCAGCTTGTGCTTCATCCAGCCCAGCATTTCTCATGATGTACTCTGCGTAGAAGTTAAATAAGCAGGGTAACAATATACAGCCTTGACGGACTCCTTTTCCTATTTGGAACCAGTCTGTTGTTCCATGTCCAGTTCTAACTGTTGCTTCCTGACCTGCATACAGATTTCTCAAGAGGCAGGTCAGGTGGTCTGGTATTCCCATCTCTTTCAGAATTTTCCACAGCTTGTTATGATCTACACAGTCAAAGGCTTCAATAAAGCAGAAGTAGATTTTTTTCTGGAACTCTCTTGCTTTTTTGATAATCCAATGGATGTTGGCAATTTGATCTCTGGTTCCACTGCCTTTCTAAATCCAGCTTGAACATCTGGAAGTTCATGGTTCATGTACTGTTGAAGCCTGGCTTGGGGAATTTTGAGCATTACTTTACTAGTGTGTAAGATGAATGCAATTATGCGGTAGTTTGAGCATTCTTTGGCATTGCCTTTCTTTGGGATTGGAATGAACTGACCTTTTGCAGTCCTGTGGCCATGGCTGAGTTTTCCAAATTTGCTGGCATATTGAGTACAGCACTTTAGCAGCATCATCTTTTAGGATTTGAAATAGCTCAGCTGGAATTCCATCACCTCCACTAGCTTTATTTGTAGTGATGTTTCCTAAGGCCCACTGGACTTCACACTCCAGGATGTCTGGCTCTGTCTGTGTGGCACTGAAGTGGCTGTGAGGAAATACCCCATGTACAGGGGCAAAGAAGAAGCCCTGGCAAGACGGTAGGCACTGGAGCGGCAGCTGCGCGGTGCTGGAGCGACTTTGAGGAGATACACCACATCCAAAGGCAAAAGAGAATCCCCAGCAAGATGGTAGAAGGGGCAAATTTGAGTTTAGAATCAAACCCCGTTCCCTCCAGAGACACTCAGGGGGCTCAAACAAACTTTATGTGCACCAGGACCCAGAGACCCCACAGAGACTGACACAGATCTGTGTTTGAGTCTCTCCTGTGGAGGAACAGGTCAGCAGTGGACTGCTTCAGGGGCAGGGGCTCTGGGTGCAGCACACTTGGGTATAGCACAAGCCCTCTTGGAGGAGGTCACCATTAACCCCACCATAGAGCATCAGGATAATTCCAATAAAATGAACCCAGCCATCCATCACACGCTGTTACATTCAGGGAAGTCCTGAGCAGGGGTAGAGGCAAGTGTTTCAAGGACCCCAAGCCTGTGCAGTCTGGCCTGGCAGGGGGTGCTGGACCCTCTGCAGGCCTCCTTGTGCCAAGGCCTGGGGACGTAGGGCCAGAGTGCTGGCCAGCTTGCCCAGAGCTCCACTTGTCTGAATAGTCACTCACTCACTCATGCAACCAGTATTTGTGCTGTGCCTCTTGTTACCCAGTGCTGCTCTGGGGCCAGGGCTGAAAAAGGACAAAAATCACTGCCCAGTGGAGCCGACAGCCCAAGGCAGCAAGTGAGGCAACAAACAAGAATAACAAGCCCTCTTGCTGTGTGCCAGCCACTGATCTCAGTGCTTCCATATTTCATTTTCTCCACTGTACGTTGTTTGTTGTTTTAGTCACCAAGTCGTGTCCGACTCTTCGCAACCCCATGGACTGTAGCCCACCAGTCTCCTCTCTCCATGGAACTTCCCAGGCAAGAAAACTGGAGGGGATTGCCATTCCCTTCTCTAGGGGATCTTCCCAACCCAGGGATCGAACCCACGTCTCCTTCATCAGGTAAACAGCCACCAGGGCAGCCTGCCCACCTATGAAGTAGGCATATTGTTAAGTACAATTTACAGACAAGGAAATTGTCTGAGGCACAGAGAGGTCACGTAACCTCCCCAAGATCAGCAGCCAGGAAGTCCTGGATTTGAACAGAGCCCATGCTTTTAGTGATCACACTCCACAAAATAAATGTCAGTTATACGTCACCGTAGGAGGTAATAAGTTCAGTAGGAAAGAAAAAACAGGGAAGCAGGATAGGAAGTGCTAGGGGGTACGTGTGGGAGAGAGTGGTTTGTGGTTTTAATTACAGTGGTCAGGAAAATCCTCATTATGAAGGGACACTAGCAAAGACTTGAAGGAAGTGAGGAAGTGAGTTATACAGACATCTGGTGGTGGGGAGAACATTCTGAGGAGCAGATAGCAAGTGCAAAGGCCATGACAGGGAGTAAAAATTCTGCACCCAATTTCAGCATGGGAGGGTGAGGGCTTTCCACACCACCCAGCAATTCCCTGACACCAGCTCAGGCTCGTAAAACTCAACTCAAACCGGACACTATCTCTGCAGAGATAGCCACAGAATCCATAGGCTAAAGGTTCAGTTCTACAAGACTCCTCTCCCCGACAACCTCAGACCCCATTCATAAACCCAGCTTGTCTCCTATGCTTCTTCTGACCTATAGACAGGAGATTCCAATGACTCCTTCACTGGGTTTGATTAATTTGCTAAAGCAACTTACAAAACTCTGAGAAACATTTTTAGTTCCTGGATTATTGGTTTATTATAAAAGCCTGTAACTCAGGAACAGCCAGTTGGAAGAGATGCACACGGTAAGATGTAAAGAAAGGTTGCCAAGCTTCCATGCCTTCTCCTAGGGTACCATTCCCCTGAAATCCATGTGTTCACAACCAGAAGCTCTCTGAGCCCATCCTAGTGGGTTTTCATGGAGGCTTCATTATTTAAACATGACTGATTAAATCCCTGGCCATTGGCAATTGATTCAACTGCCAGCTTCTCTCCCCTCTGCAGAAGTCAGGGGTAGGATTGCAGGTCCCAACCCTCCAATCATGAGATTGACTCTCCTGGTAACCGGCTTCCATCCTTAGGTGGGGTACAAAAGTCATCTCATTCACAAAACAAGAGACACCTTTATGGCTCCCATCACAGGCAATTCCAAGAGTTTTACAGATTTTGTGCCAGAAATGGGTCAAGGACCAAATATATATTTCCTGTTATAAGTCACGACGTCACAGGGAGCCTGCCTGGAGTGTGCAGTGGCTGCAGTGGAGGGAGAAGGAAACTGAAGGAGTTGAGACAGAGGTAAGGGGTTGGGAAATCACACCACACAGGGCTGATGAAGGCGTGACGCGGACCTGGGATGTTTTCTGAGAGATGGGAGTTGTGGAAGCCATTATCAGCCAGTCGTTCAGTCATGTCCAACTCAGAGATCCCATGGGCGGTAGCCTGCTCCTGTCCATGGAATTTTCCAGGCAAGAATACTGGACTGGATTGCCAGGGGATTTTCCCAACCCAGGCATCAAACCTGGGTCTCTTGCATCTCCTGTATTGGAAGGTGGACTCTTTACCACTAGTGCCACCTGGGAAGGCCGGGAGCCAAATGCTGTCTGGCATA
The DNA here is from genome assembly GCA_006410935.1 of Redunca redunca. NCBI lineage: Eukaryota > Metazoa > Chordata > Mammalia > Artiodactyla > Bovidae > Redunca > Redunca redunca. The sequence continues at coordinate 239,255 of SJYQ01001334.1, forward strand.
TATTTCCCATCTGTCCCCTTCTGACCTCAGGATAGGATTACTCTTCCTTGTCCCTCTGAAGCTGTGTGTGGCCATGTGCCTTGCTCAGTCAACAGAATGGGAGCGGAGGTGATGTGGTCACTCTGGGATAGAAACTTTGAATAAGAAGTAAGCTTTCTTGGGTTAAGCCACTCAGATTTTGGTGTGGTTTGTTACCTCAGCATAATCTAGCCCAAACTGACGAGTATAGATTCCAAGAGGGAAGACCTGTTCTGGCAGGATCAGTCTGGCAGCGGCTGATATTCAGAGACAGGTTGGAATCAGAGAAAGCAGTTAAGGGAGTATTGCATCACCAGGTGAGAGATGCAGATGATGGTCAATCAATCATCAGTAATATTGGAAATAACAAAAAGTGATCGGATTCCAGATACATGCAATTGAGCCATCAGAATTTGCTAATGAATTGGATACTAGCGGAGAGAAAATGGAAGATGACCCCAAGGTTTATGGTGTGGTCAACTAGAAGGACAAAAAAAAGCCTTCAACCCTCCAAACCAACCCCTTTGTGCAACACACACACATGTTTCAAAAAAGAACTCATTCTTCTTTTGGCAGGCAGGTGCCTGAAATTTCACTATTAAAGAGTCATTCTTGGATAAGCATTGCCCTTTCTAGGCAGTTTATTTCAAAATGAAAATATCCACTAGAGAGGTTCTTTAATATGGATTGATTTATTTTAGCAACTCAGAGACACCCTTGAAATCATCTAGTCCAAGCTTCTTACTTCATTTGAAAAAAAACAGAGGTCCAAAGAGGTAAATGATTTTGCCCAAGGTCATGTAGAAAATTAGAATCCAGCCGAGACCCGAAGAGAAGGACTCCTGACTCATAGCTCATTGCTTTCTCCCCTGCCTCTCGTCCAGGCTGCGTAGAGGGCTTCTGGCTGTGCGTGTACTTTGGAGGGATGCAGGGAGGAGAGCCAGTGACTCCTTCACTATTCTGTGTGGACCAGTCCTGAGCAGGACTCAAGAGCATCCCCCTCCAAGGTTGAGACTCTTCCATCATATTAACCTTGACTTTACAGGTCCTGAAGCAAAGCCCATACCTGAGAAGAAAAAGTATTCAAAGGAACTGAGAAGAATGTATCCTGTTCAACTCTGCCTGTGAGTGTGTCTGTCTGACAGTTAGCAAGCATGGGGCCCATTCAAGTCCCTTCTTCCCTCTGTCTTGTTTGCTGTTTTCCTGCCCTGCCAGCTTTGTGCCACTCTTCCTACAAAGCATTCTTTGCACGGCTCCCCCTGGGTCGGGCACAGCTAAAAACAGACAGTGCCAACACTCCTCTTGGTATCCTGGCACATTGCATCCTGGCACGCTAACTAGAATCATTTGATGCTGCATTTTTATGTCAGGCTTTAAATCTGCAAAGTGCCTGACTATAATTTTTATTCGATTTTTATTATTAGCTGTACCTTTTAAAACAGCTATTTGAAACCGTTACCACTGAAACTCTTCTCTGACTTTGGCAAATCTTGGACCATGGCCATTTTTGGTGACTTCTGCCTTAGATCCAGTCCAGGGTCTAAGGGAGCCAAATCACCTTTTTAGGTAGTTAGTGAAATCTGCCATTTCCCACGTGTGGCAGAGTGGTGAGCGTCAACAAGCCGGTTTGGACCAGAACCTCTGCTTCTAAGAAGAAAGTAAAGAATAACCCCAAAAAGAAAAACATGGCAAAAGAGATTCACAGCTTTAGAGGCCAAGTAGCAACTCTCAGAGCCACTGGCAGTCAAGGGACAGCTTGTAATGTTTATCAGGTCCCAGTATTCAAAAAATGTGTAGAATAAACTGAAATCATGTTAACTTTTCCTTCTGAAGTTTAAATGAATATCTGTATTATACAAAAGTGCCGAAAAGTATATCAAAGCCTATAAAAATAAGGCTAACTAAGACAGTGTTTCCAGTGATTTTGCTTTTGTTGGAAAAGAAATGTCCCCATAAAAAGGCATAATTTGTGCCTCATTCTTCTGTCGAGCAATCTACGAACACTGCACTTGACGGCCTGGGTAAACTTCCCTTTCTTCCAAGCAAACCAATTTTGTCTTTCCCTGCACACATGCAAGAAGTTTGGAAAGATCACTAAAGCCACACTTGGAACAATGTGACATTGTGTGCTGCTCCCGGACACATGGCCTGTTTCGTATATTAAGTGCTTTCTAAATTCCACTAATGACAATGCCATATGTGCTGTCTTCAGTTTTTACCCCCATTTATACCTTTATTCCCCTTCAACAGACCCCAGCTGTTATTAAAGAACAGTATTTAAGTCCCATCACAGTAAAGATTTCTCAGTAATGAATGACCCCAAACAGTGGCCCATTTCTTGGAATAATTTTACCAAATTCAATTTGGTATGGTGTGTACTCAGATCTGCCAGTGATACAGAAATTTAAAAAAAAAAAAAAAGCTGAATACCTGATTTCAGAAGGCTTGCTGTTTGAAATGACAAGATTCCAACGTAACCCCTTGAATTTGATTCTGATGGGACCTCATATAGAATTCTAAATGGGAATGATGGCTTTGTCCTATACAGATTTTAATTTTTTTTTTCTTTTTCCCACTTCTGCCACTTTTTGCTCCAGGCCTTGATGGATCCTAGGTTCCATCACAAGGATAAGAGAACTTCAGCAACTGCCAGTCCTCTGTGACAACAGAGTCATTTCCAAGGGGGTTCAGCAGGGCTTCTCATCACCTTAACCACACAATCAGGCCTGACAGTATGATACTGGTATTGACACCAGGTGGCTTAAGGAAGATTTACCTGGACCAAAGTACACATCAGAGGCAGAGTTTAAACCAGCTCTTTGCTCATCCTAAAAACTTGGTAGCAAAGTAGCTCCTTATTTCATCTCAGTCCAGAGGGACAACATCACACATAAGGTCTTTTCTTCTCAAGCCTCTTGGGCAAGCATTTTTCCCCTCACCACAAAATGCTTTTCTTTCTTCTTCTTCTTTTTTTTTTTTTAAATGAACTTGCTGCTCCAAACCGGCTTTGTATCTGGCTCTGGGTCCAGAACTTGAGGCTAAATGGTGAGGTTGCAATGTGTTTCTGGATTCTGTGGTTTCAAAGTTACTCTTTCCAAACCAGGGTGGGCTCTCTGAACAACGGTCAAGTTGGTGCACTCCGCGTCTCCCTGCTTCGTCTCCGCAGCTTCATCTGGGTAGAAGGATATGCATCTGCAGAATCAAACAATGATTCCCTTCACTGAGCACTCATCCTGTGCCAGCGAACATCCCAAGTGCTTTCCCTCCATTGTCTTGTTTAAAACCTCCCAGTGTTCCCCTGTGCCCACCAGATCTTCCTCCCCCAGAGGGCCTCTGCCTCCTCTGAGGAGTCTGATGCTCAGAGAGGTTAAGGAACCTGCCCAAATTCACAACGGTAGTAAGTGGTTGAGGTAGCCTGGACTCCATCCTAAGATAAAGGAATTTTGAAGGTCAAAGGCCCAAGCCTCATGCCAATACAGTCTTCAATCAAACATCAATCACATGCTTTATGCTATATAACACAAACACAAGCTACTTTCCCAAAAAGACAAAGAAGAACATTTCTTAGAGACCGATCTAACTGAGCTTCAACTAAGGTCTTCCCAGTCCTCCCATGATATCCTGTAAGCCCAGGACTGACTTTCTCCCTGGGGCTGGAACTTGAACTCCTGGAAACATGGCCTGGCAGGCAGCAGGACGTATACCTGCTCAGTAGGGCTGCAGAAGCCTGTCTGTCAGGAAAACGCTTCCCCTCCTGCACTTCCTTCTTATTCAAAACAAGATTTTGAAAGTAAAATTAACCAGTGTGTAGAATAAACAGTACAACAATAGCTGTGATTAATCTGTCAGAGACGGTATAATGTGATGCTAATAGGAAGAAATAAACTCCTGCTGAAGACCAAAGTCAGCTCTGCACATGGAGAACTTTTAAAATTAGAATGCCAATAAATGAATCTCCATCCTGGAAAAAAAAAGAGCTCTGCAGGCTGGCAGAATGAGGGCGGAAAGACAGTCTGAGGACGTTCCGCTGCCCAGAGAAGCAGGAACCCCGGAGAAGAGAAGTTCCGGGATGCAGCCCGGCCTCTTGTCCTCTAGTATCCGGCAGCCCCTCTTTCTCTAACTTTGTGATGGTCACTCAAACCTCCCCCTGGCCTCCCACGTACTGTTACAATCCATCCAGCTCAGCCAGGGCAGATAGGAGGCATGTGGGGCCTGTCTGCATGGAGTGTGTGTGCATGCAGGTGCGAAGGAGGGGGGATGCACCCAAGTCTGCATTGGGCACCGGCCTAACAGAGCCTTAGGGGACAGAAGAGACATGGGTTGACCCCCGGGTCGGAAAGATCCCCTGGAGGAAGGCGTGGCAACCCAAACAGCATCCTTCCCTAGAGAAACCCATGGACAGAGGAGCCTGGAGGGCTACGGTCCACAGGGTCACAGAGAGTCTGACACCACTGAAGTGGCTTAGCATACACGTGAGTCTTAAGTTACAAGTGAAGGAACTGGAATTGTGAACCCAGATCTTTCCGGTTCTGAAGCCCAGGCATTTGTGTGTGTGTGTGTGTGTGTGTGTGTGTGTGTGTGTGCTTCTCTTTGGGAAAAGTATAAGCTAATAAAGAGACTGTGATGATGCATGTTCCACTTACATCCGTGGAAAGGCAAATGAGAATTGAGGAGCATGCAGTAAATAAGCAGTTAAACAACAATAAAAAATGGATTGCCTACTGTGTGCAGGCAGAGTGTTAGCTACTGAGGATGGCATGGCCCCTGCTACTCCTGAGAGAAGCTTGTTGGGAGAGAAAGAAGGGAGACTGACAGGTAGACCGGCCTTTATAGTCCAGTGCAGATGCTGCAGACCCCAATCAGAGGGGCAGAGGGGGCCACAGAGAAGGACCCTACACCAGACTTGGGAAGTCAGGCTGCCTCCAAGTCACGTCTGCACTGAGGCCTCGGAGACAAGGCAGGGTCAGCTTAGTGAAGGTGACTCAGAGCAGGAAAATGTCCCAGGAAGAGGAAAGAGCATGTGCAAAGGCCCAGAGAATCATGACCCATGGATGCTTATACAACATCTCCATGAACAAATATGAATTATTTCAGCTCCCCCACCCCAGATCCTGGGTTCCCTCAAGTATCCTCTTCACCCAGTTTACAAGTTAGCTCTGCCATGTTCCGAGTCAGCTCTGTTGCCCACTAGAATGCAGATACCCCGGAGAGAACCAACGGATTTTAGTCCATTTCAGCTCAGGGCTGGTGACTGTCCCAGGGCTGGTGACTGTCCTGAGAGTAGAAATGGACACCTAAGGGTGATTGCTGGCTCCCCAAAGGGAGGCAGGTTTGCCAGGCTCACAGTAGGGCAAACATGAAGTCCTGCTGCCGCCAAGACTCTTGTCATAAAGGTGCTACCAGCAAGGGTGATTGTGTTCCCACCTGCTGCATCTCAGCATCACAACAGGAACTCCCTGTCACTCCTACACTGCCACTCACTTAACAGGAATACAGCCCGGGGGACTGAGTGGGCTAAGGGAGCATGACCAGGGCTATGGTGTAAACTGTTAAGTTGAGCCAGCACACCTGAGTGGTCTACAGTTTTCTTAGCTTCTACCAGACTGACAAAAATGATTTTAAGTACTTAAGTTTTGTTTTCTTTAAGGATTTTCCAAAATACTAGTCAGTAAGGTGCAATGGATTACTCCAACACTTAGGCCACCTGAAGTGAACAGCCGACTCAATGGAAAAGACCCTGATGTAGGGAAAAACTGAAAGCCAAAGGAGGAGAGGGCGGCTGAGGATGAGATGGTTGGATGGCATTACTGATTCAATGGACTTGAACTTGGGCAAATTCCAGGAGATGGTGAGGGACAGGGGCCTGGTGTGCAGTAGTCCATGGGGTCACAAAGAGTCACTAAGTCACTAAACAACAAAAAGGTGCAAGGCAGAGGGCATGGATTTTGGAGCCCACAAACTAGGTGTGTGACCTCAATCTGGTTATTTAAACTCTCTGAATTTCAACTGATTCGTTCAATAATATGCATTTGTTGAGGATCTCCTATACTCTAGGTGTTATGCGGAGTACTAGGCTGACAGTTCCTAAGATTTTATAGTTGAGTGGGGATGGTAGACTACTGCCTATTATGTGACTGTATCCTTTCTTCTGCACTCCCAGTATTCGACTTCTCTCTGTTCTTCCAGAGGCAAGTGGTTTTCATAGGAGACTTTTGGGATTGTTGCAGCCAGGATGCAAAGAGAAAGAAAAAACCAATATTCAGCTTTCCATCCAGAATAGGATTTTTGAGTCCACAGCAAGACAATGGTTTTGAAAGCCAAGCATTCTCAGAATCAAAAAGGAGGGGTGGGGGAGCTTTCTGAATTCCTTAAGCTCCATTAAAATATCAAAAGCAGACTTGGAGCTCTTGATCCGAGTTTCACTATAGGCCTAAGGTGGGGAGAGCTCAGGGTGTGACCGAGAGGAGACTGGCTGAGGGAAGGAGGAGGACAAAGCTTTTGCCTTCAGGCCTGCAGAGGAGAGTGGGCAGGGCAAAGACAGGCCAGACAGGTAACCACTGGCCAGGGTCCTCATTTTCCCTTCTTCTTAGGCCTACCCCAAAGGGTAGGATGAGCATTACAGAAAGGGGTAGGAGAGAATCAGAGAATACTGGAGCATGCGGCCTACTTCCCTGGGTTCAGGCCTCTGAGAGATGCCCCAGGTTTGTTTTGGTGCCAAAACAGCAGAGAAATGAGAGTATGGCATTGGGAGTGGGGAGTCCTCAGTAGAGACTTTGAGATAATGCCTCTGGCTCCCTTCAGCCTGCGTGCAGTGTGCAGAGATGGCCACTTTCCCGACATCTTTCCTGACCTCCAGACTTCTGTGTTGTACATATGCCCCTAAATGTTCCGCAGGTCCCCCGCATCCCCAAATCCTATACTGAAGATCTCAGCTTCCTAGCCCACCCACAGGCTCCAAAATCGACACCATCTCTACAGTTGGCAGAAACATTTATTTGGTCAGGCAAATCAGGAAGCCAGGGGACATCCAGGAGACCCCTTTCTCTCCCTTATCCCCTCATCCAACCACTCCCACATCCTGGCAACATTACTTTTACATTTCTTTTGAGCGTGTCTCCTCTCTACACTTAGCTCCTAGTAACAGCTTGGGCCATCATTTTCGTTGTTCACTTGTATGTGAACTTTATGTTTCCCTCCAAGTAGAGCAAACTGGGAGGAGAGTGGAAGACACTGGAGCATCAGGGTAACACTGTGTATGTAGCACAAGGCACTGCTGTTGCACACACATTGGGTGCCCCCCAAGATGCCCCCCGTGCCTCAGATCTCCCCATCCAGGTGCATCTGATGGCCGTTCTTCTATAAGCACCTGGGGGCTTTCTCTGGCTGCAGAAGCACATTCAGATGAGAACAAGAGGCAGACTACTAGTGGTGGGGGACTTTTCTCCCCAAATAGCCTTCAAACAACTTCGAATAGGGGTTGGAGGGTAAATACCCTGGCTCCTTCCCTCCTCATGAGAGATGACATTGAGGGATGACCATTTTGCTTGAGAATGACTATAACCCCCAGGTGATCCACACCCTCCTTGACTTTACCTGTGACTTCTCCGGCTTCATCTCCTGCCACTTTGTGCCCCATTCATTCTGAACTGGCTGCAGTGTCCTGGACGTACCACACTGTTCCTGCATACCTTAGTTCAAGTCTTCCCTCTGTCTGCAGTGAGGTGTTTCCCAACATTCTAGCTCTTACTCATGCCTCAGCTAAGCTCATTTACATATATTTAGGCATAAGAGTCGGACATGACTGAGCGACTTCACTTTCCCTTTTCACTTTCATGCATTGGAGAAGGAAATGGCAATCCACTCCAGTGTTCTTGCCTGGAGAATCCCAGGGACGGGGGAGCCTGGTGGGCTGCCGTCTATGGGGTTGCACAGAGTCGGACACGACTGAATCGACTTAGCAGCAGCAGCAGGCATTTGCCATGTGCAATACAGAGTGCCTCAGAAGTACTTAGGAAGGGCACTCAGTCTTTGCTTAGGGGGTCAAGGAAAGCACCCCATTAGAAGTATCGTCTATGATTCCAAGAGGTGAGTCTCAAAGGAATAGAAAGGGGCAAGATGGAACTGGGAGAGTGATGGTTTTTGAAGCACTGAAAAAGGAATATGGGGCCCGGAAATGCCAGCACAGCTTATTAAATGAACTGAAAAAAGTTCACCGAGGCTGGAGCTGTAGGAAAGAAAAGGAAGCTGCAGGAGGGGGAGATGAAGAGGCGTGAGAGGCCGGATGACACAGGGCTTTAAGGAACAGAGAATTTATGTTATTGCAACGGATGATAATGAAGAGACTCTGAAGCTCCTAGTGGGTCAAACGCTTCATTCCCAGAGCTTCCATATCTTCCCTGGGCTGTATCTTATCACTTTACACATCTGCTTTCCCACAGGACAGCAAGTTTCTATGTGGCAGGAAACACTTCTCCTTGACCTCTGTTTTCTTGTCCCTAACACAGATCCTGCCCCAGAACAGGACTATAATAAGTGCGCTGAGTTGGGCCACTGAGGTGACAGAGAGCCACCCAGCCCAGACTCCGCCACAGGAGCACCACAAAGAAGATGTGAGGTCCCGGCCTGTGCCTTAGCGTCACGGATCCAAACTGTCAACGCAGCACCGCGTGGCAGGAAAGAGCAGCCGTAACGCTCTACAGACAGCCTTCGGGGGTGCTACACCAGAGTATCTCTGCAGGGATCCCAACAGAAATGCCTGACACCCGGCTGGTGGGCACTGAAGACTGAAGACCTGGGTGTAGACTCCAGGGCAGCAGCAGTGGCGTGGGGGCCCCTGAGGAGCACTGAGGACCCACCCTAGTGGGTGGGGAGCGGGAGAGCCTCAGAGGGGTCTGAACACAACACCCATGAGGATGAGATCTGGGTGGTCTATGTGGTGGCCTTCAGGTCATTGAAAGCCCTTCTGGGGACAGAGCTGGACCATTCTGGGAAGTTGGAGTCTCACAGCTGTTTGCATCAGGAGAGCAGAGGGGAGACTCCAGTCCCCTAGGAGACTCGCTCAACATGCACATAAAGAGGCCACTGCCTGTTTCATCGTGGCTGATTTCTGTGTCTGTCTCATGCTCCTTTCCAAATCAGGCTCAACCAAGTCACAATTTTATTTTTATGAGCCTGGAATATAATGTATATTAAATAATTTTTTAATAAGGGCTTCCCTAGTGGCTCAGTGGTAAAGAATCCACCTGCCAATGCAGGAGATGTGGGTTTGATCCCTGGATTGAAAAGATCCCCTGGAGAAGGAAATGGCAACCCACTCAATCATTCTTGCCTGGGAAATTTCATGGACAGAGGAGCCTGCAGGGCTGCAGTCCACAGTGTCTCAAAGAGTTAGACTCGACTTAGACACGACTAAACAGCAACAACAAAAAGTGGGTGAAACAACTTATTAGCATTTAAGTTCCATACAACTAGAGGCTATTTTGTTTACTGGCTTAATCTCTGGTCCCTAAAACAGGACTGGCCCATCGTAGGTGTTCAGAAATTACTCAATATATTTAACTCTATAACTACAAGTTATTATACTTATGTCTCAAAGGGGATAGATCTTTCTCCCAAGGTCGCGCCACCTTAGAGAAATGAAATCTTCCTAGTTGTAAGCTGATGGCTTTCCTGGGCTGCGGTGCCCCCAATGGAGAAGAGCTGAACTGCTCTGAGTCCAGCTAGGTTCTCTGACTGGTTCCAAGGATGAGATCCGCAGGGTTGCTGCAGCTTGAGTTAAGAACAAAGACTTTGGGTGGACGTGCTGAGGGGGATGGGGGGATGGCAGCACAGCCCTTGCCGGTATCAGTATATATGGTCTAAAACAAGAATCCGGGGAACACCTGGCACATAGAGACACTCAGTGTCAATGACTGAGGGGCATGCGTGAGAGGTCAGAGTTGAAGCAGGAGGTGCAATCATAAAACAAGGAAGTAAAGTCATGGACTAAGCCTTGGGAGGCAAGTTGCATTCCGAGGGCAGACAGAGAAATCAGAGAGCTAGATGGCAAGCCAGGATGTAGTCACAAGAGCCTGGAAAAGAAAATGTTAGATGCTGGAGGTCATTGGAGAAGAAGCCAAGGACTGGCATAGTCTGCTGAACCTGGCCAAAAGGAGGAAGAGGCACGGTGTTTAACAGCAAGAGCACCACAGCCTTGGGTCTCATTTCTGCTCAGCCATTGACTTAGGCAGAGCAAGAGAAGTACCTCCTAGGTCTTCAGCTTCCTTATCTACAAATGGATGATGGCTACTGATCGGGCCTGGGTCCAGGCCTGAAACAAGGATGCGCTCAATAAACGCTGCCATCATGATATTGGTGGTGGGGTGCTTATTGCAACTGTGACCTTGAAGAAGACAATATCAGTTCAGTAGGGGGAAGGGAAAGGGAAGAAGATGGGAACCAGACTGCAGGGAGTTAAGGGGAGCCAAGGAAATGGTGAGTGTCGATGACTTTGCTGAGGAATTTGGTAGTAAAAGGAAGTTGAGAAATCCAGTGATTCTGCTGCAGAAGGGCCAGTTGTTTCTTTAAAAGAGAAAAGGCAAGCGAGTGCTCACAAGCAAAAGGGAAGAGACCTTGGAGATGGAGAAAGTGAAGAGATCAGAGAGGAAGAAAGGAGATATCCAAGAAGAGGTAGACACAGTCCTCCAGAGGAGACAGGGGAGCCCCAGCTGCAATGTTCTCTGCTCCTTTATCAGCCTCCCCGCTCCACCCAGGGTCGGGAGGTCTTTTCCTCAGCCAGAAAGTGTGATATCAAGACTTGCCTAGAAGTCAGGAGACCTGAGTTCTGGTCCTGGCCCTGGTTGTATTTGGTCTGCACCCTTGTTCTTCTGAAACGTGTCCTCCTCCTGCATAAGCGAGGTGGCTGGAGCGATCATCTCCGTGCTTCTGTAACTGTGTCATCTCACCCAGCATTATGAGATGTTTCCTCTTCTGTAGTGTTTCTGCACTCTGATCAGCAGGAAGGGGAAAAAAAA
>SJYQ01001334.1:253144-326022 GCA_006410935.1 Redunca redunca
CCCCCAGCTTTATTTCTTCATGAGCAGGAGAACACCTTGTCGCCTGTTTTCAGGCAGTGATTCTAGCTTTGGTCCTAATATCATCTAGTACTCTGAATTTCTCATCAGTAGCTGCTACAGCCTGAATCTGGACTCATGGATTCAGTCTGGCTTACTGTTTTCTATTCTATTTCTCACTTGCCCAAGAGTTTATCCTGATTAGCCTCATTGACAGATATAATGCCTAATATTATATTTTACCTATTACTGCTGTGGATGTGTTAAAAATGTGAATTCTGCTCCATTTTGTGTGTGCTTGTAAATTTGTTATTAGACTGAAAATTATAAATATAATCCTACTGGTACGATGTGTGTTATTCCTCCAGATAAATTAATAGGGAAAAAATTTAGGCACGTAACCAAGAATTCTTGGTAACAATGAGATGAGATGGAATGGAAATAAGGAAAGCTTATTTGCCGCTTACAGTTCTGCATGGAGTCAGGCAACCTTGGAATGATATTTGTGTCCCTCTAGTTACCTGTCAAATGGGATTTGTTACAGATATATAAAATGAATAAATTTTGAACAACTGTTGCCTCCAAAATTCTGATCTAATAGGTATCACTTACAACATTGTGGAAGTCCATGGAGTAATACCATATTTTATAAGAAAAACAACCTTCCTTGATCAGATAAGCTTGATAATTCTGTTTAAATGAAGGAAAACAGATTTATTTACTGCTAGAATCCCAGAACCTTTAATGTACTCATGACGGGGAGTCTTCCTGAATGAGCCATCCATGCAACACTTTACAAGGTCAACATGAAACAATCAGGTTTCATGTTGGAACCTGCATGGAACAGGTTGGACTTGGAGCCTCCCTTCATTTGATTTTTAAGGAATACTTTTTTTTTTTGATTTTGAGAGTTTGTGTTCTATAAAGCAAATGTTTAAAATTCAGTGTTTGATTTTTTAGTTAGAATGTACTTTCTAGAAGATGACATATTGGTATAAACTACAACTGATTGTCATCTTAATTTTGATGGAACTAACTGGGTTGAGGTATAAACTCAAAGAACAATAATAACAACAAAAATCTGCCTAGGTCTTCAGCCCACTGTTTAACCTTATTAGCATCCTACTCTAACCACTTACAGAATTAAAGGTAAAAGGAAATTTGAATGGGACCTACCACAAATTCAGAGTCAGTATCTTCTATTTGGAAAGAGAGAAATCAGCCAGTTAAGGGGAACAATTTCATGGGGCTATACTAATGGGCCCTCAAGTGCTAGCTTCTGTTCTTATGGATGGCTGCTGTAACCACTTAATTAGGTTAGATGAAGCCAGGACTTCTGTTTCTTAAAAAGGAGCAGATGTCATTTGCCTGTTTTTATCCAACATGATGATAAGTAACCTGGACTACAAAGAGTTTTCAAATAGCACTGGTCAGCAATTTCAGTAATTATAGGATTTGGGGGATGATTTTTAAAATGAAAGTGTACTAGATCTAAAATATATGTATTAGTAGATATATTTTTAGTCATTGAGTCAGGCATATGTCATAAAAAGCAATATTTAGATATAACTTGTATATTTGTATCTATATCCTTATATACTTATAGTAAGCTTAATTTGCTCTATTATTTGAATTAATATTTTTATACATTTTGTATCTTTCTTATAAACTTCCATCTGGCTAATCTCTTGAGTTCTTATATTGTACTTTCTTGAAATTTGAAATCATTTCTGAGAAACCCTTGGTAAATATCTTCATTGTTTGCAATGAAGTGAGATATGAGAACAGAGAGAGGTTACAACACAAGCTGAGACTGAGTTCTTAATTCCTTTTTTAGAGGTACTTCCCCCCTGGCAATTCCTCAGACAAGAGCAAAAAAAACTGAGGTCGTAATTTTGGAATTTTAGGATCGTTTTAAGGGACCCCAGAGGTCATTGACTTAATATTGCTGCTTTCCGATGGTAATCTGTAATAATCATTTAAAATATGCTTGTAGCCTGTATCATTATTTCTGAAGACTTTTAAATATAGCAAGCAATACCCTAATTAATTAATTTCCATAATATTTATTTTCTTACCTTTGCCTCATTTATCCCCAGGCATCATAAGAACATAAAATAAAAAACTTCTATAGTTGAATAAAGTCATTTATTTCATTCTTAGTTGCTTAGTGTGCTCTGCCCACCCTCACCTCCCTTGTCTCCAAAAAGAAGGATTTGAGTTGGCTTAGGGAAGAATGGCTCCCTAGCAAAAGCAGAACTAAGTTGAGACATCAAATGCCCTCATGATCTGACTCTAACTTAGCCCTCCAGTTGCAGCTCTTATGACTCTGTCTCGAAGTTTATATTCCATCAGCACTTAATCTCATGCCGCTGACTCATGGTTGAGCCCGATTTCTCCATCTGCAGGAATGGTCTCTCTTCCTACCCATGGCCAGCTTGTCTGTTAGCCTGGTGAACTTCCGCTTGTTCTCTAAAGCTCCCTAAGCAAGACTAGGGACTTCCCAGACGGTCCAGTGGTTACGACTCCACGCTTCGACTACAGAGGGCACAGGTTCAACCCCAGGTTGGGGAGCTAAGATCCTACATGCCATGTGGCCAAAAACAAAGTATACAATAAAAATAAAACTGCCTAAGTGAGGCCTTGCTGAAACTCTTGGGTTGATAAGTGCCCTTTTGTGGACTCTCATAATATCTCATACAGAGGCCTACCTTGGCAAATTCTGTAACGTATTATGTTTATGTGTTTTGTTGCTTCTTGCTTGAAAAGAACAGATACATCTCATTCTTCATGTCACCAGTGTATAGCACAGTAGGTGCCCAGGTCATGTTTACTTGGCTCACGAGTGCCATGTGGTGTAACTACACAATAAAAGATTTTGGCGTTAGATAGGTAAACTCCAGTAAAATGCAGATTAAAAAACAAAGCTTTTTAAACAATTAGGAAGGTTCAAAAGATTGGAGATAGAAATTTCTGAAGACTTTAGTGGAGGATAATTGCTCTCTTGTATCACTGAGGTATTGATGTGTTCAATATAAATGAATTTATTGTATGTGCCCCAGTGGGTAAGTGACATGCTGAATAGGATTTAGAAGCTGACTCTATCCTGGCCCTGAAATTGGCTCTATTCTTAAACCAAACTGCATTGTCTTCATGGTTTTCTGCTGTATTCCACAACTCAAAATAGGTTCTTTTTCTTTGGATGTATTTTCAGAGTACATGGCACAGTACAATCTCTCTGGCTTACAACTGGCTTGAAAAGTGGATTTGCTATTGCTGTTGCTGAGTCACTCATTCATGTTTGACCATTTGCGATCCTTGGACTGCAGCATGCCAGGCTTTGCTGTCTTTCACCATCTCCCTGAGTGTGCTCAAATTTGTGTCCATTGAGTCAATGATGCCATGCAACAATCTCGTGCTCTGTTGCCCCCTTACCCTCTTGTCCTCAGTATTTTCCAGCATCTGGATCTTTTCCAGTGAGTTGGCTCTTCACATCAGGTGGCTAAATTATTGGACCTTCAGCTTCAACATCAGTCCTTCCAATGAATATTCAGGGTTGATTTCCTTTAGGATTGACTGGTTGGATCTCCTTGCAGTCCAAGGGACTCTCAAGTGTCTTCTCCAGCACCACAGTTCAAAAGCATCAATTCTTCTGCTTTCAGCCTTCTTTAGGGTCCAATTCTCACATTCTATATGTGACTACTGGAAAAACCATGGCTTTGACTATTTGGACCTTTGTTGGCAAAGTGATGTCTCTGCTTTTTAATATGCCATCTAGGTTGGTCATAGTTTTTCTTCCAAGGATTCCCTATAGGATAAGTTAAATTCTGAATATGGTGGTAGAAAAGGACCCAAGAGACTTATCAAATTTACCATTTGCTGTGAGTTGACCTTGGCATTATATGAGATTTTAGGCTCTCTGCTCTCAGCCCCTGAAGACAGTGACTGAGTTTTATTAGCATTAGCTGTTAGGCTGTTTAGAACAGTTTAGGATGTTCTCAGCAGCACAAAGTCCATGCTTAATAAATGTTCAATGTCTGACATGCACATCCAACAATTTTTGCATCAAAGAATAATTTGTTAATTATTATTACAGTGATCTCTATATTTGTTTTCTGACTCAGAATCCCCAGTGTCTCCCATAAATATAGATATGAGATGTTTTGCTGCTGATAGTATTTTGTTCAAAGATAAAAGATATGTTGACCTAAATTAACTACAGAAAGCCAAGAACATCAATTGGAGCTTTAAAAAATTATCTTGCTTCCCCTTACAGACACTTTGATCTTAAAGTATCATGCTGTCTGTAATCTCCTTACTTCTTAATCCCACTGACTGGAAATATCAATATTCTAGCAGGCTCAAGTGGGAGGTTTCTGTGGAGGTGAAAGGGGGTTGGTGGGGGTCAGGGGAAGGGGAGGAGAAAGGCAGGAATAGAAACCAGATCTGTCAAAACTTTCAGATACGAATTCTTACTTGACTTTTCTCTTTGGATGTCTAATTGTTGTTTGAAATTTACCACATCTAAAAATGAAATTTTTCCTTTTCACCACTTCAGTAACTTCTGATCCTGCCATTTCCCACCATCTCATCAGCACGAGTTTCATCTTCCTCTCTGACCTCCAATCTTTACTCTCTCTTTATTGCTATCTTCTCTCAAATCCATCTCTAAACCATCTGCAACCTCAATAGCTTTTGCCTTCAATTTAAATGAGAATCTGACATTTCCTTGTCCCTCTACAGCCACCATTCTAACCTAAGCAACCCACATCCCTCACCTGGACCACACACTAGCTGACCAACAGATTTGCTTGTTTTATCTTTCTCCTGTGTCGCCTATTTTCAATGGCATCTCAATAATCCTTTTCAAGTTTAAGTCAAGTTATGTCTTGTCTCTGCTCAGAAGCCTCCAAGAGCTTCCTGCCTCTTCCAGAGTAAAATTCAAAGTCTGTCCCATAGGAGACCAGCCGTTGGAGGATCTCATTTTCTGTGCTGTCTCTCTGGTGTTCTTCAAGCACATCACATCCCCCCCTTTCTCAAGGCTTTTGCATTGGCCTCCCTCTGCTAGAATGCTGTTTTCCAGGTGTCCTCCTATCCCACTCCCTGATCTCCATCCTGTCCAGGTGTTATTGCATTATTGAGGCTTTTCTTTTTTAACCTGTCTGCTTAAAATAATGACCCCCTCACATCCATCACTCAGTGACTCCCTCCATTACACTGCTTTTTTATTCCCTTTATTATCTGTCATACAACATATTTACTTGCTTTATTTGCTTTTCCTTCTGTTTCTCTTCTTTAGAGCATAAATTCCATTTGGTAATAATTTCTTTTCCTCTGTGCTTTGTCCTCACATTCTGAGCATTGGACATAGCGAACACCAAGTAAACATTCATTGACAAAATGAATTTGCTTGAAAAAGATTAACAAAGAATGTCCTTGTCCGTTGACTCATTTGCCCCTCACAAGGACCCCATGATAATAATGGGTCAGGAATTCTTACTTCTGTGGTAGAAAATTTGAAAAGAAAGACTTCGAGAGTGTCTTTAGAATTCTTGACAAAGACCCACAAAAATCTAGAAAAACAATAGAGAGCACTCCCAAGTCTATGACATAGGGTGTTTCACAAAACCAGAATGCAGCAACATGTCAATAGGGTCTCAATAGAGGCTGGGGATGGGAGCACTGTCAAGGTGATTTTGGCTTCTTCCCTAGGAAGGCATAAGAGACTGGAATTCCATACACGAGACTCAGTCTCCCCTTCCGCTATTGCCTCTTCTCTTCTTTCTACATTATTTTCTCCCTGCACATTAGCTTTTTCTGTTACTTTGTCCATATGACAGAATGACACTTTCCATAGCTTACCTTTTATCAACCCTGTTGGGGGAGAAAATCTGATGAATAAGGTGTAATTTGCTGTGGGTAAGGAGTATGCATATGAGATGGACATTGCTTCTCAGAAAAATGGGAATCATTTCAAATTGGTCATATGCCCCCCAAAATATCTGTTTAGAAGTGGAAAAAGCATATCCCCAAAGTAAAACATTGAAGGAGGGTAGAGGCTGGACTTGAAGTGGGGTCTTCTCTTCCTAATCTCATGCTTTTCAGACTTCTCCATATGTACTCTTTAGTGAGTTACCTGTGAAACTTCTATATGCCTTTGACGACCATTAGCAAGATTGGCTGGTTAAAAAGACAAAAGGGCCTAATTTAACATTTAAATTTAAATTAAAATTTAAGGAGGAGAAACAAAATAGCATATAGGAAGGGGAACTTTGATATTCTGAGACCCCAGCCCCAATCACCCTGCTGCTGGAGAGATGACTGCAGCAGTCAGACCATTTGCTTAGGCAGCTTTTCATATCCATGGTGCTGGAGAGTGTAGGGGTAGAGAAGTACTTGCTTCTTTTGTGTTTCCAGACAGTGCCCAGTGGAACATCAAGGGCATTGGTCTGGCATAATTCCAGCACTGGTGAGCATCATCCTGCTCTGTAAAATATTTATTTTATCAAATTTATTTCAACTTCATTCCTTTCTGAGAAAGCAATGGAGGCAGCTCAGTGCTACTATTGCTTTATAAAAAATGTAATTTACTTTCCTTTCTGCCCAGAGTTAATTTAGCCCCATTGTGTCCTTGCCCCAAGTTCATGGGAATGTGACTTCACTAGGGAAGAATCCACATAAAGACTGTACATTATACTTTAATGTCAGAAAGGTGGATGAGTTGACATCTTAGAATGGAGAGTGTATCACCCTTTTACTAAGAGATGTAATAGCAGAAACAGTCTTGACTGTGGAAACTGCCATAATAACTGCTCTGCTCATTTTTTATTGATGATGGATAAAAATTCTCATAATACTGAAGCATGGTAACTTGCTGGAATATAGCTTCAGGCTGCCCCTAGGGCAGACTTTATTTATGCATCCCTACTTTCACTATTTGTAATGATAATGATGATAATAATATTAACAGTAATAATAATAAATAGAAGTACTTTCTGAATTACAATAGGAATTAGAAGTTTCAGCTATTTTCACCTTGACCTATTCTGCTGTGTCTTCTTTTTAAAGATGTAATGCAAGAAACACCATTATAATCCTCACCATTGTTCTGGTTGCTAATAGACCTGTGCTAGCAATTTGGAACAGAAAGTGAAATCTGCCCACTGTGGGTTTTGCTGGTTTTGCAACTCTTATTGTAGCCTTTTTAAAAATTATTAATTTATAAAGTGCCCTGAGCCTTACGGAATATAAGCAACTGAGCAGGCTGAAGGAATAAAGTTACATAAATCACTATTAAGTTAGTAGCATAAACCATAGTGACCCCACGATGGTTCAATACAGTAGTTTTGGAGAACAGGCACAACCAGAAAGTTTCAAAAATCTAAAAAAAAGAAGTATATTTTAAAATATGTAGATTTGTATCATAATTTATAAAAACAGTTAAAAATAGGGATTAATGGAGAACCCAAGAGTCAACAAAAACCAATAAGATCAGGATAATGTTTAAAATTCTTATATAATTTGATATTTTGAGGACTTCAGAAGTGTTATGAGTGATCAAATTGTAATCAGGAAAACAAGGACAAATCATAAATGATAATCATGCTTTCCTTGAATTGGGCTTGCAGCCCACCCAGACTTATGAAACCCATCACTGCATTTATTTGTTTGGTTGTTTTTATTGGAATATAATTGCTTAACAATATTGTGTTCATTTCTGCTGTACAACAGCATGAATCAGCTATATGTATACATATATCCCCTGCACCTTGGCCCGCCACCTTCCCCGACCCCACCATGCTAGGTCGTGACAGAGCTCCAAGCTGAGCTTTCTGCGCTTCACAGCAGCTTCCCACTAGCTATCTATTTTACACATGGTAGTGTGTATATGTCAATTCTGATCTCCCCATTCATCCCACCCTCTACTTCCTCCACGGTGTGTCACATGTTCAATGTCTATGTCTGTGTCTCTATTCCAGCCTTGGAAATAGGTTCATTTGTACCATTTTTCTAGATTCTACATGTATGCATTAATAGACAATGTTTATTTTTCTCTTTCTGACTTACTTCACTCTGTGTGACAGACTGTAGGTCCATCTGCATGTCTACAAGCAACCCAAATTTGTTTCCTTTTTATGGCCGATTAATATTCCATTATCTTTATGTACCACATCTTCTTTATCCATTCATCTGTTGATAGACATTTAGATTGTTTCCATGTCCTGACTACTGTAAATAGTGCTGCAATGAACATTGGGGTACATGTCTCCTTTTGAATTACAGTTTTCCCAGGAGTGGGGTTGATGGGTCATATGATAGTTCTGTGTGTAGTTTTTAAGGAACTTCCATACTGTTCTGTGTAGGCTATATCAATTTACATTCCTACCAACAGTGCAAGAGTTTGCTTTTCTCCACACCCTCTCCACCATTTATTATTTGTAGATTTTTTTTTTTAATGATGGCCGTTCTGACTGGTGTGAGGTGATACCTCACTGTAGTTTTGCTGTCCAGAACACTGTGTATAGTATAACTTTGTCAGGTGCAATGGGAGGAATTTCTGTCTAATCTTAGTACCAGCAACAGTAGTACTTCTGAGTAATGGGCTCATTTAGTATTGAATGGTCTCTAGGAACTATCTAATTGACCACATTTCCCTTTTCATACTGGTAATAAGAGAGAAAAATTCTCATTTATAGCCTTCCCAAAGTAGTGTATAGATCCATATAGTAAGTGTCTTCTTGTCATTTCTGAATTCACTTAATATTCCTGGGGGCAGGAGGAGAAGGGGACAATGGAGGATGAGATGGCTGGATAGCATCACCGACTTGATAGACGTGAGTTTGAGTGAACTCCGGGAGTTGATGATGGACAGGGAGGCCTAATGTGCTGTGATTCATGGGGTCACAAAGAGTCAGACACAACTGAGCGACTGAACTGAACATGTTTTTATTATGTTTAGTTAGCTTTATACATCTGGTTAACTGCCTTACTTAAATCCATTCTGGAATGAATGTGGGAGTTAGGGAGGAAGAAAAAAGGGGAGAAATTTGAAAATTTTAGACTTCGCCATAAATATAATTTTCTATTACAAATTGTAAAATCTATTTTTCCTGTATTTACAAAAGACGTAACTAAATTCCCCTTAAGGGATTCATATCCTTAATGCTAAATACCTTTGATAGTAAATATCAGTTTTAGCTTGTATCACGTTCAAGGATATAACCGTATTAATCCACACTGAATATTACTGTGGGGTTTAATACTGTGGGATAGTTTCTTAATAGGTTTCTTGCCTCTGTTCCAATTTATTCCTCTATAAAATGGCAGTAATTGCATGTACCTTGAAGGCTTGTGAAAATTAAAGATAATCTCTACGAAGAACAAATCTTAACCTTCTTGCCTCTAAATGTTCTAATCTGTGAAATTGGTATAAAATAGTATCTATGTCACAAGTAGGTTTGTGAAGATTAAATAAGAAGGTGTAGTAACAAACAGGAAAATTCCCAGTACAGTATAACTGCTATTCTTATTATTGTTATTATTTCTCATATTTTTATTTTACAAAAGTTTTATAAATACCCCAAATTAATTTCTCCAACTTAAAAGTTGGAAATAGAGGTTTACTGAAATAATCCATAGTAGGCTTCTTAAATGGTCTTAAAATGGCCAGGTTTACCAATGCCTCCTTGGACTTCTCTGTTTACATTGATCTTAAATAACACAAGCTCAGTTACTGTGGAACTGTAGTTGTCAGCTGGGTGACTTTGACCCCTCCCCACACTCTCCCTGCATTGGAGAAGGAAATGGCAACCCACTCCAGTATTCTTGCCTAGAGAATCTCAGGGATGGGGGAGCCTGGTGGGCTGCCGTCTATGGGGTTGCACAGAGTTGGACACGACTGAAGTGACTTAGCAGCAGTAGCAGCACCCTCTCCCTAATGCTATATAACTTTGATTGTAAATATCAACTTTAATTTGTACCTCGTTCAGGGTACATTTGTCAATGCCTGGAGTCATGTTTGATTGTCGTAGCTGGAGAGGGTATGCTCATGGCATCTAATGAGTAGAGACCAGAGAGGCAGCTGAACATCCCAGAATACACAGGATTGGCCTGACACCAAAAAGTGATCTAGCCCCGACTGTTTTCAGTGCCATGGTTGAAAAATCCTGGTGTAGATTTTTTTTTTCTTGGCCAAAAGGTGAGTAATAGAAGAAACTGTTAGAAAATTGGTGGAAATCAAAATCTTTCTCATTCAGTTACTGCTGTTTCTGCATTTCTGCCCAGATTTTAGTTTTCAGTTTAGTTTAATCACAAGCTTAACAAATACAGTAAGAAAATTAGGAAATGTAGCATGGTATAGTTTAAAAAATTCTGGCAACTGTCAATACCCACTTGCCTCTAAATATACAAACAGTTCTATCTTCAAAAAGTCATTTAGACCCAAATGAAGAATCTCAGGAAGAGCTGTCAGAGTCTGCCTCTAGCACACATCCTAGAGGAACTCTAACGCGTGTGAATCCATGGGGCTCTGCAGAACAATATTTTGGTAATGGTGAAAAGTTTCTAAAGGCCCATAAAAGGTAATGAATGGAGAAAATAAATTTAAAAATAAGTGAACTAGATATGTTTCAAAGTGGATAGAGGTCAAACATGATCTGAGTGAAAAAAGCAAGTTATCAAACAGCTTGTTAGGGTACCAGCATTTCTATCAGAGTCTTTTTTGGTGATGAGTGAGGGAGGCCATGGAACTTTCCTGACCAGGTATAGAATCCACGCCTCCTGCATCCGAAATGCAGAGTCTTAGCCACTAGACCACCAGGGAAGTCCAAGAGTCTTAAAAGAAAAAACAAAACAAATGAACAAATATCAGCAGCTGGGATTGTGTTTGGCTGTGTTTGCAGGAATTTAGTGGCAGTGGCTTAACCAAATCAAGCTTTACGATTTTATCTTGTAAGAGTTCAACTGAAGGAGATTCAGATGAGGGTAGCTCCAAGAAGCCATCAGTCGGGTCCCACAAAGTGAAGGGATGGGATGCTTATACAATTAATCAGTTCTCGTGGTCCAGAAAGGGGACAGGGTATATGATGATCACTTGTAAATACGTTTAGTTAGTCCGTTTCTGATGGAGAGCTTGACAATAGTTTTCTGGGGTCCTCAAACCTGCAACCAGAGTTCCTTTCCTAAGGCTCATTCTATCTTTCTTTTATCTTCAAGATGGTGAGAGCTCCCATACCACACAGTGCATTCATGCATCAGGTCCACAGAGAGGGAGGGTAGAAGGTGACTCCGAATCTGAATCTGAATATACGCACTCTTACCAAGAAAATGATGGGTTTTTTCCAGAAGCTTCATCTTCTGAAATTCTGCTTCCACCTCTTTGACTGAAACTAGGTCACATCCTCTCCTCTGCTCCCCTCCCCTCCTCTCTTTAGCTGCACAAGAGCCAGGAGGGGATGATGAATGGCCTTCTTGGACACTGCTTCCTGGGCAAGACCAGGGTCCTGATAGAATGGAAGAGGGGAATGACAATGATTAGGTGGACAAACAGAATCATCTTCCTCGAGTATTATAAAATGTTTAAAGATGGGTAGTGAAGATATAAAAACATGGGCTGGGAGGATATATCCCAAATTTATGAGAACGTGTGCCTCTAGGGAGGGAGAGAGAATCCCACTGAGTCGGCACACAAAGCAGATTTTCCCTTCATTCCTATTTTATTTATGTGTTTAATATGAAAGATTTCTGAAGCAGATATGATAGAATATTAAATTTTAAAAATCTGCATCTTCAATATATGAAACATATACTCTTTTTTATTGTATAAGTTTTCTAAGTTAAGGAAAAATCTCATAACTTTTGTTAACCTGCAAATTACTTGGGGTGATGGTATGTATTCTTTTGTCTCAAGAGAAAGACAGACATGAGTGAATCTACCCAGATAATGAGACAAGTGAGGACTGGGATGAAGAGTGGAGGGAGCAGCACCCTCGCTGGCCACAGAGCTGGACAGTCCTTGGAAGCACCAACCCCCAAACCCATATTGCATACGGCTTCCCCCAGGTGGATACTCTGAAACAATTAACTAGGATTTAAGCAGAACCGTGGGGAAAAATTTTTAAGTATTCATGATTCATCTTGTTCTCAGTGAAAGTCAGCATAAAAGCTTGCATGTACAATGTTTCCAAATAGCTGACTGTCCTAACATTTTCTTTCATATGAGGTAGGTCACACGGGATACTCGTACAAGAGGTGCTTTTATGAAAGGCACTTTATCCAGCCCACCACCACCAAAAAAAATAAAAAAGTGTAATGAATTATTTTCCAAAGCTGATGATTTTGGGGCACTCATTTTCATGAAAGTCAAAGTCACCCCCACTCAGTAATGAATTCCTTTTGGATGCAATTCAGACTTTCCAAGGTTACCAATTCATATTTTACAGAAAAAAAATGATTACCAGTCTTCAAGAGATATGCATGAGAAGTTGAGGAACAAAATGTTGAGGAAGCCAAAGTCCCAGGATGAGGTGAGTGGGCATTTCCTGAGCACTTGAAGGGCTTATTTTCATGCCAAGGAAGAAGCCAGTTTAGAATAGGTTTTAATTTATGTAAATGAAGAAGTCAGAGAAAGAATAAAAAGGAAGACTTAGTGATTTTCTTTCACTTTCACCTGCTGCAAACTCATGGCCCTGTGACCTATAGTGCTTCTACAAAAGAGGAAGAGCTTGGAAGGGAGAAGGAGGGAAAGATTCTGTGTCAGGGAAACTCAAAAGGCCCTCTGTAAAACAATCTCACATCTTCCCTGGCACAGTGTCTTTTATTAATTCGTCTAAGGAAATATGCTAGGAGTTTCAGTATAGGAAGGAAGAAAAATGAGTTTTATTTTTTCTAACTCCATTAAATACAGAAAAGGAGACAATAAAAATAAAACACTATGGCATAATTAATCCCAGGACCACAGAAACAACAGCAGCAATTTTCTTTGAACAAATGTGGACAACACAAAACTCTCTTTGGGAAGAAGCAGGCAAATTATTCGGTTGTCTAAAAAGCTAATCTGGGTTTTCCCACAGCATCTTGGCTAAACAAACTTTTTGGCCAACCCAATACTTTAATATTCCTGAGGATCGGAGTTCTTGAGAGCAAATCAGTTTAGGGCCCAAAGAACCAAAGTGGTAGTTTTGTCCCATTCTGATGACGCTGACAGGTGTTCTTGTCATCTTATGGAAGAGGCTTGGACCCACTTCCAGGGACAGCAGGACAATTTTGCTGGTCAAAGCTAAGTTTGGAAAATTTCAGACCAATGGGAAAAGTGAATCTATTTAGATTGTGAAGTAGGTTTGTCCTCACTGCTGCTTACTGATGGATAGAATCATTTTGTAATGTGTTCCTGCCTGTGGAGCTGAACCTTTGGACTTGAGCTGTCATTCGGACCCAAAGATATGACCTTTGCTAGCCTTTTGGCCACCCTGAGTGCTCATTTCCTCAGTTGTTTAAGAAAAAAAAAATAATACCCTTGCATGCAGAATGGTTGTAAGGATTAAAATAATTTGTGTGAAAGCTTTGGATAAACTCTGAAATGTTGAGCAAAGAAGATTGTCTTTAGGGTGTTATAGATGCTATGCTATTAGCAGAAAACTAAACATGTTTAATTTTTTGTTCTGTTGTATGTATTTTGCTTTTGTGCAAAGCTCATTTGATCTTGAATGTGCCATTCATGAGAGTAAACCTAGGATGCCCCTTCCCTTCTTCCAGCTTTCATTTCTTCGCCTTCAAAGAGGTAAGGAGATCTAACATCCCTTCAAGCGCAAAGGCTCCAAAGGTATGTGACTCAAAGTACAAACACAGAGCAGAATCTATCTTGAGTAAAATCCGTGTGTGAGCCAATCGGAAAGGAAATCAACAGCATGACATGAGTAAAAGAGCATCGTTAAGGCAGTTGAAGCTAAAACGTAGAAACTGGTTGATATTTGCTTTGGCTTCTCCGTGAAATTAGAGAAATGAGGTCTGTATCCTTTGGAAGATTTTGATTGAAAAGAAGATTTTTATTAAGTTTTAGAAAAGTCATGAGGCAAGGTTGAATTCTCTGATAGCTGCTCAGATAGTTCCTGAACATTCTCCCTTTAAGGGACTGGAGCTTTGATGAATGTGGCTGTCACCCCCAGAGGTGTCATGCACAGGATAACAAATGGCTCAGCACTGGGATGTTCAGTCTTCTATGGAAGAACACAGAACACACAGATTCAAGGGGAAGCTGAGTTTGCTTGGTGCTGAGTTTACATCTGGGCTGGGAGGTGTGCAGTTTTCAAATATGAATTACCAGGATGCTGTAGATCACTGGCACTCAGGCTATGAAGAGGTGTGTATGTGCCATAGATCCAGGGATGTCTGAGAGCTCAGTCAGGTCTGACTCAACAACCTCTAGAGTAGATGCAACAGCAGATCCAGAAATACCAGCCGCAGCAGCTCAGGCTGCTAACTCTCAAGCCAAAATAAACCGGGCTGAATGAACTTTTTTGTCACATCTGATTCAGCAGCGTGCAGCTTAATGGACTGCTTCCCCCAAGAGAAGTGGACATCTGCTCTTAAATATGACTGACATTTTCCCCAGCTAGCGTTTTCTCTAAAGCTTTTGTGTCCTAGATTGCTGAAGTTTAATGTTAAACTTTTTGCAGATTTAATGAAAGAGGTTGTAATCTGCAAGTATAGACCATGTGTGTTTTCCTTTTCTGAGATTGTTTTTGCTGTGAAGGAGATTGCTAGAACGTGATGTGCCCACTAAGTCTTCCTCTCAGCCCACTGAATCTGTAAAAATAAATATCACTGCTCCCTCACATGTGACAAATGAGCATCTCTTGTCCTGGACATGTACTGAGAACACACTTTAAATGATTCTGAAGGTCCAAATAGTGCTTTCAAGTCTTCCGTGGTGCTTTCGCATGAGCAGTGTCCCACCACTGTGAGCGTGGAAATATGGCTGAGTTCAGACAAAACCTCTCCAGAACAGCTGCATCCTTTGAAAAGAAGAGAAAAGATTATCTCCAAAATCATTCCAGGTCCACGATGAGCTCTTGCAATGTTTGAGGAGTCCTACAGTGACTGTCCCGCAGTGATTAAGAGCCATCACCTACAAAACATGTTTTCAAAAAATAAACAACTTTCATTTCTTTTAAATCGGCCCTCTCAGATATCCTTTCTTTCTTTGCATCCCCTCTTATATTTCCAAGTATATGTTGGGAGCTTGGCTGGAAACTTAGGTCCTACATAAAACCCAGAGAGAATGAAAATGAACCCTTCACAGGCATGAAGACAGGTCGTAGGGCATGAAGTTTTGGCAAGGTATAGTACCATTTGTGTGTGTGTGTGTGTGTGTGTGTGTGTGGAAAAGCCATAGATATAAATTTCCTCAAAAGCAAGGGTGATGACTTATTCATTTGTGTGTCCCTTGCATAGCTGGCAGTGGCTTATATGTGATAGACTTTAAAAGAGATTTGTTGAGGCCATTGATCAGTCATAGGGCAAAATATTATTCTACAGATACCGTAAGAGTCAACGTGGAGCATAGACAGATGAAGAAAGCAAGGTCCCAATTCCAGAGTTTCCACAGGGTTAGGTTCCAGGCTTCAAATTCCCCAAAACCCTAAAACAGGTACTCTTCATTTCTCCATATGAGGTTTTGTATTCCTTCACAGAGGTAATACTGACAAGATTGAGAGCTGAAGTTGTTCATCATGAAAATATAAATTAACCCACAGTTTTTGCAACTCTTTGGTATTTTTTTAATCTTTAAAGATTTAATTAGTATATTATCCCATTTATATGAACTCATCTAGCTAGCTAGCTAGCTAGTTGTCATCTGTCTATCCATCTATCATTTTTCTCTCTGAAATATTCATGAAAGAATGATTATTATTTTTAATGATTAATGATATACATTGCAGTAAAGTGGGATCCCATGTGATTGTTGCCCTCTTACATTTCTATATGTTTGAAATCATTGCATTGAACATGTATGGCTTGTATAATCAGAGAAAAGCAGCAAAATTATATTCATTATGCAAAAAAAGAAATAGGATTCAACAAATATGTGAATGAGGCAAGTCAAAGATGACGACTAAGACTGAGCGAAAATAACTGGAAGGTTGGTGGTTTTGTTAACAAGCATTGTGGGTTCAAGAAAAGGGCTGATTTCCCCGATGGCTCAGTGGGTTAAGAATCAGCCTGCAATGCAGGAGACACGGGTTCTACCC
The DNA here is from genome assembly GCA_006410935.1 of Redunca redunca. Lineage (NCBI taxonomy): Eukaryota > Metazoa > Chordata > Mammalia > Artiodactyla > Bovidae > Redunca > Redunca redunca. Next base: position 269,389 of record SJYQ01001334.1, read on the forward strand.
CTGGACTGGGAAGCTACCCTGGAGGAGGAAATGGCAACCCACTCTAGTATTCTTACCTGAAAATGGACAGAGGAGACTGACAGGCTGCAGTCCAAGGGGTTACAAAGAGTCAGAATCAACTGAGCATGCATACATACATGGATACATTGGGAGAAGACACGTTTCGAATCCAGCTGTGGACATGGTGGGCTGGGAGCACCAGGAGATCATTGCCATGGAAACATGAAGAAGATGCTTGGGAAGCAACTGGTGCTGTAGACCTAAGGGGTCACTGATGGGAGTGGGATTGCCGAGGGAGAGATCAGCCAGATGGATGAGCTGGAACTTGCACATTTAGAAAGTGAAGAGTAGACAGACCCATGGAAAGAAGGAACCAGTAATGAAAAAAGATGAGAAATGGGAGGTGAGGATTTGCACATCACCAGGGGAGTGGCCACAAAGAAAAAGAATTCCAGGAACCCAAGGCCCAGTGCTGAGGAGGAGGATGGCTGGAAAAGCCTGTGGTGTTTGGTGAGGAGGTCTCCTTTTTTAATTAATTTTATTGGAGTATAGTTGATGTACAATGTTGTGTTTGTTTCAGGTGTACAGTTGAGTGAATCAGTTATACATACATACAGCTTTTTAGATTCTATTCCTATATGTCATTAGAGAATATTGAGTAGAGTTCCCTGTGTGAAACACAAATATCATATGATATTGCTTATATGTGGAATCTTAAAAAAATGATGATTAGGTCTTTTTCTACATTCATGCAGAAGAGTTCCCTGGTGTTATCGAAGAATAATTAACATTAGGAAAAGCTCAAAAATGATAAGTGAACAAAGCAGAGTATATACATAAATATGTTTAATGTAAAATACATTTTAATTTTATAAAAAACTATAGATGTAAATAAGCACAGGGAAGTAATGTACTCACAAGTAGTTTTTTTAGCAGCTATTATGTGCCACCCACTGGGGACCCGGAGATGAACAAGATAGGTACTCTTGACCTTTAGGTTTTCATTATAGATAGGATAGACAATAAACAAATAAATTTATAAAGCAAAGATAATTTCCCCTAGTGATAAAATCTAGGAATAAAATAAAGATTGAGGTGATAGAGATTATTCAGAAAGGGAAAACATGATGGTCTCTCTGAGGACCCTACACTTAAGCTGGAATCCAAATGAAAAGAAGGAGTCAGCTCTGGGGGAATGGGAGAAGGGGTGGGAGTTGTCCCAGGTAAAAGCACCAATAGAACAAAGACTCCCAGACAGAAGCTTGGTGAATTCTGTAAACAGGCAAACTTTCAGTGTGTCTGGAGCAGTGAAGTGGTTATAATAGAGTCTAAGACATGGTCCATGGCCTCAGACAGCTCCCAGAAACATAAACAAGTCATTGCATAGATCATGATAACCACTGGGAAAGAGACAAGTGCAAAGTGCTGTCAGTACACACTAAGGTGAGTGGCTTGGTCCAGGAAGCATGCAGATGTGGTCTTTGTGCTAAGCCTTCTGAAGCTTTTGTGGGGGTTTCTACCAGAGCTGGAGATCATTGCTGGGTGAGATATATTGCTAGAAGGGGGACACTTCATAATCAGCAGGGGAAAACATCACTAAGACAGTTTAAAGAGAAGCTGTCAGATTACAGCTCCCTGTAATACAGGAGAAACTGCCTCGTTCAGCCAGAAGCTGAGAAGAGGGGAAGACTTCCAGGGACCACTGACCTGTCTCTTCTCCTGTAGATTCTTTTCCATGACCGTGACTAGTGACAAAGCCCACAGCTCTACATCCACGTTTTCTTACCCGACATTTTCATCAGCACTGCCACTTCAAAGGAAACCCTATAAACCAGGGAACCCTGGGCTGGAGGATGTCTCTGCTTCTAGAAGATGCCTGTGCTCACTTTCTTGGGTGCCCTTAGGATGCATAATAACCTTTGCTGATGGGGTTGTTCATCCTCCCCTAAAAATCAACTCTGGATGGGGAAATAGGCCACACACAAGAGCTGAGGGGTGAGTAGACAAGGAATTAATAATGGAGTGGTGGCAATAGCATTGTTACATTGAAGAAAAGAAAGAGCAAAGCACGCAAACACATAGCAATGTGAGAAAGCTCACTCAGTTGTGTCAGACTTTTTGTGACCCCATGGACTGTAGCCCTCTAGGCTCCTCTGTCCATGGAATTCTCCAGGCAAAAATACTGGAGTGGGTTGCCATGTCTTCCTCTAGGGAGGGATTGAAACTGCAGCTCCTGCTTTGGCAGGTGAATTCACCACCTCTGCACCACCTGAGAAGCCCCAACTAAGTAAAGGATAACAGCAAATTTAGGAGATCATGAGTAGCATGTTATGATGGCAGCTGCATGTGTAAGTGTGTGTGTGTGTGTGTGTGTGTGAGAGAGAGAGAGAGAGAACAGTGATGGAAAACAAGATTGAAAAGTCAATTTGGGGCCAACTTGTGATAGGTCTTAAATGATTTCCTTCAGACTTTATGCTTGGTCTTGTTGAAAGTGAGACATCATCAAAGTGTTAAATAGAAGAGACATGTGATAAATCGTGCCTTTTAGGATGGTTCTGAATGCAGTTTGGAATATTTTTATGGGGGACTAAAGCAGGAGGTTGAATGACCATTTGAGAAATGACTGTGGTCAGCGAGGTAAGAAGTGATGAGACACTAAATTAGGATGGTAGCAATTGAACTAGAGAGGCAGGTTATACACTGAAAGGAATGATAAGCAATAAAACAAAGAATTTGGAGATCACTTATGTAGGGAAGATAAGAAAGAAGAGCCAAGGGTCAAGGGTATCTCCAGTTTTAGCATGGGTACCTGAGGGGCTAGTGGCTACAGGCCATCAGGTGGAACACAGGGAGGGGATATAATGCAATTTGAGTGTAGTACAATAAGTATTCTATGTATACTGAGTGTATGATGCTTGCAGAATATCTGGGGTCATGGGAGGAGATGCAAATCTAGGCATAGAGTCCAGGAAAGAGGTTGAAGTTAGAGACTGATTACTAGGTATTGATAGGAGTTAGTTGAAACCAAGAGAGCTGATGAAATAATTATAGCTTTTGACCCAGCTGTTAGCTGTCACTCGGGTCATATGGGAACCCTTGAATACTAGAAAGAACACTCTTTGCCAGAAGGTAGAAACAACCCCCAAGATCCCAGAACCACAACCACCCAAATTCTCCAGCCACTTACTTGGCAGAAACTGAACAACTGCCTCCACGGAGAAAACATATCTTGTCTCATAAATCCAATTTTCCTTGCTTGAAATATCTTAGTTTAGATACAAAGACTATATGATACCTGACATATGGTTGGTTTAGGGATTTTTGTTTTCCACAGTGATTTGATCAGATTTGCATACAATCCATTTGATAACTTCACCACTATCCATTGTAAATTTAGTTAATATTTAACCAAAATCTTAAGTTTATATAAACAAATTAGATGGGCTATGAATATGAACTTGGAAACAGATGCATAGATTCCTTCTGAAGTTTTCTCTTTTAGGGTTCCTTTAGTTCATTCTCTCTCTCCTGGGGCAATCAGCTTGACTTTCTAATTCAATGTGAAATTCCTATATGGTTTGTCTTGCTTGTATAAATGTCAGGGAGTGCAAAAGTGTCAGACTGGCCCTTGCAAAGTGGTCTCTGGTGTTCATCAAGACCCAATGAGTCATCTTGGTCAGTTGATTTTTCTGGCTTCTTTTAGATATATTCATTCTTTCATTTCCCAAGGTTTAACACTTCATAAAGCAAGCAGAACTTGACGTGTCTTAAACCTTCAATTTATCTAATGCATCTAAAATAATCCTTTGTTGGGTGAAAAAGATCAGTGTGCTTTCCCTTTAACTGCAAAATAATATTGGCAGCAGGAGCAGTTGGTGATATTTATTTTTCGTGAGTAATAGCCATGAGCATTGGAAGCCTGAGCCATCATTTCATCCATGTACTAGCTACCGGTAAATTCATGGATAACATTTATAAAGAGTTTGCTCATGGTTTTCTCCCTTACGTTTATGTAATAAAACATCTAAGTGATTGTTCCTTATTAGCATTTATGGATCCACTCCATTCTCTTTAAAACGTATATGCGGTAGTATGTAGTGTGAAAGTAAAAGCATCACTCCTCAGTCGTGTCCAACTCTTTGAACTCTACAGTCGCTAGGTACTTGGCATTTATGTTTATTTCTGTATAGGTATCGTTGTGTGTATCTGTGTGCTCAGTCGTGTTCGACTCTGTGACCCCATGGATTGTAGCCCACCAGATTCCTCCGCCCGTAGAATTTTCCAGGCATGAATACTGCAGTGGGTTGCCATTACCTTCTCCAGGTGATCTTCCCTACCCAGAGATGGAACTCTTGTCTCCTGCATTGGCAGACAGATTCTATGCCACTAGTGCCACTTGGGAAGCCCGTTATGTAGTATATGTGTTCCCTAATCTAATAATAACCCTATTAATGGGCACTCCGCTGCTGTTATAGAAAATCCTACTCTGAACAGGCTTGTGTATATATGTTTGCACACATTTATCAGCAGGATACATTCTTAGAAGTCAACTTCTTAAAGTTGACTTTGCTGGTCAAATGATAAATGTATTTTAAATTCTGACTGATATTGCCAAATTGTCTTCCAAAGGAGTTGTACCGATTTGCGTCCTCACCAGCCATGAAAAAGATGCCTCTTCCCTTAATCCTTTCTGATAGAGCATTCGAAAAAAACTTTTTTTTTTGGAATCTTCACCAAACTGCTCACTGAAAAATGGTATCTTGTAGTTTAGTTTGCATTTGAAAAATGGTATTTCACTGTGGTTTGATTTGCATTTTATTATTATTTTTTATTACATGTATTTATTTTTTGGCTGTGCTGACTCTCCATTGCTACTCAGACTTCTCTCTAGTTGTGGGGAGCGGGGCCTACTCTCTAGGTGCAGTGTGCGGGCTTCTTGTTGCAAAGCACAGGCTTTAGTGCGCCAGCTTCACTAGTTGTGGCGAGTGGGCTCAGTAGTTGCAGCTCGCACGTTCTAGAGCGCAGACGCAATAGTGGTGGTGCATGGGCTTTGTTGCTCCATGGCCTGTGGGGTCTTCTTGGACCAGGGATCCAACTTGTATCTCCTGCATTGGCAGGCAGATTCTTTACCACTGAGCCACCAGAGAAGCCTGATTCGCATTTTCTTAATCATATCTTTTGCGGTGAACCATATACTTAACATCTTTTGTTCATTTTTCCAATGGTGTTCCTTTTCTTTTGCTTATTTGTGAGAGCTGTTTGCTCATTACGAAAACTAATGCTTTGTTACATTTGTTGCAAAAATATTTACCCAGGTTTTGTTCAACCTTTAAACTCACTTACGGTATATTTATGATATAAAATGTTTAGTTTTACAAGTTGCAATATATGTATCACCTATGGTTACTTAGTTTTATATCTTGCTTTGAAAACATCCTCACCATTATAATTGTAAAAACATAGTTCTCTGGTTATTTTTAATGTTTAATTCTTTGACCCATCTGGACATGTTTTAGATATAAGGATTAGATCTAAGGATAGATATGAGGTAGGAATCCAATTTAATATTATTCAAACCTTAAACCTCTTATAATAGTCTATCACTATTTATCTTTTATCAAAGTCCTTGTGTATTTCAGTTTATTTCTTGAACTTGTTCTGTTTCATTTTTCTTCTTGACAGAATCAGATTATCTTGCTTACTGTAGCTCTTTAGTAAGTCTAATGAAAGCACACTCTCTAATTTTTTTATCCCTTTTAGTATTTTCCAGCTATTATTTCATGCTTATTTAATCATAGTATTTTAGAATCAATTTGTGTAGTCATTAGAATTAAAATCTTGATTTATTCTGGAGATTATATTTATAGACCAATTTAGGAGAAATTGATAATTTCTAAAATATCAAGACTTCTTACCATTCCCCAATAGAATATATCTTTCTATTTGTTAAATTATTTGTTGAAGGTCCTCAAAGTCATTTCAAAAATTTTCTTCACATGAATCTGGTACATTTCTTATTCAGTTTATTCCTATGCAGTTCATGGTTCTAGTTCATATTATAATGGAAATCTCTTCAAATTTATGTTCTATGTGATGTTTGTATATAAAAAAGCTATTGATTATTGTATAATTTCAGATTATTTGTAATAGTTTCTTAGGTTTTTTTGTGCTTTTCCTGGCTATTCAGGACACAATCATCTATAAGTAAATGATCAATTTGGCTCCTCCATTCTGATTTCTCTACCTGTCATTTCTCTTCTCTGAGTGCACTGATACCCTTCTCCATAAAAGAAGGTTTTAGTAATGTATTGATGATACCTTTTGCCATTTAGAAGTTTTAAATCTTTACATAGGAAAATCTGTCATTCTTTTCTTTCATAGCTTCAGGGGTTTCTAACTTGCCTTGGAAGGTATTTCCCACTCCCCAAATGCTAAAGATACATTTCATATTTTCTTCTAATATTTTAGAGTTTTTACTTTTACACTTACATCTTCAGTCCATCTGGAATTCATTTCTATATATTGCATGAGATAAAAAATTAACTTTATTTTTTCCAGATGGTTTTCAGAATTTCCCAACATCATTTATAAAATTGGTCAATCTTTCCTCACTAGTTTGAAATGCCACTTTCATCACATTCTAAATAAGTCAGTTTTCTTTTTAAGCCAGAGCTTAAAAACTAAATGAAATGAATTACAGTAGAGAACAAAGATAGGAAATGGAGGCAAAAAACAAACACTGATAGAGTTCTACACAAACTATTTAATGTATATAATACAATACATATGTCATTCATAGCAAATAGTATAAATATAAAAAATCAGAGCAAATATTCTTATAAAATATTCTAGTAAAAAAGATTCAGAGGATGGACACCCATGAAATATGAGTGTGCAAGAGTTATTTAAACATTGTTTACAGTTACTCCCATCATGTGGAGTGTTATTTAAAGCCTCAAAACTATAAACCTCCTCAAGCTGCCTAGTTTAACTCCAAATCAGATGTTACTGCGAGAGGATCAGAATGTACATTAAGTAAAAAAGCAAAGCCTAAAATTAAGGGGAAAAAAGTAATGCTCTCTTCTGTTTTTAGATTTCTAGATGGTTCGGCTTTCCATTGACATATCTCAGGCTCTAGATGTATGTCAGTGCGTATGTCCTACATATATGTAGAGTGAAGGGGGAACAGTGGTTCTGTGCAATCCTGTTTCTGTTTTAACAGAAGAGTTAGTTAAGAGTCATTGAGATCAACTGCCGAAGATAACAGAGTCAGTGTGAACTCTGAAACCTTGGTGGAAATCCCCAAATATGTGCACTAAAATGCATGCCTTCCCAAGGCTTTGAAAGACCTGTGAAATAACAAGTTAACAATTAATATTATGATACTGAATCCTGATAGTTCTAGGCCACATCCTTTTCATCTTCAAAAGCCTAAAGTGCTCTTACCCTTCACTTTCTTAGTGGAACTACAACAGAGGTAACTGATGCATTTGTGTAACAATCTTCATTTTGGAAGATTAAAAAGAATATTATTGGCCAACAAAAATTTCCATTTCCTCATGTTATCTGTTCCAGCTTAAATAAAAGTTAACAGAGTAGTCAAAAGAGAAAGACAGTTCACTAATCTTGCAGTGACAAGTCATGTCCTCTAGGAAGTAGAGAAAATCCAGAAGATGATTGTGAGGCGTGGTTCTACACAACGCCACTCTGTCTTCTCACAAATGAAGTGGCAGGTTTTTAGGAAGGACATTCAACTGAGTTCATCCAACAATTAAATAGCAACAACAGTAATAACAACAACAGCACCAACAACCACAAATAAGCCACTTTGTTCAGTGGTGAGGATATGGATGTTCTGTGTCTGTGAGGGGTTGGTAGAGAGGTATGGCCTGTATTGCGTTATACGAATGATATAAGTCAGTTATGTTGTGCAGATAAAGCAGAAGCCAGTCCCAGAATGTCAGCCTCTGGGAACTGCTGTCCAGGGCACTTTACAGCAAATACTATATATGTTTTAATAGTTTAAAAAACATCCATAATACTATAAATGGATGTTTTCAAACATCACAATATTTAGCAAACTATGATAAAAACATGCAATTAACTAAGTCAAGTTTTAAGTTTTCATTAAGGGTCCTAGGCATACAACCTGAACTTAGGTTTTATTTTTCAATAAACTAAATGAATATAGATTATCTTGACTATGAAAAAAGGTCCAAGAGAGCGGCTGTTCTGGCAGTCAGGTTAGCAGATGTTTCCCTTAATAGTCTTTCCTGGAAAATCTTGCAGAACATGTGTCTCTTTTGCCTCCACTACTTGTTGAGACAGCTTCCCAGGTGGTGCTAGTGGTAAAGAACCTGCCTGCCAATGCAGGAGACAGGAGATATGGATTCAATCTCTGGGTCAGGAAGATCCCTGGAGAAAGAAATGGCAACTCCAGTATCCTTGCCTGGAGAATCCCATGGACAGAGGAGCCTGGTGGGCTCCAGTCCGTAGGGTCTCACACAGTCGGATATGACTGAAGTGACTTAGCATGCACGTACTTGCTAAGGTTGTCTTGGGTGCTCTCTGCCTTCCTGGCAGTGGGGTAAAGCTAGACTCTGGACTTTCTTTTTCCCATGCCTTTGGAGGACTGCTAATTACAAAATACTTAAATACTAGAAACTCATTCACTGAGCCAAGCCAAGTCTCAGAGTCAAAAGCACTTTAAAAATATCTGCACAATGGCCATACTTCTTCATACTTTATCTATTTTTAGAGGCCCAATATTTGTTTTTTTGGAAAAGAAAAATTAAAACATAAAAAGCATGCCCACGAGCAAATCTTCAATAATAAGAGGCACATACATGTTTTAGAGGAAAACATTCAACATAAGACAGTCAACATAAAAACAGATTCAGCTGAGTATCTTTATAAATAGAAGTTATTATTTTGTGTTCAGTTGCTAAACGTTTTAAATAACATGCCCTTAAAAGTTATCAAGTTCTTTATATAAATACAATTTTCTGATGTTAACTTTTCATAAAATTATTATGGAAAATTATAAATGTACTCTATTATTTTCATGTGTAATTTTGCAATCATCATATTGTTAAAATTAGAAACATGAGGAAGAAACAGAAACATTATCAAGCACCAAAGAAACTATTAACTGAAAAATATTAATTTTTCTGTATAAAAACAGTTTGTCTATGCAACTATTAAATAATTTGAACAGATATCATGTCACACAGATTTATAGATAAAATTTGTCCCAATTGGGTGTCCCTAGGTCATATCCAATTTAAGTTCACACCCTGCCTTATCTTTAATGTCCCTTTCAATTCCTGAGCATAACAGGGTGGAATTATGCTTTGAACCCTACAGGAACAGTTTTGGAGTTGTTTGCCTTATGTAATTACTGCTATAAAGCCAGGTAAGTTTTCACACTGTATCTTTAAAAGTAAAAATCATTTTAAAAGGTTCTGAATCACCTCCAGCGGGAACGTACAGAGGCATATGAAAGGAAAATACAGCTATTTCAGTACTGGGGAAATGCAGTCATAATGCAGGGAAGAAAAGTGAATTTCCTGATTTCCACAATGCTGTGGCATTTTCTGAGCCCCGTCACTCATCAAGGGCTGTCGGTGGTGAGGAGGGCTAATGCAAGCCTCCATCACCACCATCTTCCCGAGACCAAAGGCCGGCTCCAGCAGTGGCAGTTCAGAGGCGCTCCCAGGACTGCGGGCGGACGCCAGCGATTGTGGCACCTCTTAAAGGGCCTGAAATACCTTTATTCACGGCTTCAGTGCTTTCCTGCATCAACCCCCATAATTCGACTTGGCAATGTAGAAAATGGTAAAGTGGAGTTAAGGGAAATCCTGACGAAGACTGCAAATCATATTCAGCGTGGAAATTGTGACTCTGTCAGCATTACCAGTATTTCCTGCCCCACAACCAGTAGATCTGTAACCAAAATGGCTTGCTGTGAATTTTGCAGCACCCAAGCCAAAGCAATAACATTTCCAGAAGAGAATATGCACCATGACAGAAGACCACAGCAGCCCAGAAAAATGCTTTTCCTGGGAAGGTCCATGCAGTGATGAATAGGGCTCTTGATGCCATGGCAGCTGGGCAGAGATTCTCACTGTTTCCAGCCCACAGTGAGGTCATTGTAAAGGCACTTTTCCCTTCATTTGTTCTACATTCACTGAATGTACATTTTTTGATGTCAGAGGGACACTGCAGAAAAGATCAGATGAGGCCGTCCGACAATAGAGCCAAAGTTCAAAGATGCTCTATTTTCAGGTAACAGCCGCGACAGTTTGTCTGCATTAAATCCCTGGAGGGCATGTCACTCTAACCCGGTCCACAGCTTTTCCAACAGTTCAAAACAAACAAATCACTTAGTCGTTGAACAACTCTAACATCTGATACCATCACACAGAAGTTGTAGCGATGGCCACTAATCAAAGTTCTTTTCATTCCGTTCAAAACAGAAAATTCCTCAGCTTTGGCTTGAGATCACTTTTTATGTTGTTCTTTTGAAAATTATTATATGCCAAAGCTGAAAAAAGAAGATTCTGTCTGAAAGACGAACCAGAAAGTCAAGCTGTCTAGCTGCACGCTGCGGTCAGCGACTAACTATGGTGTGGGGTGGGAGTCGTCGGAGGTGACCGGCGAGGCCTGTAAAGGGATAGCCAGGGCCTCGGTGGAACTGCCTGGCCTGGCCTCGGGTGAGACCCCACGCGCAGCGGGTACATCCGGGCATCTGTGCTCTCCTTTCAGGCGTTCCGGCTGACGTCGCAAGGAAGCGCGTACATCCAAGGCCAACACCACCAGGCGGTAGAACTGTAACACCACCACCAGGAAATTCTTGGCAGCAAAGAACACTAGCATCTGGTTGATCACTTCGAAATAGGTCATGAGTATGAGCCGCACAACAAGGAAGGGACCATCTTGTATGAAGATGCTGATTCCAATGTTCCATAGGTCGGCACTGTACTGGCAGAAGAACCGGCTGGAGAAGCCCCTCGTTGTCATGGACACAGGGCACACGACGTTCTGTACTGAAAACACAAGACAGGCCAATTAACGCAGGTCTCTGAAATGCATAAAAGAACGGAGTGGGTAAAAGCCATCAAACATTGGGGCTACGCTAGTTCACGATTGGGAGTGGGCCTGTAATTTCATTCTGCGGGGCAGGGTCATAGAAACAGCTGGAACCACCCTACCATGGGACATCCTTCATCATTCTATATTCAAAATGCATCATCTGTTTTAAGTCCAATCAAACACATGAAAGAAAACCAGCCTCTACTTTCTATCCATGTAAAAAATAATTCAGCTCACCTTCAAGTCCTCACACTAGGAAAAGCACCATTAACTAGCTAGATAAAGAACAGAAGAAACCGCCCGGTCTGTCTTTGAAGTCTGCAGCACAGGGAGGCAGCAGGGTGGCAGGGTACTCTGGGCCTCAAGTCAGGGAGTCTGGCTGCTGCTTCTGGCTTCCTTACTTTCTAACAGCAAGATGCTGGCCACGTTACTTAGGCTGCCTGGGCCTCAATTTCCTCCTTTGAAAACTGCAGGACAGTGATACCTTTGAGGAGAGGGGCCCCTATTCTCTGACTCTTTTTGTTTCAACTAGACTAACACCCTGGCAACTCTCCTTTCTCCCTGTCCATCTTTCTCTTAAGATAATGTATGACTTACCTGGCTGCTAAATTTGGAAGATGAACCGGAGTATACATGGCCAAGATCCTTCTGCATCCTTTCTTTGGTACCTACCTATTTACTGGCTGACTCACTCAGGCCTCTATGTAAATTGTGTTGTGAAAATTCAAGTGCTTCTTCAAATTCAAACTTAAGTCATGTTAAACATATTTCTCTAATGGTAGTGGGAAAAAAGCCCAAATAACTGCTGTTGTTATTGTATTTTGTCTAATTCCTTGTGGTTTTGTTTCACAGTTTACAAGAAAGACTGGATATAATTACTGCTTTTCCAGTTGAACAAAAGGAGGTCCAATCAACAATGGAAACTTATTTGTTTTAATTTTTAAAATGTAAATTTAATTCAGGGTCAAGGGCAGAAAATAATCCTTTTATAATAAAACAGCCTTCCACGTGGAGTTTTCAAACAAAGAATGCCTTCGTCTCTTGGAGCCTGCAAATACTGTGAAGCCGCTTTGATATGGGTGCACATAATGTACTGTTTGTTGGAAAATACAATAGTGATTTAGTCAGAAGTAACATTTGGTCTTTGTTTTTCAAACAGCTGCATAACATTATCACCCATGAAAGTTTACAAAATTTCTTTCTTAAATAAAAATTTTCTAAGTGAGGCTATAAAACACAAGATATGGGAGGGTGAGGACGAGCAGAGGGAATGACAAAAGAAAAACCAAGATAAGATCAATAATAGCCTTTCCTAAGATGTTAGGGTCAGGAAATGTCTCCCAGAGGATTTCCTAAGGGTATCATTCAACATCTAAACTGATGGTGCCTAATATTCTGGCAGAGGACACCAGCTGATCAGTGGGTATAGAGCACGTGTGTGTGTGTGCGTGTGCGTGTGTGTGTGTGTGTGTGTACTTATTTGTATACATTTGTTTGCAATTATTAACTCATAATTAGGTTCTGAGCATTTCCAAAAAGCCATAGCCATGCTTTCCATCTATTCTATTGACAGTTTTGTTTTGCAAAAGTGGATAAGGTCTAAAATGGCCTCTGAAACCTCTGTGCTTATCAGAGTGGACCGAAGAGAATGCAGAAAAATTAAATATCCTTGTACAAAAATTCATTCTACCCCTGAGGTCATCAGGTAGGGTTCCATAAGAGAGGAGTCAAACGAGGAAAATATAACTATTCAATACAAGAACTTATTCAGAGTGAAATGGCATCCAGGAGAATTGCCACATCAAAATTCTAGGGCTTCTAGAATTTATAGGCTCACTCCAGGTCAATGCAGTACAATAAAACCATCTGTATTAATAAAAAAAAATATACATTCTATATCTGTGCTGACAGCACAGCCATGTGTGACCACTGAGCAGGCTAGTGTGACTGAGGAACTGAACTTTTAATTTGATTTAATTTTAATAACTTTAAATAGCCACATGTGGCTAGTGGGTACTGTACTGGATAACGTAGCATTAGATCATCAGTACCACAGTTTACTTCTGGCAAAGTCTTAGGGGGCTTATGTCTTTATTAAAATAAGACCAGTGGGAGTATAAGACCCACTACTGAGGAAAAAAGTCCAGTTTTCCATGTGGCCCTGAAACTGCTCTTATTCCTTTTGACTTCTAATACAAAGGTCTGACAAAAGAATGAAAATGACCCCTTAAAAATATCAAGAGATAGCATTTATATGCCAGTAACTATGCTAATAAGCACAATTGTTACAAACTACATCTTATTTTTGTCACCACAAGAACACTCAACCCTCACTACAACAATTATCAACCCTATTTCATGGGTGAAAAACTGAGGCTCCTAACTAATTTTCAGAAGTGATGGAACCACTGTATGAAATGGACATAAGGCTGTGCTCTTATCCTCCCAACTATCTCAGGTTCACCAGGTACCCGAAGGGAACCTTCTTGTGGCTCTCCCCAGTTTCAACCTGCTTTTCTTCTAAACTGAGCTGGAACTAACACTGAGATATCAAAGTGATTAAAAAAAATGATAGTCCTCTCAAATGACTCCTTAGCTTCATTACAGTTTCATAATCAAGAGCTGTTATTTTCTGTTTCTCTGAGCAAACATCAGATACTTACCTGCCAGGTCAAGTGGAAATTGTAGCATACTCCAGGTCCATATAACAAGGATGGAATAAACCAGGGCAGGGCTATTCCTGGAATGTAGACAAGATTTTAAATTAGCGATGAAAAACATGATTACATGCAGAAAAATATTTCCTCTTTTTTCTCCTTTTTGACTATACCCTAATAAATGAGAGTTGTCAAAATATCTTGGGTTATCACCAAGATATTTGTAAAAAATCCATGCATGATTAAAGTGAAATAATGAAAAAGAAGTTTTAAAAATATGAAACTTAAAACCCAACTTCCACATGTGGCAACATCTATGTGAATCATGGCAAAACCTCTCGGTCCCATATTGCTGTATTTCGTTTTACAGAATCACAGAAGCATTACAGGACAAAAGTTAGATATTAACCTGAAAATTTAGAGGGGTTATTTCAAGAAATTTCAAGGACAGAAAGTGAAAACTGTCCCAGGTTCCCAAGACTCTGACTTAAAAATCCCTCTCAAAAGGGCTGGTTAAAGCTCAGCAATTAAGAGCTTAGCATGTAAAAGAAACTCCATCCTCAGCTGGAGAAAAAGTAGGAAGATAAATCCAATAATCAAAGATTTACAATGGACACTAGGAGGTAAATTATTTTATTCACAATTGAACGTGTTTCAGTTGTGAATCAAGGAATATGATTGTTTCATTCACCACTGGATTCCCGGTGCCTAAAACAGTGCCTGGGAAATAACAGTCACTCAGCAAATATTTATGGAAGGAATTGGTGCATGTACAAAAGGATCCATACCTGGAAAATGTACAGATGTCATAGACTGAGGAGAATGGTCTCGAAGACTAAAGTCAGAAAGAATAGAGGTTACAAAAATATAAAGGATGTGAAAGAAGAATCAAAGTCACTCTTTTACAGCAAAAACCCAAAGGAAGTTATCAATTTGAGGTTAGTGGTGTAATAACAAACTTTGTTGCCAACTTCTCTGTCAACAGGGATTTCCAGAATGGAGAGGGATAGAAAAACATCAGGGAAGAGTAATTGAAACCAAATTCAATGAGGTGATTGTCGGGGATGTTTTTAAATGTTCCAAGTATTGAAGTCCTGAAAAAATTAGATTTCAAAACTCTGAGAGAATTTGTAAATGAGATTTCTAAGCCATCATTATCTGTCCTGGCAGCTGATGGTGCAGACAAGGTTGACAAAAAATGAGGTCTTAACTTTCAAAACGAAGCAAAAGTATATCTTGAACTATAAAGGTGCATTTACTATTAATCCCTGGTTAGATTATAAAACTGGTTATTTGAAAGATTTCTGAGAGCCTGTATTGAAGAGAACAGTAATTACTAGGAATCATCACAGGTTTCCTGAGAACAAAAGCACTCATCTAAGATTATTTTCTCTCTCTCTCTTTCCTTTTCTTTAAAAATAGAGTTAGGATTACTAAGCAGGTAATGATATATAAATTAATAATAGACATTTGGATTTAAACAAGGCTCATGAAAAAGCCTCCCGTGGTGTTCTTATTAGCAAGATGAAGAAATGTTCTGGGTGTGAGTACAGTTAGGTGGATTCCTAACTGCATAAATGACTCCCCAAAGGAAGCTGTCTACCGGGTGGCTGCAGGCCCTGCTTTTGATTCTGTTGCACTTCGCATTTCATCCCTGAGTTGGTTGTTGATGCTGATGGAAGGCTTCTTCTATGCACATATGACACAGGAGGTTGGATCGGAAACCAATACCCCAGAAGACACAACCAGGATCCCCAGAGATCTTGACAGGGTATAACTGGATGACCTTTAATAGGATAGAAGAGGTGGCACTTCATAGCAGCCATTCAAAAGGCTCAAGGATTTTCCCTTCCTATTATCTGAGTCCACAGTGTGACATAATTTTTGGTTTTCCAGAATCAAATGCAATCATAGATCACTTCCCAAGAAGTATAAGTCAAGAATTTTAAACGCAAATGCCTGGGGAATGTAATCTATAATTTTCCCTTTGCAGTTTCAATGTCTACATTTAGCAGACCTTCAATAAGTGCCTGGATTTTTACATAATCTTACCTGCAGTTTCTGAGCTCATACTATGTGTCAGGGAGTTTTCTAAGTATTTAGCTCTGCAGTCACGCTTAATCCTCATACCGGCTCAACAAATGGGTACACTTATGATCCCTATTTGGCCAGTGATTTCAGCATCCACCCTTTTAACCTTTACATGATAGTATTTCCATGAAGAAAATGGAAAGTTTTAGCCCTGCTCTGTTCTACAGTGTTCAGAGTATATCTGAAATATTATGTGCTGCCTTCATGTTTTAGGAGGAACGTTTAAAACGTCTTTGGTCCAAAGGAGAGAGTCTAGGATGGTGAGAGGCCTCAGAGCTTTGTTAGACGTGGCATAGTTCATGAAACTAAAAACCAGAGACGATTCCTTAAAAACTGAAAGCGTTATCATCTGAAAAGGAATTAAACTTATTTCTTGTGACTTCAGAGAACCAATTCAGGTTCAAAGGATTTTAGCTGCACCTATAAGAATCCAAATTTCATCACAATAGAGGAAAGTACTTTCTTATAATATTAACTCAAAATAGAATGAGTTGCCCCTGGGGTTAGTATATTCTCTATTAGTGAAAATGTTCAAAGAAAGTCTGGACAAAAACTTATTGAGAACATTTTGGAAAGGATTTTGCAAGAGATGTAAAATAGATTTCTCCATAGATGGTCACTTTTGAAGTTTCTTCTCATCTCAGACTTCAATAATTCTACCAAAAACCTCATGTGCAATTTTGTCTGCAAGGCAGCAGAAAGAAATGGTAAGGCATGAACTCTGGTGCTGGGTTGCCAGCATTCAAACATCAGCTCTAACCCTCACCAGAAAGACAGGGCATGGGCCTCCAATCCCAGACTAATCATTTACCAGCTACATGAATATGGACAAATAATATAATACCTATGTGCTTTAGTTTGGTGGTTTAGTTGCTAAGTCAAGTCATGTCTGACTATCTGTGACCCCATGGACTGTAACCTGCCAGGCTCCTCTGTCCTTGGGATTCTCCAGGCCAGAATACTGGAGTGGGTTGCCATTTTCTTCTCCAAGGGATCTTTTCCTGCTTTAATTCATGCACTTTCAATGACAATAATAATAGCTACTGGATTTTATCTTATAGTTGTATTACCTGTTGTTTAAATATGTTAAACATATAAAATCAGCTCTCAGAACAGCACATGATACAGACTAAGCATAGCTGAGTGCTACAAGCTATATATATATATTACTAGGTAACCTTGAAACTGGCACAACTTCTCTTGACTGCCACTGTTTTACTTATAAAATCCTGATATTGATAGTCTCTACTTAATGGTGTTATTGTAAAGACTAAATAACTTATAACAGCTAAAATCCTTAAAGCAGTGCTTGGAACACAGCAAGAGATAAATATTATCCACCACTACTATTAGTAGTAGTAATAGTATTTTTATTATGGGAACATATTTCTTAAACACTTTGTGTTTTAACTTCATTATTATACAAAATAGGGATAAATGATAAACTGACCTTGACCCTAAATAAGATTCTAACTCTATAATACTGAATGTATATTGTTTTGCAAGTATTTTCTGAGCACATGCAATATGGGAGAATGTGGGTATTGACAAACGTATTAGTAAAGTTATCAAACATAAATTTTGAAAAGATGATCAGAAAATCTTTGGAGCAAATTTGCATTATGAATTCAGGCAGTAAAATTTACTCAGGCAGGTTAAACGCTGGAATATAATTAAATCACTAATCTTAAATGGCAAACACCAAATTTGTGAAGGAATTTTGGAGTGAATTTATCCAACATTGTCTCTATTGTGTAATTGTCTCCCCCACTTGTCTTGCCCCATTTTCTCATGTGTAATCTATCTTCATAAATGGCAGCTGAGAAGCATGTCAGCAGACAATGGACTCTATTCATAGAGAGACAAAAGATCTTTTGAAGTATAATTATAGATGTGAGTATCACTTCTCTACTTGGGAAACTTAGGAGGATAAAAGACTGACACTTGGTAGATCAGTGCACCAAAACTATTGAGTGAAAAACTGAAAATAAAGTCATGCACTGCTAGTTTTTTTAATTTTTAAGTTTATTGATTTACAATGTTGTGTTAATTTCTGCTGGACAGCAAAATGACTCAGTGATACATATATATATGTTCTTTTTAATATTCCTTTCCATATGGTTTATCCCAGGACATTGAATATATTTCCCTACGCTATACAGTAGGACCAGTTGTCTCTCCATTCTATATGTAATAGTTTGCATCTACTGAGCCCAAACTCCAACTTCCATCACTTCTCCACCCCACTTCTTGGCAACGATGTTTGCTCTCTATGTTCGTGAGTCTGTTTCTGCTTTGTAGGTAGGTTCATCTGTGTCATACTTTAGATTCCACATATAAGTGGTGTCATATGATACATCTTTTTCTGACTTATTTCATTTAGTATGATACTCTTTAGTTGCATCCATGTTGCTGAAAATGGCATTATTTCATTCATCTTTAATGACTGAGTAATATCCATTGCATACAATAGATATTTATGTCAATAGATATTTAGGTCACTTCCCTGTCTTGGCTATTGTAAATAATGCTGCTATGAGTGTAGGAGTGCACTGTATCTCTTTGAATTATAATTTTGTCTGGATATATGCCCAGGAGTGAGATTGCTGGATCATTTTGGGCTGTGCTGTGCTTAGTCACTCAGCCATGTCTGATTCTTTGTGATCCCATGGACTATAGCTCACAAGGCTCTTCTGTCCATGGAGATTCTCCAGGCAGGAATACTGGAGTGGGTTGCCATGCCTTCCTCCAGGTTGCTGGATCATAGAGCAATCCTATTTTTAATTTTCTGAGGCTCCTCCATACTGGTTTCCATAGTGGCTGCACCAATTTACATTCCCACCACAGTATAGGAAGGTTCCCTTTTCTCCATGTCCTCTCCAGCATTTGTTATTTTACACTTTTTAATGATGGCTATTCTGACCACTGAGAGATGATACTTCATTGTAGTTTTGATTTGCATTCTTCAATAATTAGTGATGCTGAGCATCTTTTCATGTGCCTATTGGCCAGCTGTATGTCTTCTTTGGAGAAATGTTTATTTAGGTTCTTCTGCTCATTTACTTATTTATTTTATGTTGTTGAGTTGTGTGAGCCATTTGGAAATTAAACCTGATTGGTCACACAGTTTGCAGATATTTTCTCCCATTCCATAGGTTGTCATTTCATTTTGCTTATGGCTTCCTTTGCTATAAAAAAGCTTGTAAGCTTGATTAGCTCCCGTTTGTTTATGTTTGTCTTCATTTCTATTGCCTTGGGAGATTGACCTAAGAAAACATTGGTATGATTTATGTTGCAGACCATTTTGCCTATGTTCTCTTCTAGGAGTTTTATTGTGTCTTGTCTAATTGTGTCTTTATGGCATTTTGAGTTCATTTTTTATGCACGTGTAAGGGTGTGTTTTCATGCATTGCTAATTTGCTTAACTATGTCTTTTTGGAAGTGTAAATTCGTCCATAAATAACAGATAATCAGTAGATAGACTTGCTCTAGCTTTTTAAAAGGCATCCGAGAAGCTCTTCAGAGGAGGGGAAAAATTAAGGGGAGAGAGAGAAGGAATGAAAGGAAATGGAGTATTAATCTAACCTGGAAGAAATGTTTCACCAAGCAAAAAGAGCTAAATTAAAAGAACACACAGTGTGAACATAGAAAAACTCTCCTATGTTTGGTCAAATATTCACAGTAAAGTTGCAATAAGGCTACCGGAACATTTTACCAAATGTGTTTTTTCTTTTCAACAAATGATCTGTGTTCAAAAAAAGACTGCACAGAGTGATCTCCAAAGGTGTAAATAACCACATAACTGGTGCTGGCAACTATATGGAAATTTAGACTTGTTAAATATCACCACCCTTATGGCAGAAAGTGAAGAGGAACTAAAAACCTCTTGATGAAAGTGAAAGAGGAAAGTGAAAAAGTTGGCTTAAAGTTCAACATTCAGAAAACGGAGATCATGGCATCCGGTCCCATCACTTCATGGGAAATAGATGGGGAAACAGTGGAAACAGTGTCAGACTTTATTTTTTTGGGCTCCAAAATTACTGCAGATGGTGACTGCAGCCATGAACTTAAAAGACGCTTACTCCTTGGAANAAGACTCTGATGTTGGGAGGGATTGGGGGCAGGAGGAGAAGGGGACGACAGAGGATGAGATGGCTGGATGGCATCACGGACTCGATGAACCTGAGTCTGAGTGAACTCCGGGAGATGGAGATAGACAGGGAGGCCTGGCGTGCTGCGATTCATGGGGTCACAAAGAGTCGGATACGACTAACTGAACTGAACTGAAAATGTTGGAGGGTGGCTTTAGCAGAATGAAATGGTCAGCAAACCCTATCCCCAGCAAACATACATAACAATGGAAAAATTATCAAAAACAACCACTTCATATCTCTGGAAATAAACCAAAGGCAAATAATAAATTGAGTAATTTATTCACAAGAAGCTGATAGAACTTTAGTTAAGAAGAGTGAGTATCTAAGACATTCTTGCCCATGGGATATTCTCTCATCCCTCCAGCTTTGTATGTAAAGGAAAAATTGCATCAATTAAATAAGAAATGAAGACTTCATTGAAGGCCATTGCAGTAAGGGAGAGAGACTGAATTCACCCCTATTGAAACAAAAGGCAGAAGAGTTTTTAAACAGGGCGGTAAACTAGTGGAAAAGTACTAGAGGACATTAAAGAGGGAAGTTGGTTAGTGTGATTAGGCCATCTGTATTTGCTTATTGGCACTGATCTAAATTAGGTTCCTGTCATCCCAAAGAGTCCAGGAGACAGAAGTGCTATATTTCTTGATGATCAGGTTTCAAAGGGATAGCTCTTACATCCTTAAGAAAGATATTCCTGGGTCACATTATAAAACTGGAAAGAGGCTGAGAAAAGACTTGCATCTCAAAGGGATGGAGGACGAATTTGCAGCCCCGAGTTTTTTAAAATAAATGCTTTAAGGAAAGGAAAATCAGAGGCCTATACGCAGGAATAAACTTTTTTAAAGTTTAGTAAAGATGAGGGAAATGTTAAGATTGTCCTGGTCAATCGGAGTAGTGGTTTTTACAACGGGGAGAGCTTGACAATGAAAACCAGAACCTCCTTGTAATCAGAGTATACTGACTTGATTTGGAGTAGAGTGTGAAACCCCATGGTTAAAGGTGTGGTCAGTGAAGGTAACAAATTTGGTTGGAAATGAATGGGGAAGTCCTAAACTTTGTTACTTTGAGGTTGCAATCCCAGCAGGGGTGAGTGGTTGACTAATTTGAAATTTAATGGAGAAACTCCGAAAACAAGAGAGCCAGAGAAGGGCTAGGTAACATCTCCATGTATGCCAGACATATGCAGAGATGATCCAAGAAGGGTCAGTAAAGATTTGAAACTGGATAAATATGAAAACTTTGATGTGCTTTCCAGTTCATACAAAGATCCATTTGTTCATGGAAGGTGGAAATCAAAAAGGCTCAAGGTGTTTGATTACAATTGCTGCTCAAATCATTGCCTGATCATAAGCTGTGCAGTTATAGGTATGACTCTAATAGCCACGCTAAAGACAAAAATAAGAAATAAAAAGAAACAAAACAAGATCAAGCAGAGACATCAGTGACTGGAATCCAAGGGAAGATAGAATCCTCAGAATAAATTCAGGCAGTTTATTGAGACAACAAAAATGAGAAGATGCCTGAGGCATATGGGGAAGCCTGAGGATAGTATATTGGAACACAATATAAAATGTCTAGTTTTTAGCCAAAAAAATATGAGACATGCAAAGAAACAGGAATGTGTGATTCAGCTCAGGAGAAAACAACAATAATCAATCAATCAATCAATCAATCACTAGAAACTAACTCTAATGGGGTCCAGATGTTGGGTTTAGCAGATAAAGACATCCAAGCAACTATAATAAATATCCTCAAATAATAAAGAAAACTCTGTTCCATAAACCAAAGAAAAGTATGATGACAATGATTCAACAAATAAATAACTGAACTATGAAATATAAACTAAAAAGAGACTTAAATAGAAATTCTGGAGTCGAAGATATGGGAACTGAAATGAAAATTTCACTAGGTGAACTCTGGAATTTGACTCTACATATATATTGGAGATGGTAGACAGATCAGTGACCTGAAAGATAAATCAGTGAAAACTAACCAGTTTAAAGACTAGAGAGTAAAACAGAGAGGAGAAAAAGAAGAGTCTCAGAGACCTACAGAATGCAATTAAGCATATCTATTTGTGATAGAAGTCTGGATTCATTTTGATGTGTGGCAAAACCAATACAAGATTGTAAAGTAAAATAATATAATAATAATAAATAAATAAAGTTAAAAAAAGAAGTCCCAGAAAGAAGAGACAACGGAGGAGAAAATGTGAAGAAGTTATGGCTGAAAATTCCTCTGTTTGAGGAAAAATATTAATTTACATATCCTAGATCAACAGATCAGAATAAACTGGAAAATTCTGAAAGAGATGGGAATACCAGACCACCTGACCTGATTCTTGAGAAACCTATATGCAGCTCAGGAAGCAACAGTTAGAACTGGACATGGAACACAGACTGGTTCCAAATAGGAAAAGGAGTATGTCAAGGCTGTATATTGCCACCCTGCTTATTTAACTTATATGCAGAGTACATCATGAAAAACGCTGGGCTGGATGAAGCACAAGCTGGAATCAAGATTGCCGGGAGAAATATCAATAACCTCAGATATGCAGATGATACCATCCTTATGACAGAAAGTGAAGAGGAACTAAAGAGCCTCTTGATGAAAGTGAAAGAGGAGGATGAAAAAGTTGGCTTAAAGCTCAACATTCAGAAAACTAAGATCATGGCATCTGGTCCCATCACTTCATGGAAAATAGATGCAGAAACAGTGGAAACAGTGGCTGACTTTATTTTGGGGGGCTCCAAAATCACTGCAGATGGTGACTGCAGCCATGAAATTAAAAGACGCTTACTCCTTGGAAGGAAAGTTATGACCAACCTAGACAGCATATTAAAAAGCAGAGACATTACTAAGGTCCGTCTAGTCAAGGCTATGGTTTTTCCAGTAATCATGTATGGATGTGAGAGTTGGACTATAAAGAAAGTTGAGCACAGAAGAATTGATGCTTTTGAACTGTGGTGTTGGAGAAGACTCTTGAGAGTCCCTTGGACAGCAAGGAGGTCCAACCAGTCTATCCTANAAAAATCAATAGAGGAACTAAAATTGTTCATTAAATATATTTTAAAGCAGTAAATAACATAAGAACAAAAAGGAAATGAGACATAGACAAAAATTAATTGCAAAATGGCAGACATAAATTCAACCACATCAGTAATTACATTAAATATTAATGGATTAAACGCCTTTTAAAAACTTAGAAAATGTCCACCCAAATTTGTGTGTACCTAGACTTCAGAATTTGATCTTACTTGGAGGTAGGGATTTTGCAGATGTAATGAAAATAATATGAGGTCCTACTAGATTAGCATGGGTCCTAATCCAATGACTGGTTTCCCTAGAAAAAAAGGAAAAATTGGAGACACAGACAGACACACTGGGAAGAATGCCATGTGAAGACAGAGGCCAGAATACAAGTTTCTGTTAGATTAAGCCACTGAGTTTGTGGTATTTTGTTATGGCAGCCCTGGGAAATTAATATACACTCCAATTAAAGGACAAAGATTGTCTAACTGAGAGGAAAATACAAGATTTAAGTATGCTGCTGCTGCTGCTACATCACTTCGGTCGTGTCCAACTCTGCAACCCCACAGATGGCAGTCCACCAGGCTCCCCCATCCCTGGGATTCTCTAGGCAAGAAAACTGGAGTGGGTTGCCATTTCCTTCTCCAGTGCATGAAAGTGAAAAGTGAAAGGGAAGTCACTCAGTCGTGTCTGACTCTTAGTGACCCCATGGGCTGCAGCCTACCAGGCTCCTCCGTCCATGGGATTTTCCAGGCAAGACTACTGGATTGGGGTGCCACTGCCTTCTCTGAGTATATGTGGTATATAAAGAACACAGTTTAGATGTAAACATATAGAGTTTGAAAAACAATTCCATGTCAATAGTCATAAAATAGAGTGCCTATATTCATGAGAGACAAAATAGACTTTCAGATGAGAAATATTACTAGAGAAAAAGAGTGGCATGTCATTATGAAAAACAATCAGGAAGAACTTTTAAAAATTGCACATCTTAAAACAGGACCTCAAAATACATGAAGCAAAACTGACAATACTGAAAACAGAAACAGACAATTCAACAATTAGAGTTGAAGATTTCAATGCCCCACTCAATAATTAATAGAACAACTAGGCAGAAAATCAGTAAGGATATAGAAGACCTGAAGAAATGTATCAGCCAATTTGACATTATTTAAATTTATAAAACACATGTACACTCATGGTGAATTCATGTCAATGTTTGGCAGAACCAATACAGTATTGTAAAGTAAACTAAAGTTAAAATAAAAATTAAAAAAATAAAATAAAACACTGAACCAAACAACATGTTCTTTTCAAGCACATATAGAATATTCTCCAGGATAGGCTGTATGTTAGGCCACAAGATAAGTCTCAATATCTTAAAAGAGTTAATTTTGTATATTCTCAGACTACAGTAGAATTAAGATAAAAAAACGCAGGAAGAAATTCGGGCAATCCCCATATGGAAATCAAATAGCTTTGCTTCTAAACAATTCAGAGGTCAAAGAAGAATTCACAGGAGAAATTGGAAAATAATTTGAATTGTATTAAACAAAAAAGGATAACATATCAAAGCTTATGAGATGCAGATAAACCAGTGCTTAGAGGGAAATTTATAACTTTGAATACCATACTAGAAAAGGGGAAAGAGTTAAAATCAATAAGCTTCCATCTTAAACTAGAAAACAGAAGTGCAAATTAAATCCAAAGCAAGCAGAAGGAAGGAAAAATTAAATATCAGAACACAAACCAATTAAATAGAAAACAGAATAATAATATAAAAAAATCAATGAAGCCAAAAATTAGTTATTTTAAAAGACTGAGGAAACTGAGAAGTCCAAGGAAAAGTAGAGAAGACGCAAATGACCAACTCAGAATGAAAAGGGCAGGACCATAGTAAGTGGCTCTACAGGAATTGACACAAGTATAAAGGAATAACAGAATGTTCAGCTTCATATGAAAAATAAACTTAGATAAAATGGAAGAAATCCTAAAATGTAAAATATAATAAAACTTGACCCAAGAGGAAACAGGATAACAGAGTAGCCTAATTAGAAATAATGATATTGAATTGGTAATAAATATCTTCCCACAAAGAAAAACATAGGACTAGACAGCTTAAGTGAATTCTATAAAATATTTAAAGAAGAAATAACACCAGTCTTATACAGAGTCTTTCAGAAAATAAAGAAGGAATGATTCTTGAGATATTCACTGAAGGAGTATTACCCTGATAGCAAAGCCAGGAAAGATGCCATTTGAAAATATTACTAAAAGACAGTGTCTTTTATGAATAGAGATGTAAAATGATTTACAAAGTGTTAGCAAACCAAATTCAACAGGATACAGAAAGGATTATACACCATAACCAAGTGATATTTATCCTAGGAAGCCAAGGTTGATTTACCATCTGAAAATTGTTTGATGCAATACACTATATTAATAGAATAAAGAACAGCCACCACATAACGATAATAAGAAAAACAGGAACATATTTGACAAAATTTAATGTCCATAGAAAGAAAGGAGAGAGAAAGAAAGAGAACGGAAGAAATAAGGAACTCTCAGTAACCTAGATAGGGATTTCCTCTAACTGATCAAGAGCAAGAACACCTAATAAAAATATCTGTGCAAATCCTACAGCTAGCAACATCCTTAAGTGAAAGACAGAATGCTTATCCTTTGAGATTTAAAAGTTCACTCACATTTGTTTATTTATTTTGACTATGCCTCATGGCATGTGGAATTTTAGTTCGCCAATCAGGGATCAAACCTGCACCCCCTGCAGTGGAAGCGTGGAGTCTTAAGAACTGGACCACCAGGGAGGTCCCCACTCATAACTGTGTTCAACACTGTATGAGAAATTTTAGCTGGAGCAATAAGGCAAGAAAAAAGAAATAAAAGGCATATAGATTATAAGAATCATATATATATATGATCATATATAAGAATCAAAACTATCTTTGCTTTCAAATGATATTCTCCTATATGTAAAAAGCCCTAAGGAGTCTACAAGACTAATAAGCATGATCAATGGGTACAAGATTACTACACAGAAGTCAACTGTATTTCTATGTAGTGGTAATAAAAACATGAAAATGATATTAAGAAATTAAAAAAACATTTCTATCAAAAAGAAAAAATACTTGGGAATAAATTTAGGAAAAGTTGTATAAGACCCATATGTTGAAACTTATGAAACATTGCTAAGAGAAATCAAAGAAAATCTGAATAAGTGATGACATAGTTAGCATTCATGGGTTGGAAGACTTAATATTATAAAGATTCTGCTTCTTCATAAACTGATAGGAGTCATGGTGTTAGTTGCTCTGTCTTGTCCAAATCTGTGATGCCTTAGACTATAGCTTATCAGTCTCCTCTCTTCCTGGAATTCTCCAGGCAAGAATACTGGAGTAGGTATCCATTCTGTTCTCCAGGGGATCTTCCCAATCCAGGGATTGAACCTGGGTCTCTTGTATTGCAGGCAGATTCTTTACTGTTGGAGCTACCAGGGAAGCCTGAGGCTTAGATTTAATACAATCCTTATTAAAACTCCAGCAGGATTTTTTTTTTTTTTAGAATTTGACAAGCTAATAATAAAACTTATATGAAATTGCAAAGCATCTAGAAAAATCAGAACAATTTTTTGAAAGAATAATGCTAGAGAACTTAAGAATATCTAGTTTCAAAACTGATCATAAAATGTCAGTAATCACAGTAGTGTGGTAGTGGCATAAGGACAGACACACAGAGCAGATAGACACACAATAGAAAGTTCTGGAAAACTCCTTATATATGTGGTCAATTGATTTTTGACAAGGAGTGCCAAGTCATTTTAATAGGGAAGGGATAATGTTTTCAACAAATGGTGCTGAGACAGTTGGCCCCAGCTGGGACAAAAATTAGAGCTGGAACAATGCCAAAACACAAAATGAAATAACACAAAATATGAACTTAGACTCTTACTTCAAGATACACAAAAATTAAGTCAAAATATTAGAGAAAAGTAGTTCTAATATTTGGTGAGGAAAATATTTCTTAGAATCTATGATTCCCAAAGCCCTACATAGAAGAAAAAAATGATAAATAGGATTTTATCAAAATTTAAAAAACCTGTTCTTCAAATGACAGCATTAAAAAATAAAAAGTTATATACTGGGAAAAATGTTTACATTTATGTATCTAATAACAGACTTGTAACCAGAATATATAGACAACTCAATAAAAGTTTAATCCAGTGAAACATGGGCAAAAATTTGAACAGATACTTCACCAAGGAAGATATATAAAAAGCTAATCAGCACATGAAAGATACTCCACTTCATTAATCATTAAGAAAATGCAAATTAAAAACACAATGCAGTAATACTATGAGCCCACTAGAATGGTTATAATCATAAACACTGAAAACAATGTGTTGGTGAACACATTCAGAAAATGGAACTCTCACACCTTGCTGGTGGGGGTGTCTTTACATAGGTATAGCCACTTTGGGGGGCATCCTTGGTGGCTCAGGGGAAAATAATCCATCTGCCAGTGCAGGAGATGTGAGTCTGATCCCTGGGATTGGGGAGATCCCCTGGAGAAGGACATGGCAACCCATTCCAGTTTTCTTGCCTGGGAAATGCCATGGACAGAGGAGCCTGGTGGGCTAGTTCCAGGTGATCGCAAAGAGTTGGACACAACTTAGCAACTAAACAACAGCAATAACAAATAGCCATTTTGCAAAACAGTTGGGCAGTTTCTTAAAAAGTTAAACATGTACTTAACATAAAGTTGAGTCATTCTACTCCTACGTATCTATACAAGAGAAATGAAAACAGATGCATACAAAGGCTTGTAACTGAATGTTCCTAGGAATATCATTTTCAATAGCAAGAAAACTGACTACAGAATGGATAAACAAAATGTGGTATAAGCATAGGATACTAGTCAACTATTAAAACAGAGCTTGACAACCCATACAATGAACAATGGGAATGAACCACTGAAATATTATGCTATGTGAAAAACCAGACACAAAGACCATACACTTTATGATCCCATTTACATGAAATTTCTAGAAAAGGAATTTCCGTAGCGATATAAAGCATATCAGTGTTTGCCTAGAGTTGACAGTGGGAGTGAGAATTGACCGCAAACAGACACAAGGAATATGGATTCTGGTGATAGTTACACAAATCTATAAATTTCAAAATATCACTGAACTGGAGAATTACAATAGATGCATTTGTGTTGTATAAAATGAAGTTGTTATAAAAAACTTGCAAGATCTCATGAGTCCATGTAAATTCATAAGAATCAGAAAGATGAACTTTGTGTAGGTATGTGGAAGGAAACTGATTTAGGTTAAAAAAAAAAACACTGGATTTGAGGTATTACCCAGGATGCAGGAAAGAGAGGTAGACATCACTGTGAAATAGACATCGTTGCAGGTTTTCTCCTAAACCTATCAGCTCAAATTACAGAATAAAAGAAAAGAAAAGAAAATGTTGTAATAATAAGTGATGCTAAGTAGGTTATAATGAAGTAACCCTCTTTTCTATATTACATGGAAACATCCTTTACATGTATACTAAATTTATGCTTTATGATCGTCTTTTTGAGGCCAAAAGGGAAAGGTATGCTGCAGTGAGAGAGTTTAAGTCTTTCCTTTGAAAACATGGCAATCTACAGTGTTTATTCTTACAGTATGGAACCTGAGATGAAGTCAGAACTTGGGAGGTGGGCCTTAGGTGGGAATAAAAACTCTCAGTTCTTTCTGGGCCTTGATTTTGGAGGCTTTGGGTTGTGATGGAGATATGCAGGAGTGCAGTGGAAACCACAGACGGTCTCTGACACAATGCAATTACATTACAAGTAAAATGATTTCATTTGAGATCATGAAACCCAAAAAGAAATTGAAAAACAATAACCTGAGCAGAGTTGATTCAGTTCTATTCTCAGGACTGGTATAAGTTTAGAATGAGTAAAATGATTTATAAGACACTCAGATGAATGGTGGGGGAAGAAAATGCTGAATTGAAATTACCTGGGTGAAGACAGGATTGTGTATCCTTTGGTTCATCACTTGCTCCCTATTAGCTCCCCAATCTCCAGTAGCACACTTCTGGCCCACACTACATAATCAGTCAAGAGTTGGTGAATGAATGATCTCTCATGACTTTCACAGTGTTTTTTTAAATGCCTTGGACGATTGACATTTTAGTCATTAACATATTTAATATTCAACATCTATTGGCAAACTGGTCTATAAAATGCCTCTTGCTGTCACTTGTGGCTGGGCCTAAAACACTGAGCGTTAAGATAGCCATAAAACCATCTTTAGATGTGAGAAAGATCAGATGAGTCCCTCAAAACGTATTCCTCCCTGAACTCCCCCCTCTTCTACCTCATATCCCTTGGATCTCACTAGATATTTGGCATTTATGTGTTTATTTCTATATAGGTATAGCTGTGTGTGTGTGTGTGTGTGTGTGTGTGTGTGCGTGCGCACGCTCTCAGTCGTGTCTGACCCTTTGCAACCTCATGGACTGTAGCCCACCAGGTTCCTCTGTCCGTGGGATTTTCCAGGCAGGAATACTGGAGGGGGTTGTCCCTTCCTCCTGCAGGGGATCTTCCCAAACCAGAGACTGAACTTGTGTCTCTTGCATCTCCTGCATTGGCAGGTGGATTCTTTACCACTGTGCCACCTGGGAAGCCCCACAGGTATAGTCAGTTGTGTGGCGCCTGTAGTTATTTATTGTTTTTATATGCTTGGTCATGATTTTTTAATGTTTTTCTTATAACCTCACTGTATTATAAATATTCTAATATGTCTGAAAATATGTTACACAATGTAAAGCACTGGCCACATGTTAGGTGTATTAAAGCCACAAAGCTAAAATCAACATTTTCGGGACTTCTTTGGTGGTCCATTGGCTATGACGCCTCGCTCACAATGCAAGGGGCCTGGTTCAATCACTAGTCAGGGAACTGGATCCCATATGCTGCAACTAAGAGTTTGCATGCTGCAACTAACACCCTGCACAGCAAATTAAGTAAATATTTAAAAAATAAAATTGGCATTTTGAGGACAATGGATCAGCTTAGACTAGATTCTTTTTAAAATTCTATATCTACTTAAGATATGAGAAAACAGTATAAATGGAACAGGATATGATCATATAAAGGTAACCTATGATAATGATACACTTTGTACTATAATTGGGATATTAAGTTTACTCAGTAGGTTAGTGTATTTTGCTCAGCTTTATGTTTTGTTATTTGAGAAACATAGCATAAAGTAAACGGTAGCATTAAAAGCCAGCCTCATTGCAATTTATTTTTATAGCATAGTGCATAACAACCTGAGCTGAAAGTACATTCAGGCACTGAGACTTAAATCCCTAAAGGTAAGAAAGTGTTCCATAAACAGATGTGATCATGGATTCTGGGTTTATTTGCTTGTGGCAAAAATAAAAGTACCAACTCAATAAGTTTTAATTTATAGGCATCTACACCAGATAGCCTTTGGGCACTTCGAACAAAACTGATTAAAAATAAAATTTAGGAAAATAAAACCTAATCTGCCCCATTCTCCATTCACACCATGAAATATAAATTCCTCAGTCAGCTAGGGGAGAGAGTCCTCCATGCCTCCTTGAAGCACTTTCCTGGAATAGTAGCTCTGCTCTGCAAGAGACACTTAAGATTGCCTATATTGCTGGAAACTTGAGAATGTGAAAGAGGAGCCAGGGATGGTTTTCAAGTAACCATGGCTTCACCTAACCTGTGGTCATGCAAACAGGCAGAGCTTCTCTGTTCTTACCCATGGAAAATATTATCTGCCTTTTTTCTGTAGCAGCAACGTCCTTTACATATTCAGTCAGACACGACTGCATGACTAACACACACACACACACACACACACACCTTTCTTTACATATTCATATACAACTCATATACAACTTCTATATATGTACATAGCACATATATATATATGATACATACAATTATATTTATATATATATATATATGTATATGCATGCGTGCTTGCTGGATCCCTTCAGTCATGGGCACCTCTTTACAACCCAATGGACTATAGCCTGCCACGCTCCTCTGTCCACGGGATTCTCCAGGCAAGGAAGACTGGAGTGGATTGCTGTGTCCTTAGCCAGGGTATCTTCCCCAGCAAAGCATCAAATGGGCATCTCTTATGTCTCCTGCATTGGTAGGCGGGTTCTTTACCACTAGAGCCATATAGGAAACCCAGATATGTGTATACATGTATATCTGTGTGTGCGTCTGTGTGAGTGTGCACGTTGGGGTACTGGTTAACATATACCTGAACAGCAACAAATTCCATGTTTCTACCACTGGACATATGATATACTGAAAAAGCTTTATTAATGCAAAATATAAATAATAGAACAAAAAAGCAGGTGGGTGGGCCTGACCTTGAAAAGAAGATCTTTTCATTGCAGGGCCTACTTACCTCACATTTTCTTCTTCAAGGGTCTCACTTGTAAATTCCAATATGTCAGCAGCTGTCCCCACAAACATAAGGAGAAGTTGAGAGAGCTGATCCCGAGTGATCCCACTTCCAATGGGGAGAAGCCATCTTCCAATTATTAGCATTAGAAGGAATGTCTGATGGAGTCCCAAAGTCCAGACTTTCTCACATACTGTAGATAAGTTATTTACAAAAACTTTGGCCTGTTTAACAGAAATGTTATACAGACAGAGGAGTTATGAACTGGAACCTTAGAAAGGCCTTTATCACCATGGTTTTCAATGAAGAGTCAGCTTTTGTGAAAGAGCATTTCCAAAAATTGATTCTTCATTTACTAAAGAAAGTAAAACTCTTTTTAGCTGAACAGTCTTTTAAAAAAGAAAAAATGCTAATGTCTCTTTAAAATGGGGCAGCCTTATAACTGAAAGTAATTTAAATGTTTTACTTACTAGTGAGGTTGTACTTATATTTTAAATGCTAATTTTGTAACTTTTCACAGACAATTTCTCATATTATTTCATCAGTCTCTGTAATAAGTATAACGTATAGCAACATTTTTAAAATTCCATATTAAAATTTTAAAATTCCTATATTTTTATAGATTTCAAATTTGAATTTACTAATCTGGTAATATTTTCAGCATGGTACAGATCTTCTTTGATTTTTATTGCTTTAAAACACTATCAAAGGAGAAAATATATAATGTTTATTACCTAAAAGAAACAGAATAATTATAAGGTTATTTTTATTCTGAACATTTATTATTAAAACATCTATAAGCAAGCAACCAAATTTCTTCTGCCTTTATTCTTGGACTCTGGAGAAAATTTCCATCCCATTCATGTATTCCAAATACTATCTCTTGCCCACTTAACATCTAGTGTTCAATATCTTATTGGCCTTATAGGTTATGATCTTCTAACGACTACAGGGGTGTAGCTCTCCAGTGGATGGACAGTGATTCCAACTGACTTATACAAGTGACTTAACTCTATTTCTACAAATTTATTTACCCCTCTTGATCACTTGCTGAGGTCAAATGTAAAGGTGATGGGAGAGAAAAATACGTCTGTATGCTAACCTGATTGAAACCATACAAGAAGATCAATAATCTTTCATTTGCACATTTCATTATATGTCTTCTACGACTCTTCCCATTGCTGTTGTTTAGTCACTAAGTCATGTCTGACGCTCTTGAAACTCCATGGACTATAGTCCTCCAGCCTCCTTGGTCCATGGGATTTTCCAAGCAAGAATACTGGAGTGGGTTACCATTTTTTCCTCCAGGGCATCTTCCCCACCCAGAGATCAAACCCATGGCTCCTATGTTGGCAGGAGGACTCTTTACCACTGTGCCACCAGGGAAACACTCATGAGTCTTTCCAAACATCTTATTTGATTCTTACAGGATGCGTGTTGTAGTAGCTGCTATTTAGTTGCTAAATCCTGTCTGACTCTTTCACAACCCTGTGGAATGTAGACCACCAGGTTCC
Source organism: Redunca redunca (assembly GCA_006410935.1). NCBI lineage: Eukaryota > Metazoa > Chordata > Mammalia > Artiodactyla > Bovidae > Redunca > Redunca redunca. The sequence goes on from SJYQ01001334.1 coordinate 302,399, forward strand.
TCTGTCCATGGAATTTCCTAAGCAAGAATACTGGAGTGGTTTGCCATTTCCTTCTCCAGGGGATCTTCCTGACACAGTGATTGAACCTATGTCTCCTGCTTGGCACTCCTCTTTACCACTGAGCCACATAGGATATAGGAATGTACGCTAGCAGGGTAAATATTAATGTTTTCAATTACCAGATGATAAACTGAGAGACGGTGAGATTGAGTTGTTCAAAGTGACATGAGTAAGCTGTGATTGAAGGTTGAATTAGAACCCAAAGCTAGTTCTGTTAAGCTCAATAGAATCAATAGCCTATCTTACTATTGAAAACATGGTTCAGGGAAAGGGGCCTTGGTCTTGAGTCTCTCATAGGCCATAGTTAGTTTGCCAAATATCAAACATGGGAAGAACAAAGAAGAGATTCTATTTTGGCTGAAAACCTTCCCTATTGTTAATATAAGCACCTAAAAATATAAAGGGCAGAGGAGATCAAGAAGGCAGAGGAGTAAGTGGGCAGTACATCTCTCTCCATGGCTATATCAGGAATACACTTTCAGACACAGAAGTGCATGCAAAACACCAGCTGAGAGCGGACAGGGGTACCTGACAAGAGGAAAAGAATATACAGAACCATGCAAAACTCAGTAGGATGAAGGAACTAGGGGGAGAAACAGGAGTGTTAATAGGATGGGACCTGCCCTCAGTGGGTGGGGGAACTGAAGCAGGGATCACCCAGTCCCCACAGGCGCAATTGTCTGAGTCAGAGGAGAAACATTTAAGGCTGAGAGTGAAACAGCTGACCTGTGGTAGCCTAAATGGAAAGAGAATCAGACAGTCCTTGCTGCAGCCATACATACCCCAGACAGGAATGCTGGTCCCCCCGAATGCGCAGCAGCTGGGAGCTGAAGTTTAGGGATTGTGGAGCAGTCCCAGGGCGAGGACTGCTATTGACTGAGAAAGATGGAGTGAGGGTATATGAGGTAGGAGATCCTGATGGGAAATGCCAGTCGAGGAAAGCTAGGCAGCCATGTAAGCAAGGCGATGCTGCTGCGTCATGCATAGTGGGTGGAGCCATCACCATAGCCTCTCTCTCCCCACAAGCCAGCATCCGCAGCTGAACAATGGAGATGCTGGCCCATTCTAAAGCCTAGTGCACTGAACTACAGAGGAGGACCCCACCGAGGGTGCTCTTTTAAGTGACTGATGCGCCAGTCTAGAGTAGGACTCCAGCCAGGGGGCCCCTCTCTATGTGCCTGACACACTGAATTACAGAGGAGGACCCCAGGCAAGGGAGCCTTCTAAGTACCTCAACGGGTGGAGCTACAGAGAAAGACTGGCCAAAAAGGCCTTCTGATCAATCACCAGCTACAAGAGGCTTGAAAACAGACTCTGATAGGGCCATAACTCCTGTGGTGGAGGCAGTCCATGTTCCTGCACACTTGGCACTGCCAGGGTCCCCACAAGACAAGCAGTGGTGCCACCTTCATGCTCAACTCTCACTCAGGCAGAGGTGCCACAGGCCAAAAAAGTCTTGTGTCTATGCACACAGGTTCACTTTGGTGTGTCTGACTCTTTGCAACGCTGTAGACAGTGGCCTACCAGGCTTCTCTGTCAGAGAGGGGCATTCTCCAGGTAAGAATACTGGAGTGTATTGGCCAATACTGGTCGCCATACCCTTCTAGAGTACTGTATTTCCTGCTGCCCTAGCCACCAACTCCCCTGAGTACCTGCTGCTGCCAGAACCCCTGCAACCCAAGCAACTGCCACCTCCACACCTGGCCCTCACAGGGGCAAACCCGAGTCCTCCAGGGCAGGCTCGGGAGCAAACCCCAGTGGATGGCCCACATGCAGAGGTGGAAATAAAACCACAATTGAAACCCAGGGGCAGTGTGGCTAAGGAAGAAGACCCAAAACCTTTCCACCAGCTGTACAAGCTGCCGATTAAATCCACATGATCAACTAGGCAGACTGTGTGCCTCTGGAATATAAAAGTCATTGAGAGCTCCCACAAAAGAAAACGCACTAATTCTGATAGCTGTGGACATTGGAGGCAAGAACACACCAGAGCAGGACCAGAGCAGAATCTGAGCTGCCCCCCAGCAGGTCCAGAGACCAGCAAGCACAGTGTTGGAGGGCAACCTAGGGAGGTGGACTGTGTCTCCCAGCGAGGGAAAGGACTCTGACTGCAGTGACTCAAGGAAAACATTTATTATTCTTATTTTTTGACTTTTTCTGTAGATTCTTTTAGATTTTCCCCCCCTCTGTTGTAGTTGTCAATTTTATTGGCACTATGAAATCCAATTAGGCTTTGAGCTTTTTTTTTTCTCAGCCACATTTTTTATTGTTGTTATAAACCTCTGCCTCTTTGTTGGGCTTTTGCAGTTTTGTGGAGTTTTCCTTTTTTATTTTTCATTTCTCTTTTTTTAATTTTAATTTTTAGTTTTTTAAACATTATTTTTTCTACATTTATTTTTTTGTTGGCTTTTCCTACTGTTCTTTTCCCCTTGCTGTTAATCTTTAACAAATATAAATCTTCCTTATCTACTTCTAACTTTGCATATATGTTATTTCATTCTTTTGTTTCTCCCCTTTCCTCTCAACATATTTGTTAGTTTTATTTTCATTGCTTTATTCCCCAGTTGGCACCTTGCTTTAGTTTTGTTTTCCAGTTTGTGCTTTAGTTAGTTTTGTTCTGGTAGATATAATTTTTGTTTTCCTTGGTTTGCCAGGTCAATCTATTGTACTTTATTTTTACTGGACTGTTTTGATTTTGCTTATGGGTATATATGTATATGTGTATATTCAGTCACAATTTTTATTGTTGTTATAAACCTCTGCCTCTACATGGGGCTTTTGCAGTTCTGAGGCGTTTCCTTTTATTTTCTCTATTTTCTCTCTTCTGTTTTCTTTTTTTCTCTTCTCTTTTTTATAATTGCAATTTTTAATGTTTAAAAAACTATATTTTTTCTATACAGTCCTTTGTTTGCCTTTCCTACTGTTCTCTTCCCCTTGCAATTAGTCTTTAATGTATATAAATCTCCTCCATCTATGTCTATTTAAATTTGCATATCCTTTCTTTTTTTTCTTTCATTCCTTTCTTCTCAACATATTTGTTAGTTTTGCTTTCATTGCTTTATTCCCCACTTGGCACCTTGCTTTAGTTTTGCTTTCCAGTTTGTGCTTTAGTTAGCTTTGTTCTTAAGTGGTAAATATAACTTTTTATTTCCTTTTTTTGCTGGGTCAATCTACTGTACTTTATTTTTGTTGGACTGTTTTGACTTTTCTTATGGGTGTATATGTATATTCTGTTATTTTAATTATTATTTGCCTGATTCTGTAACTACCATTTATCTGGGATTCATCTCTGGTTTCTCATTTTTGGATATTTTTTAAAATCTTAATGCCATAACAAACCACTTGTGGAATCTTCGTTCCTGACCAGAGATCAAGCTCTGAGCCTTTGGAGTGGGAGCACTGACTCCAAGACCCTAGACTACCAGAGAACTAACCCTAGGGAGTAGCAAATAGTGAGAACTCACACAAACGAAACCACTTGAATACCAGACCCAGCATCACCCAACCACCAGTAGCACCCTGTGCAGAATGCCTCATCTAAACAATGAAAAAAAACAAAAATACAAACCCAATCATCAGCAGACAGGAGTACCACCTCACTCAGCCTTGCCCATCAGAGGAAAAACAAACAAAAACTCAACATAAATCTCACCCTATATGAAGCTTACACAAACCACTGGACCAATGTTAGGAGCGCAGAAACCAAAAGGAAGATAGAATCCAACTTTCTTCAAGGAAGGAATTCAACTTTTCTTGAAGCTTGGGAAAAGGAGACCTCAAACACAATAAGTTAAAAAAAATAAAATAATGAGAAGGCAGAGAAATACTACACAAATGAAGGAGAAAACTAGAAACACAAAATCCAATAAATGAAGAGGAAACAGGCAAACTACCTGAAAAATAATTCAGAATAATGAAAATAAAGATGATCAAAAACCTTAAAATGGAGAAAATGGAAGAATAAATTAACAAAGACCTAGAAGAATTAAAAAACGTAAGAGACAACACAATAACTGAAATTAAAAATACTCTAGAAGGAATCACTAGCAGAATATCTGAAGCAGAAGAACGAATCAGTGAGCTGGAAGATAAAACGGTGGAAATAACGTCCGAAGAGCAGAATAAAGTAAAAGGAATGAAAAGAACTGAGGATAGTCTCAGACCTCTGGGACAATACCAAACACACCAACATTTGAATTATAGGCTTCCCAGAAGAAGAAGAGAAAAAGAAAGGGTATGAGAAAATTTTTGAAGAGATTATAGTTGAAAATTTCCCCAACATGGAAAAGGAAATAGCCAAGAGGCACAAAGAGTCCCATACAGGATAAACCCAAGGAGAAACACGCCAAGACACATACTAATCAAACTAACAAAGACTAAACACAAAGAAAGAATATTAAAAACAGCAAGGGAGAAGCAACCAGTAACATACAAGGGAAATCCCATATGCTTAACAGCTGATCTTTCAGCAGAAACTCTGCAGGCCAGAAGGGAATGGCAGGATATATTTAAAGCACTGAAAGGGAAAAATCTATAACCAAGATTACTGTACCCAGCAAGGATCTCATTCAAAATTGATGGAGAAATAAAAAGCTTTTCAGATAAGCAAAAGTTGAGAATTCAGTACCAGAAAACCAGCTTTACAACAGCTTTAAATGGAATTATATAGTCAAGAAACACAAGAGAAGAAAAAAGATCTACAAAATCAACCCCAAAGAATTAAAAAAATATCAATAGGAACATATATATCAATAGTTACTTTAAACATAAATGGATTAAATGCTCCAAGCAAAAGACACAGACTGGCTGAATGGATACAAAAACAAGACCCATATATATTCTGTCTACAAGAAACCCACATCAGACCTAAGGACACATATGACTGAAAGTGAGAGGATGGAAAATATATTCCATGCAAATGGGAAGCAAAGGAAAGCTGGAGTAGCAATCCTCATAGACCTTAAAATAAAGATTACAAGAGATAAGGAAGGACTACATAGTGATCAAAGGATCAGTCCAAAAGGAAGACAGAACATTGGTAAATATCTATGCATCCAACATAGGAGCACCTTAGTACTAACAGACATAAAAGGAGAAATTGACAGTAACACAATAATAGTAGGAGATTTTAACATCCCACTCACACCAATGGACAGATCATCAAAACAGAAAATTAATAAGGAAACACAAGTCTTAAATGATACATTAGATGAGATGAATCTCATTGCTATCCTCAAGATGTTCCATCAAAATGCAGAATACCTTCTCAAGTGCACATGGAACATTCTCCAGGATAGACCACATCGTGAGTCAAATCAAGATCAACCTCAGTTATTTAAAAAAATGGAAATCATATCAAGCATCTTCTCCAACCACAGTGCTATGAAGCTAGATGTCAATTACAAGAAAAAAGCTATAAGAAACACAAACACACAGAGATTAAACAACACATTAAAAAATAATGAACAGATTACAGAAGAAATCAAAAGGGAAATCAAAAAATTTCTAGAAACAAATTACAATAAAACGTGACAACTCAAAACCTATGGGATGCAGGAAAATCAGTTCTAAGAGGAAGTTTATAGCAACAGAATCTTACCTCAAGAAGCAAGAAAGACATTGAATATACAACCTAACTTTACACCTAAAACAACTGGAAAAAGAAGAAGAACAATAACAAAAACCCAAAATTAGTATAAGAAAGAAATTATAAAGATCAGAGCAGAAATAATGAAAAAGAATGAAACACTATTAAAGGTTACTAAAACTTAAAGATGTTTCTTTGAGAATATAAACACAATTGACAAATCTTTAGCCAGACTCATCAAGAAGAAAAGAGAGAAGAATCAAATCAACAAAATTAGAAATGAAAAAGAAGAGGTTACAACAGACAATGCAGAAAAACAAAGGATTATAAGAGACTATTATGAATAACTATATGGCAATAAAATGGATAACCTGGAAGAAATGGACAGAGTGTTAGAAAAGTTCAGTCTTCCAAGACTGAACCGGGAAGAAATAGAAATTATGAACAACCCAACTGCAAGCATTGAAATGGAAGCTTTGATTAAAAATCTGCCAGAAAAACAAAAGCCCAGGATCAGAGGGCTTCACAGGAGAATTCTATCAAATATTTAGAGAAGAGCTAATGCCTATCCTTCTAAAACTCTTTCAAAAAATTGCAGAGGAAAGAACACTTCTAAACTCATTCTACGAGGCCACCATCACCCTGATACCAAAACCAGATAAAGACAACACACACAAAAAAGAAAACTGCAGGCCAATATCACTGATGAACGTAGATGCAAAAATCCTTAACAAAATTTTAGCAAACAGAACTCAGCAACACATCAGAAGGCTCATACACTATGATCAAATTGGGTTTATTTCAGGGATGCAAGGATTCTTCAATATACAGAAGTCAATCAATGTGATATACCATATTAACAAATTGAAAGATAAAAACCATGTGATCATCTCAATAGATGCAGGAAAAGCCTTTGACAAAATTCAGCACCCATTTATGATTAAAACTCTTAAAAAAATGAGCATAGAAGGAACCTACCTCAACATAGTAAAGGCCATATATGATAAGCCTACAGCAAACATTATTCTAAGTGGTGAAAAACTGAAAGTATTCTCCCTAAGATCAGGAACAAGACAAGGGTGTACACTTTCACCACTATTATTCAACATAGTTCTGGGAAATCCTAGCTACTGCAACCAGATTGGAAAAGAAGTAAAGCTTTCAATGTTTGTAAATGACATGATACTGTACATAGAAAACCCTAAGATAGTATCAGAAAATTACTAGAGCGAATCAGTGCATTTAGCAAAGTTTCAGGATACAAAATAAATACACAGAAATCACTTGCATTTCTATATGCTAACATTGAAAAATCAGAAAGAGAAATTAAGGTATCTATCCCATTCACCACTGCAACAAAAATAATTAAATATCTAGGAAAAGCTTGTATAAGGAGACAAAAGAATTGTACACAGAAAATTATAAAACATTAATGAAAGATATCAAAGATGACATAAACAGATGCAGTGATACTCCATGGTCTTGGGTAGGAAGAATCAATATTGTGAAAATGACTATACTACCAAATGCAATCTACAGATTCAATGTGATCCTTATCAAACTATCAGTGGCATTTTTCACAAAACTAGAACAAAAATTTCACAATTCATATGGAAACCTAAAAGACCCCAGATAGCCAAAGCAGTCTTGAGAAAGAAGAATGGAGCTGGAGGAATCAACCTTCCTGACTTCAGGTTATACTACAAAGCTACAGTCATCAAGACAGTATGGTCCTGGCGCAAAAACAGAAATATAGACCAATGGGACAAGAAAGAAAGCCCATAAATAAACCCATGCACCTATGGGTACCTTATTTTTGACAAAGGAGGCAAGACTATACAATGGGGCAAAGACAGCCTCTTCAATAAATGGTGCTGGGAAAACTGGACAGCTGCATGTAAAAGAATGAAATTATAACACTTCCTAACACCATACACACAGATAAATTTAAAAAGGATTAAAGATCTAAACGTGAGACCAGAAACTATAAAAACTCTTAGAGGAAAACACAGGCAGAACACTTGATTACATAAATCAAAGCAAGATCCTCTATGACCCACCTCCTAGAGTAACGGAAATAAAAACTGAAGTAGACAAGTGGGACCTGATTAAACTTGAAAGCTTTTGCACAGCTGAGGAAACTAAGCAAGGTGAAAAGACAGCCCTCAGAATGGGAGAAAATAATAGCAAATGAAACAACTGACAAAGGATTAATTTCCAAAATATACAAGAAGCCCATTCAACTCAATCCCAGAAAAACAAACAACCCAAGCATAAAATGGGAAAAAGACCTAAACAGACATTTCTCCAAAGAGGACATACAGATAGCTAACAAACACATGAAAAGATGCTCAACATCCCTCATTATTAATTAAATGCAAATCAAAACTACAAGGAGGTATCACCTCACACTGGGTCAGAATGGCCATCATCAAAAAGTCTACAAACAATAAATGTTGGAGAGGGTGTGGAGAAAAGGGAATGCTCTTGCACTGTTGGTGGGAATGTAAACTGATACAGCCACTATGGAAGATGGTATGGAGATTCCTTAGAAAACTAGGAATAAAGCCACCATATGATCCAGCAGTCTCTGCTGCTACTGCTAAGTCACGTCAGTCATGTCCGACTCTGTGCGACCCCATAGACGGCAGCCCACCAGGCTCACCCGTCCCTGGGATTCTCCAGGCAAGAACACTGGAGTGGGTTACCATTTCCTTCTCCAATGCATGAAAGTGAAAAGTGAAAGGGAAGTCACTAAGTCATGTTCGACTGTTTGCGACCCCATGGACTGCAGCCCACCAGGCTCCTCCGTCCATGGGATTTTCCAGGCAAGAGTACTGGAGTGGGGTGCCATTGCCTTCTCCCCCAGCAGTCTCACTTGTAGGCATATACCCTGAGGAAGCCACAACTGAAAAAGACACATGTTCACTGCGGCACTGTTTATAGTAGCTAGACATTGGAAGCAGCCAAGATGTCCATGGACAAAGAAGTTGTGGTACATATACACAGTGGAATATTACTCAGCCACAAAAGGAACACATTTGAGTCAGTTATAATGAGGTGGATGAACCTGGAACCTATTATACAGAGTGAAGTAAGTCAGAAAGAGAAAGATAAATATCGTATTCTAATGCATATATACGGAATCTAGAAAAATGGTACTGAAGAATTTATTTATAGGACAGCAATGGAGAAACAGATATAGAGAATAGAGTTACAGACATAGGGAGAGGGGAGGTTAGGGTGAGATGTATGGAGAGTAACATCGAAACTTACATTATCATATGTAAAATAGATAGTCAAGGAGAATTTGCTGTATGGCTCAGGAAACTCAGTCAGGGGCTCTATATTAATCTAGAGGGGTGGGATGGGGAGGAAGATGGGAGGGAGTTTCAGAAGGGAGGGTATATATGTATTCCTCTGGCTGATTCATGTTTAGGTTTGACAGAAAACAACAAAATTCTATAAAGCAATTATCCTTCTTTAAAAACTAAATTAATTAAAAAAATATATATATAGGGCAGATCCCAATCTTTTCATTATATCGTTCCTTCACAATTGTCTGTATCTCCCTTTGTACATAGGTTGTCTGATCTAAGTGTTAAAGGTTCCTTAATAGTGCAAGTTAAATATATTTATTAATGCATATAAATATATATGCCCATTAGGCTTGTTAAATATGTTCAATAATAGTTCAAAATACAATTATCTTGTGACTTTCTGAGCCAAACAATAGGCAAATTTCCCTAGGGAAGAATGAGCTGAAAGGTATAGAAAGTGGTATTCTCACCAAGTGAAAAGGTGATTTGTTAGATCCCTTACCATACAAGGAGAAAGCTCTCACCGTCTCAATGAGATCATCTGCTCTGTTGGTATGTTCAGCTGACAACAGAGTTTGATTGAAGTCTTCTTTTCTGCTGGTATTCTGTGACAATCCTCCAGATTGGCCACTGCAATACTAAGCAGTATTTTTAAAAAGCAGTGTGTCAGGAAATATCACAGTAGGCAGCATTTAAGATGGCTTCAGTGTATCTAAGAGATTGTGAGCAAAGATGTGAAGTTTCTGTAATATGCATAAGCATTTTCAAAAATCAGAATATAGCCTTGAGGTAGAAACCATTTTTCAGTTAATATGAGAAAAAAATAAACTAGACATGTCTCATTTTCCCACAAGTCTATGAGGCTGTAGATGTTCTAAGTTCACTGTGGAGAGCTATAGAATTTATGAATTGATCTCTGGGGTCCTTTTCTTAAATCATGGAACAATTATAAAACAAACCAACAACCAATGAAAGCATGTATGATCCTGGTCAAAGCATTCATTCGACGATTTTATTACTTGTTCAGAGCCTCTTTATTTAAAATACCATTTTGCTAATGGAGGTAATTCAGTTACTTTCAATCATGTCTGTTAAGCACTGTAACAACCCCCCCAAAATGATAATAATAACATATCTACCCATAAACATATACATTTTACATCACTCTAGAAGCCAATTTAGATTTATAGAAAAGTTAACAATAGACTAAAATAAATGGCATTTCCCCCTCCTTATTCTTTCATTTTTGCATGTAAATTTCTTTATGTTACTATGTGTGATTTTTTAATCCAACCAGAAGCTGGGAATCTGAGGTAGAGAAAGAAAAGAGAACACTACATAAGAGAGGAAAGGTGTGATACTTCAAAATGTAAGTGTAGCCAATGATTATTTCACAAATTCATTAAAAAAACAGACTGATTTAAAAAAAATCTGCAGAGCTAACATACATTTGAAGTGCACACACACACACACACACAAACACAACCCCCACTGCACATCCATGATCACACATTTGGATGTAAAGAGAACTTTTTTTAATGCTATCACTGAGAAGTATATTTTTCTTAATTAATTCTGGGTACTTCATTGATCATACTATGAGCTACTTGGAAAAGTAGAAAGGAAAGTCTGTCAAGAAGCTATTTTTTTTCTCTTCCATCAAAACAACTAGTGTTATGGATGGAAAAAGAAACAACAGCAACAACTAGTATTATGGGTGAAATGACAAGAATAATTAAGAAAAATGGCCATGTGCCATATCTCTAAGAGCAAAAATGTAGTTGTTTGTATACTTTTTTTTTTTTAATATAGCTAAGGCTCCAAGAAAATATAATGAAGATAACAAATCTTTGAACCAAGCAACAAATCCTCATTGCAGGAGTTCTGTGACTCTAAGAACCTAATGTTCAATAGGAAACATATTTGAACACTTCTTGGCAGGCATGAAAGCAGATTGTATATTAAAAGTGGTGACCTTGATATGTTTTTCACATTTTTATCACTAAAAATCCATAGACATCTTGTTGTTTTTAAAAAATAGTCATCTGTACTGCAGCATAAGATAACATGGATGGCAAATGGCTTTGTAGCTCATATTATGGTATAATGACCCGAGTCCCTGTTCATTCTTAAAATTCTGTTTGTTATAAATTGATGCAACTTTATTTTAAGTGGAAGTTGTATTGGATTGCACAGAACAAACTCCTAAGACCTAACCTGACTTATATTGGTTTTATGGTAATACTGTTTACAATCAGCATTATATAAGTGAGTTACATGGATGATCTGGGTGCCAAAAAGTCACTTTTTCATGGGCTATGTCTGAAAACCTTTAAAAGCTTCAAAAACATTCCTTTGGTTCAAACCAGACATCTTCAAGACAAGAATATTTCCATTGTTTTAACTGTGCCAATTCATAAATAGACTTGACTAAGAGTTAAGGTCATAATTGTTGTCACAAACATTTTCTTTCCATTCATGTAGACCCAGTCAGATTCAGAAGTGAAGGTACAGAATTGATCATCTAAGATAAATGTTATCATGAAATAGGTCAGAATGTTTTTCGAATGCCAAGTCATAGGTTAGAATGTTTAGGGTGTAGAGTAAATGGAAAATGTGAAAGCAAATTAAATTATTCTTTTCCATCATGAAACATTCAGATGATATTGATGCAAATTCCTATAAAACATAAAACACATTATTGAAAAAGGCAGTGTGATTTAATGAACTAGGGGCTAAGATCCAGGTTCTAAACCCTAGAACTACTGTTGATTAGCTGTGTGGCCTTGGGAAAATTAACCTTGCTGAGTTTCAGGTTCCTATTCTCTAACATAGAAATCTACATAGCATATCTACCTTAAGGAGTTGCTGGGTATATGAATGAAAAAAGTATCTGAAAATAGTTTGGAATAAAGAACTATATGAAAATGTATGATATGATTATTATCATAACCAAGATTTCCTACACGAATAGACTAAGAATTTCTGTACCTTCCTTTATTCTGCCATTTTTTATTTCTTTAGATGCAATTCTAACACTTTTTTGTCTCTCTCTCACTTTTTTCTACTTCCAACTCTGCCCACCCTGCCCAGTTCACAATCTGGGCATTCATTTTAATTCTCAGTGTCAAAATGAATCAGATCCATTACTACTAAAGGTCCAATTTCTTTTGTAGTGTGAAAATTAGAGAGGTACTGCCCGGGGCTCAAACATCTTTTTTTTTTTTTTTAATTTTATTAAAAAGAGAGTTTTTGGTTGCATGCTATTTGTTGTAATGGGATTTGACCTGTATATCAATTAACTGTGCAGAGCTTTATACTATAAAAGCATTTGGGGAAACAAATTGTTATTGTGGATGATAACCTTGTCATAGAATTGGATGTGAAAAAAGTGATTCAAGTCACCAGAGCTTATTCTCATACCCCTGAAAGTATTAAGTAGTAAGGAAATTAAAACAGTCCCTTGATATCCTAAAAGCTATGGTAACTTGAACCAACCAATCTACTGTGACAAAAATTCTTTTGCTACAAACATAGAGATAGCCTTTGACATTAATATTCTTTAGACAGGACATTTAGGCAGACAGATGTCTTCTTCATGCCTACATTATTGGTACATGCTTGTGGAATTCCTCAAAACTAGTCCACAGAACTAAACTCCCTTCTGTGTGCCTAGAATGTTGAGCAAACATTTTCCAGATAAGGTTTGAATATCTGAAACATGTATCAGAGGCTTAACTTTGCTATAAAGTGACCTTCTGTAGCAAAGATATCTGTGACAGTCTCACAGATTTTACCAGTAAAGATACAACATTATTATATCATAAATACAGTTCATCTATAAAACATAATCCTGTAACCTGAGCCTTGAAGATGTGAAGTCCAGGCTGCAGTCTAATGGACTGGACTAACTGCACCCCCCCCCGCCCCAGTGTCATACAGGAGCATTGATGACAATCAGCGGCTGAATCCAGCCTAGATCCTGCTACCTAGGGTTGCCCATACAAGAAGTAATTCACTGAAAAATCAGCATCTCTCTCTAGAGCAGGATGGGGAGAGGCATGGGAGGGTGGTTCAGGAGGGAGAGGATATAAGTCTGCTGCTGCTGCTGCTGCTAAGTCACTTCAGTCGTGTCTGACTCTGTGCGACCCCATAGACGGAAGCCCACCAGGCTCCTCTGTCCCTGGGATTCTCCAGGCAAGAACACTGGAGTGGGTTGCCATTCCCTTCCCCAATGCATGAAAGTGAAGTCGCTCAATCGTGTCTGACCCTCAGTGACCCCATGGACTGCAGCCTTCCAGGCTCCTCTGTCCATGGGATTTTCCAGGCAAGAGTACTGGAGTGGGGTGCCATTGCCTTCTCCAGATATGTCTACTTACAGTTTATTCATCTTTTGCACAACGTAAACTAGCACAACATTGTAAAGCAATTATCCTCCAATTAAAGAAATTAAAAAAATTAAATCAGTGCCTCTATTTATAGATTAGGGACTCATATTGGAAGCAACTGTTTCTTTTCTAGGTCAGTGTGGTCTTAATATATATAGGCTACCCTTCCTGATCATGGGTTCCCTGGTTCCTCTTCTTTACACTTATTTTGGGGCACTTGAATGAAAATCATATTTTACTAAGACAGCTCTTAGGACCTCGGAAATGAGGTGAGGTCCTAAGACCTGCAAAGCCTCCTATAACCTGCAAAGCCTTTATTTTAAAACAGACTGTTTCAAATAGCCCTCCCAAGGTTGACGGTATTTGTATAGCAGAGTACAGACGATGGAGGTTTTGTTTTTCTGATAATATACATTTTTAATAAGTTCTTGATAGATATAGTTGCTATCAAATTTATGCTAGATAATTCCCAGATTTTTGTTTGTTTGCTGGTTTTTTTTTTTTTAAGAGTTGTGATATCTTCTGCTCTCAACAATTGCCTCTCTTCCTTCTCAAAATCTTTCTAGCTACTTGTAGGACATATTGACACACACAAATTCTTGTACAGGTATATTTTATACAAGTATTGTACAAATGTTGTACAGTATATATTTCTTCTCCAAAGCAAGGGAGGCTCTTAAGAGACATAGGGAAAAACCATATACATCTCTGAATTTTCTCATAACAAAACATCTCATCAAGTATTCTTCAGTAAATGTTAAAAGAAAACATTATCAGGAACATGGAGTTTTGTTTTTGTTTTTGTTGTTCCTGTGCCTGTGTGCTAAGTTGCTCAGTCGTGATTGACTCTTTGTGACCCTATGAACTATTGCCCACCTGGCTCCTCTGTCCATGGGATTCTCCAGGCAAGAATACTGCGGTGGATTGTCATACCTTCCTCCAGGGCTCTTCCCAACCCAGGGATCAAACCTAAGTCTCCTGCAGCTCCTGCATTGCAGACGGATTCTTTACCCGTGAGCCAAAGGGGAAAATGTCATTTTATAGGATGCTAGATGATTGAGCCTTGCCCATTCGTTGTTTTTTTTTTTTAATTTTTATTGGAGTATAGTTGCTTTACAATATTGTATTAGTTTCTGCTATACTGCAAAGTGAATCAGTGATATGTATATATATACATACAGCTCTTTTGAATTCCTTTCCCATTTAGGTTACCACAGAGCACTGAGTAGGGTTCCCTGAGTTATACAGTAGGTTCTCATTAGTTATCCATTAGTTATCTATTTTGTACATAGTATCAATAGTGTATATACAACAATCTCAGTTTCCCAGTTCATCCCACCCACCCTCCGTTACCTTGGTATCCACATGTTCATTCTCTCTGTCTGTGTCTCTATTTCTGCTTTGTAAATAAGATCATCTATACTAATGTTTTTTCAAATTCCACATATATGCATTAATGTATGATATTTTTCCTCTCTTTCTGATTCACTTCACTCTAAGATACTGTCCTGGGGCTTCCCAGGTGGCTCAGTGGTAAAGAATCCACCTGTCAGTGCAGGAGATGCAAGAGACATGGGTTCAATCCCTGGATCCAGAAGATTCCCTGGAGTTGGAAATAGCAACTCACTCCAGTATTCTTGCCTGAAAAATTCCACAGATAGAGGAGCCTGGCAGGCTAGGTTCCACGGGGTCACAGAGTCCAGCATGACTGAGCGACTAAGAACAACAGGCTGTCATTCAGAGCCCTGCCCATTCTTAGTACAGTAACTCACTGAAACTGCAAGGGATAAAACCAAAACTGTATAGCCCCATGTAAGCATATTGGAGGGGAAGTGTTAGGAACAAGATCTCTAACCCAGATTATTAATGAATACTCTTAAATCTTAAATGAAAGCGACAGTTTTATTAGTTTAGACAGATCATGGATTCATTTCCTTTTTGCTGAGGGCTCTTATTTATTCAATTCTTGATAACTCCAGTTCCTTAGAAAAGTGCATTTCTGACAGAAATTGGATTATAATAGGAATGTAGTTTATTGCTGAGTATTCAACTTTCCAAAAGTACATACCTGGGTTTCATGGTGCATTTCAAGAAGCCATAATGATGGAACAATGCTAATCAGATATAAAAATATGGCTGGTGAAAACCTGTGAATGAGGTAAAAAAAAATAGTTCAGCTTTTATAATTTTTTTTTTAAAGAAAGAAAACAAGTGCATATACCCTGACCACACTGAGTCAAACCTTTTAATCTCAAATATTTATTTCAAAGGGGAAAAATGCATTATGTGATTCCTGCCATATGGATTATAGAGAAACAAAGCAACTGTAAAAGGCACTAGCAGCTGTCATTCTCACTGAATTTCTAATCCAATTAATAGATGTTAATTTTAATACGGTCTAATGGGACACTGCCAATTAGTCTCAGGCACAAAACTGGATATTTTGTGTTTAATATGAAAGCAAATACAGCAACAGTAAATCTTGATTTCTGAACACTGTAATTTTGGGAAGGTTGCCTACATTTTTCAGCATTAACCTGAAATTCTGAGAGCTTGAAAAATAACATTCTGCTAGAAGACAAAAATCAGATGATAAGGAATAAGACTAGACAGAATCAACTGGCTTTGTGTGTTTCTGCTAAACCTAGGAAAATAAAAATACAGGCACACCTAATTTTATTGTGCTTTGCTTTATTGAGCTTCATAGATACTGTGTTTTTCTTTACAAATTGAAGGTTGGCAGCAACCTTGCAGTGAAGCAGGTTTGCCAGTACCATTTCTCCAACAGCATTTGCTCACTTTGTATCTTTGTGTCACATGTTTCAAATTTTCTTATTATTGTGCTCTGTGATCAGTAATCTTGGCTGTTACTTCTAAGATTCACTGAAGACTCAGATATAGCTAGCAATTTTTAACAATAGAGCATTGTTTAATTAAGCTTTGTTCATTTTTTTTTAAGACAAAATGCACACTCAGTAGACTATGGCCTATTTTAAATGCACTGGGAAACCAGAAAATTCAGGTGACTGTCTGTATTTCAGTGGTATGGAGATGAACGTCCAATATCTCCAAGGTATGCGTATACGAACAAACCACAGATGAAGGGTTTGGTATTTCTTTGAAGGCTATCTATAGTAATTATTTTCAGACTCAAATTCAGAGAGCAGTCCATTGAGGGGACTCTCATTTGTGCCTGGACACATCAAATTTAAATGTTAGTTTTGCCACTGACTCCCAGTTTGCTTCCTAATCGACAAAACAGGAACAGTCATGTATTCGTTGGCTCAGGCTGCCATAACAAAAACCATAGACTGGGTGGATTAAACAACAGAAATTTATTTTCTCACAGTTCTGGAGGTTGCAAGTTCAAAATCAGGCTTCCAGAATGGTTGGGGTTTAGTAAGAGCTCTCTTCCTGGTTTTTAAACCGCCACCTCCCACTGTGAACTCACATGGCCTTCCCTGAGTGCATACACATCACAAGAAGAGAAACAGATTTCTCTCTTCTCTTCTTATGAAGCCACCAGTCTTAGTGAATTAGGACCCCATCCTTATGACCTCAAATAACTCTACTGACTTCCTAAGAGCTCTGTCTCTAAATATAGTTACTCTGGGACTTAGGGCTTCAACGTATGAATTTTGAGGCAACACAGTTCAGTCCACAGCAGTCACATTTATCTCACAGGAATTTTTATTATATAGTTGACCCTAGAACAACATGGAGATTAGGACTCTCTGGGTAGTTGAAAATCCACATATAATTCTGACATCGACCCTCTATATCCACAGTTCCACATGCGCAGATTCAACCAACCACGGTGTAGTATGTATTTATTGAAAATAAGATGCTTATAAGTGGACTTGCACAGTTCCAGCCCATGTTGGAACTTTCTATAAAGCAGTGTCTGGCAGAGTTGTACATTCTATAACAAATAGCTGTTACATAATTATGGGATGTCATGCAATGAAAACACGTCCTTCAAAATTTGAACTAAGATAAAAATTACATACTTTACAAATTTATTTCTTCCAATTGCATTTTGTTTTAGATTGGACTCTTGCTTTATAAATCATCTTAAAACTGTAAGTCAGTGTAATTTTATTAAAATACTTTTAGTACATTCATGCGATGGTTTAAGATGACCTGAAAAATAGAAATGTTAATTGCTCAAAAACAGAATTTGAGATGAAATTCTACTAATCATATGGTTATAATCTGGGGGAGGAGAAAGGGAGTGAACAAACCTAAATGGAGGAAAATATTTAGAATGGACTGTTTAAAGGCTATTAACCTTTTCACTAATATCTCCTTTCAACTTCTGGGAAGAGAAAGGGCAAGTGAAAACAACTCTTAAAAAAATCAGTATTTAAATAGATATTACCCTACCATCAATTTCCTGCAGAAATTAATTTGAAACAAAGGGTTATAGGTCATGATATTATTAGAATCTGACTTAGACAATGGTTGAGCTACAGAAAGATATCCAAGGCCCCGTGTCAAACATGCTTTTAGAAAGAAAAGGAACACTTAATTCTTTGACCTCCCATATCAACGGAAACATCAGGAGAGAATATTTCCTTTGTGAAATTGGGGAAGGATATGAATTCTGGTTGGAGGGACAGTTGGAATATGTAAATCTTTTTTTGTATATGTCAGATTGGGCTGGACTGCAATTTTGTTGACCCTCTCAGGATTAATTTTAGGATTAACTCGCCTGGCAATACTGTTAAAATAATAATCTAAGGAAACTATATACTGAACATATTATAGTTCTTGGAAGAGTTCAAGAATAAAATAAACAATCAATCACCCTTAACATCTTCTGTGCATGAAATTTATTTCTACAATTGGAAAAAAGTCTATCGTGTTTCAACCTGTTTCCTCCAATTAGGAATCTAGTTATGTATTTTAAAAAACATTCAAAATCTGTGATTTTCTCTGTTGCCTATTACAAAGATTAAAAATTCCCTAATCAGATACATATTCAAAGCCTCCTCCTTTCCTCATCTTATCTCTACTTCCCTTTCCTCTACCACATCCTATCAAGCTGAGCAACTCAGTAGTTTCATCCTGCTGTGTATTTAAAATGAAACAAAACAAAATGTTTTGGAAAGTTTCCCGTGTTCCATCCCTCTTCCTCAGACCTATCTGACGTCTGTGAAAGGGGGTGGGAATCCCATTAAGTGCCTGAGAATTAATCATATTCAAGTCAAGAGCATGTGAGTCCATTGTCTTCCTCCTCCCCCACCCCTGTTCCTGACCCTCTTAACCCTATACCTAAGAGGATTTGCTCGAATTCCCAAAGGCTTCCAGGTAGAATTACCAAGGAAATGCCTAGTCCACAAAGTGATTAATAGCAATTCAGAATTAGGAACTTCCTCCCCTAGCTCCTCTCTCTCTCCCTCTCCAGTAGCAGGCTATGATAGTTGTTCAACTGATTTTTTTTTAATTATAGAGAAAATAAAAGTCTGTTATCTAGAAAAGTATTGAAAGGTATAGATACACTGCATTTTTACATGAAGGGTACCTTTCAGCTCTATGTTTTATTGGACCATGGGTCCCTGTTAAGAGCAAAGGGCTCTTTTGTCCCTTCAGGTCGGTCCATCTGAGAAGAGAGGTTCTGATGTGGCTTTTGGAGCAGATGTCCTTCAAATTATGACTACTTGTTTCAGAAAGCCCTGCTCTTATATCTCTAACAGTACCCTTCCTATATTTTAAAATACAGGAATTCACTGCAGTAATTAATTTTAGCTTGTATTTCTCTTGTGACCCAGCACATTCTCCACTGTTTTCTTGTTGTGTACATTTATAATATGACTCAGCAGATCCTGAGTCTCTAATTTATGTCCTTTCCCTCTTCCATCCCCTTCATCTTTTCCTCTCCTCAGTAGTCCCTGCTGTCTTTTCAAATCTCTGTTGTTGTTCAGTTGCTAAGTCATGTCTGACTCTTCGCAAACCCAAGGACTGCAGCACATCATACTTCGCTATCCCTCACTATCTCCCAGAGTTTGCCCAAGTTCATGCCCATTGAATTGGTGATGCTTTCCAACCATCTCATCCTC
Source organism: Redunca redunca (assembly GCA_006410935.1). Classification (NCBI taxonomy): domain Eukaryota; kingdom Metazoa; phylum Chordata; class Mammalia; order Artiodactyla; family Bovidae; genus Redunca; species Redunca redunca. Next base: position 321,816 of record SJYQ01001334.1, read on the forward strand.
TTCTGGCCTCTTCTCCTTTTCCCTTTAATCTTTCCCAGCATCAGGGTCTTTTGTAATGACTCGGCTCTTAACATCAGGTAGCCAAAGTATTGAGGCTTCAGCTTCAGCATCAGTCCTTCCATTGAATAGTCAGGGTTGATTTTCTTTAGGATTGACTGGTTTGACCTCCTTGCTGTCCAAGGGACTCTCACAAGTCTTCTCCAGCACCACAGTTTGAAAGCATCAATTTTTCACACTCAGACTTCTTTATGGTCTAACTGTCATATCCGTACATGACTACTGGGAAGACAATAGTTTTAACTATATGCACACTTTGTTAGTAACGTGATGTCTTTGCTTTGTAATATGCTGTCTAGGCTTGTCACAGCTTTCCTTCCAAGAAACAAGTGTCTTATAATTTCACGGCTGCAGTCACCCTCCACAGTGATTTTTGAGCCCAAAGAAGAGAAAATAGGTCACTGCTTCAACTTTTTCCCCTTCTATTTGCCATGAAGTGATGGGACTGGATGCCATGACCTTAGTTTTTTCAATGTTGAATTTTAAGCCAGCTTTTTGCACTCTCCTCTTTCACCTTCATCAAGAGGCTCTTTAATTCCTCTTTGTTTTCTGCCATTAGAGTGGTGTCATCTGCATATCTGAGGTTGTTGATAATTACCCGGCAATGTTGAATCCAGCTTATAACTCATCCAGCTCAGCATTTTGCATGATATACTCTGCATATAAGTTAAATAAGCACAATGACAATATACAGCTTGTTGTACTCCTTTCCCAATTTTGAACCAGTCATTTTTTTTCCATGTAAAGTTCTAACTGTTGCTTCTTGACTTGCATACAGGTTTCTCAGGAGATAGATATTCCCATCTCTTTAAGAATTAGTGTTTACTTATGAATGCTTAAAGTTAATACTTATTAAGCAAATGCTTAAATGTTTGAATGACTAAATTTATAAATAAAGGGAAGACTGAGAAATCTAAACAAGTGACGGCTACTGGCATCTACAAGGACCTTTTATTCATATTTCAGCAGGCCTGGTAGCAGGTACAGTTTCTTAGTTGTGTCTCTTGAGGAACTGTTACACTGCAGTAGAAATTTCACGAACTTGAGAGACCCAAATTTGAATCTTGCCTCTCCCATTCATTCATCTCTGGAAATTCATTACTTTTTCTGAGACTTAACATCCTTATCTATGAAATAGGTTATATCAACCTCATAGGATGGTTATGAGGAGTAGAGAAGACAGTGTTATGGGCTTGATATTGTACTAAAAAAAGAGAAAAAAGCTAAGTTGATTTCTAACTCAAACCTTCACATATGTATTTCTCCCCCTTGAAATACCTCTCTCCCTCAGTTTTCACCTTATCACCTCCTTTTCAAAGTTCATATCAGCTCTATAGGACTGCACAGAAAAACTTGTCTTTCCATGCTTCAGTTGGGTTTCCTTGTGCAATTGGGTCTCCTGCTTATCCTAGAGCACTCTTCACTCTTATTCCATGGGTGTTAAAAGAGTTTCAACATTTATATATGTGCATACGGGTGTGTGTCTGTGTGTGTCTTTGTGGTTACTTGTCTCCCAGCAATTCTAAGTGTTGTAAGCACAAGAACTGTACCTGACTGTGTCTATCTGCGCACCATGTCCTCAGCTCCTTCCACAATACCTGGAGCATGATGGTCCATCCCAAGTATTAATAGTGATCTCATAAGGTCCTAGTTGATCTACAGTTCTGACTTTCTTGACACTCTGTTGCTGGTCTGACTGGAAATCTCCTTTTGAAATGTCATAAATTGACTCTTATCAAAAGTTTTCCTGAAGGAAACATTATTCTGCGCCTGGATGAATCTGATATTTTTTCTACCATGCAGGATTTAATATTTCAAGGTGACATTTAGCCATTACATATTATTTTGAAAGTTCACCAAATTCCTGATAGTGCATTGTCAGAGCCATTCATTTCTGGAACCAATAGATTGTGAATCCTAAACATTAAAAACTAAGCCTGATCCCACCTTTTTATGTATAATGAACCAAATTGCATACCCTTTCTTAGGGGCTTCATATCATTTTACTCTAGTTTTCATGTCTTAATTGTATGAAAATAAGTAGATGTCAACCATAAGCCCTGATATCAGAGAGGGGTCTAGATATCTCAGAAATAAGTGAAATCAAGTTTCTTGACGATTGTTTCTAAAACATAAGTTATGCCAATCATAGACTGACAAAAACTGATAAATATATGAATAAATGATTAAGATACATCCAAGTGGGATACTTTTACAACACTGCTATTCAGTTCAGTTCAGTTGCTCAGTCGTGTCTGACTCTGCAACTCCATGAATTGCAGCACGCCAGGCCTCCCTCTCCATCACCAACTCCAACAGTTCACTCAAACTCACATCCATCGAGTCGATGATGCCATCCAGCCATCTCATCCTCTGTCATCCCCTTCTCCTCCTGCTCGCAATCCCTCCCGGCATCATAGTCTTTTCCAATGAGTCAACTCTTCGCATGAGGTGGCCAAAGTACTGGAGTTTCAGCTTTAGCATCATTCCTTCCAAAGAACACCCAGGACTGATCTCTTTAGAATGGACTGGTTGGATCTCCTTGCAGTCCAAGGGACTCGCAAGAGTCTTCTCCAACACCACAGTTGAAAAGCATCAGTTCTTCAGGGCTCAGCTGTCTTCACAGTCCAACTCTCACATCCATACATGATTACTGGAAAAACCATAGCCTTGACTAGACGGACCTTTGTTGGCAAAGTAATGTCTCTGCTTTAGAATATGCTATCTAGGTTGGTCATAACTATCCTTCCAAGGAGTAGGCATCTTTTAATTTCATGGCTGCAATCACCATGTGCAGTGATTCTGAGGCCCAAAAAATAGTCTGACACTGTTTCCACTGTTTCCCCATCTATTTCCCATGAAGTGATGGGACCAGATGCCATGATCTTCATTTTCTGAATGTTGAGCTTTAAGCCAAATTTTTCATTCTATTCTTTCACTTTCATCAAGAGGTTTTTAGTTCCTCTTCACTTTCTGCCATAATGGTGGTGTCATCTGCATATCTGAGGTTATTGATATTTCTCCCGGCAATCTTGATTCCAGTTTGTGCTTCTTCCTGCCCAGAATTTCTCATGATGTACTCTGCTGCTGCTGCTGCTACTAAGTCACTTCAGTCGTGTCCGACTCTGTGCGACCCCATAGACGGCAGCCCACCGGGCTCCCCCATCCCTGGGATTCTCGAGGCAAGAATACTGGAGTGGGTTGCCATTTCCTTCTCCAATGCATGAAAGTGAAAAGTCAAAGTGAAGTCGTTCAGTCGTGTCCGACTCTTAGCAACCCCATGGACTGCAGCCTTCCAGGCTCCTCCGTCCATGGGATTATCCAGGCAAGAGTACTGGAGTGGGGTGCCATTGCCTTGCATAGAAGTTAAATAAGCAGGGTGACGATATACAGCCTTGACGTACTCCTTTTCCTATTTGGAACCAGTCTGTTGTTCCATATCCAGTTCTGACTGTTGCTTCCTGACCTGCATATACGTTTCTCAAGAGGCAGATCAGGTGGCCTGGTATTCCCATCTCTTTCAGAATTTTCCAGTTTATTGTGATCCACACAGTCAAAGGCTATGGCATAGACAATAAAGCAGAAATAGATGTTTTTCTGGAACTCTTGCTTTTTTGATGATCCAGCAGCTGTTGGCAATTTGATCTCTGGTTCTTCTGCCTTTTCTAAAACCAGCTTGAACATCTGGGAGTTCACGGTTCATGTATTACTGAAGCCTGGCTTGGAGAATTTTGAGCATTACTTTACTAGCATGTGAGATGGTGCAATTGTGTGGTAGTCTGAGCATTCTTTGGCATTGCCTTTCTTTGGGATTGAAATGAAAACTGACCTTTTCCAGTCCTGTGGCCACTGCTGAGTTTTCCAAATGTGCTGGCATATTGAGTGCAGCACTTTCACAGCATCATCTTTGAGGATTTGAAATAGCTCAACTGGAATTCCATCACTGCCACTAGCTTTGTTCATAGTGATGCTTTCTAAGGCCCACTTGACTTCACATTCCAAGATGTTTGGCTCTAGATGAGTGATCACACCATCATGATTATCTTGGTCATGAAGGTCTATTTTGTATAGTTCTTCTGTGTATTCTTGCCACCTCTTCTTAATATCTTCTGCTTCTGTTCGGTCCATACCATTTCTGTCCTTTATTGTG
>SJYQ01001334.1:326243-339168 GCA_006410935.1 Redunca redunca
GTCATCAGAGTTAAATTCACCCATTCCAGTCCATTTTAGTTCACTGATTCCTAGAATGTTGGCAATCACTCTTGCCATCTCCTGTTTGACCACTTCCAATTTGCTGTGATACATGGGCCTAACATTCCAGGTTCCTATGCAATATTGCTCTTTACAGCATTGGACCTTGCTTCTATCAGCAGTCACATCCACAGCTGGGTATTGTTTTTGCTTTGGCTCCATCCCTTCATTCTTTCTGGAGTTATTTCTCCACTGATCTCCACTAGCATATTGAGCACCTACCGACCTGGGGAGTTCCTCTTTCGGTATCCTATCATTTTGCCTTTTCATACTGTTCATGGGGTTCTCAAGGCAAGAATACTGAAGTGGTTTGCCATTCCCTTCTCCAGTGGACCACATTCTGTCAGACCTCTCCACCATGACCTGCCCATCTTGGGTGGCCCCACATGGCATGGCTTAGTTTCATTGAGTTAGACAAGGTTGTGGTCCATGTGATTAGATTGACTAGTTTTCTGTGATTATGGTTTCAGTGTGTCTACCCTCTGATGCCCTCTCACAGCACCTACCATCTTACTCAGGTTTCTCTTACCTTTGGCATGGGGTATCTCTTCACGGCTGCTCCAGCAAAGCGCAGCCACTGCTCCTTACCTTGGACGAGGGGTATCTCCTCACCGCTGCTGACCTTGAACATGAAATAGCTCCTCTCGGCCCTCCTGCACCCAGGCAGCCACTGCTCCTTGGATGTTTTGGTATTACCCTAGTAGAGACATTACTTTGCCAACAAAGGTCTGTCTAGTCAAGGCTATGGTTTTTCCAGTAGTCATGTATGGATGTGAAATTTGGTCTGTGAAGACAGCTGAGCACCAATGAATTGATGCTTTTGAATTGTGTTGTTGGAGAAGACTCTTGAGAGTCCCTTGGACTGCAAGGAAATCCAACCAGTTCATTCTGAAGGAGATCAGTCCTGGGTGTTCTTTGGAAGGAATGATGCTAAAGCTGAAACTCCAGTACTTTGGCCACTTCATGCAAAGAGTTGACTCATTGGAAAAGACTATGGGAGGGATTGGAGGCAGGAGGAGAAGGGGAAGACAGAGGATGAGATGGCTGGATGGCATCACTGACTCGATGGATGTGAGTCTGAGTGAACTCTGGGAGTTGGTGATGGACAGGGAGGCCTGGCGTGCTGTGGTTCATGGGGTTGCAAAGCAACGACTGAGCAACTGAACTGAACTGAATGAGCTATCTGCCCTTGGAAACTCAGATTTATTACAGTTCTAATTACCGTTACCTTATCACAATACAGAATATGCCCAACATTAATACTTTAATGCCAAATTGCTTTCCTTTTGGTCAGCTATTTTTTTCTAAATTTACCTTCCTAAAGATAATTTTCCTCCACAGAAATTTTTGTTTGCTTGTTTATTCACAGCCCTTAGCCAGTATGCCACTTCTCCCTAAATATACAGTAGGCGCACCATCCTTATTTTCCTTTATTTATTATATACTTACTTGTTGACTAATATGTTTGTAGGTCTTGCTCCATGCTAGACACTACACTGAGCTCTGAAAGAACTGTACTCATTGTTTTATTTTCAGTTCACTTCTTCCAAAAATAAAATATTATTTACCCTACAATGTTGTCATTTCAACATGACATCATGTTTTTCACAAAATGATTGTGTCATGACATTGAGCAATTTATCTCTGAAGTGGATTATATTTACTTCAACTCACCATTAGTCTAGAAGCAAAATTCCATTTTCCTCTTCCCCAAAATGATATGTATTGTTGTTTTCTTATTGAAAAAGTAACATTTGTTCATTTTAGAAATGTATAACAATAGAAATAAGCAAATAGAAGAAAATTAACCATAATATCACCCAATACCCTGCATAGCTTTTCTCTCTGCATACAATGAGGATTCTAATCTTCTAATTATATGCATAAATCTGAAGGTAGATAATATTTAAATGAAACCAAAATAAAGTTCCAAAATTACTCTGAGGTGAATTGTGATTTATTTCGTATTTCACTTCTCAGTATTTCCTACTCTACAAAGGCAGAGTGGAATTGTCAGGATTTACTAGACCCAAGTTTCGAAATCTCAGTTAAACCGCCTCAAGGGTCCTCAAAATTTCTGGAGCACTTTATAATAATAGGTTTATTTTCATGGAAATTAAGAAACTAGGTAAAGATATCCTTTCATACACCCCTGAATCCTATCTAACAACTTAAGGACTGTCCTCCTTACATGTAGACTGGTTTCTTGAAGTGGGCCTTAACATCCAGGGTTTGCATCTGGGCTGCTCAGGAGGCCTCTCTGTTGGCACAGGGAGAGAGGGCAACTGATAGGATGGCCTCCAGCTACCATCTATCTCTCTGCCATCCCTCAGAATGCACCAAGTGCTCCTGCAGAGCACACTGCCCCCGGATGCCTAGGAAGCCTCTTATCTGCACCTCCATCCTGGAGTCCTTTGCCTGTGTCTGCCCATGAGAGGAAGGACTTGGCGGGAGGAGGACAGGCCACAACCAAATGGCCATAAGCTGGTGAGAACGCCCCACAAATGGAGATCTGACTATGAAATGTGTATGTTTCAATAGGTATCAAGATCCCATGATGGGTTTGTTTTGTCCATGATCTTTAGCGGGGAGGTGGGTCAAATGGTCAAAAATCTGCTTGGAATGCAGTAGACGCGGGTTCAATCCCCAGGTCAGGAAGATCCCCTTGGAGAAGGGAATGACAACCCACTCCAGTTTTCTTGCCTGGAGAATAACATGGACAGAAGAACCTGGTAGGCTACAGTCCATAGGGTTGCAAAGAGACACAACTGAGCAACAAAACAACAGACTAATAATGAGAACAAAAAAGACAGGATTTCAAATTGGTCAGGAATACTTATTGTAACGGCATTTTCAAGCGTTTGAAAAATGCCCACATTTAGGTTTTATAAAAAGAATACTTGTGAAGGTGAATACTAGCACTCTTAATTAGAGCTTTTGTGATTTGTTGTTGCTGACTTTTCTTTTTAATTTTTTTTTTTTTAAAGTTTGTTTGGGTGTGCTGAGTCTTAGTTGTGGCTTGTGAGGTCTTCCATCTTCATTCAGTTCAGTTCAGTTCATTTCAGTCGCTCAGTCGTGTCCGACTCTTTGCAACCCCATGAATCACAGCACGCCAGGCCTCCCTGTCCATCACCAACTCCTGGAGTTCACTGAGACTTGTGTCCATCGAGTCAGTGATGCCATCCAGCCATCTCATCCTCTGTCGTCCCCTTCTCCTCCTGCCCCCAATCCCTCCCAGCATCAAAGTCTTTTCCAATGAGTCAACTCTTCACATGAGGTGGCCAAAGTACTGGAGTTTCAGCTTTAGCATCATTCCTTCCAAAGAAATCCCAGGGTTGATCTCCTTCAGAATGGACTGGTTGGATCTCCTTGGAGTCCAAGGGACTCTCATTGAGGCATGTGAGATCTTTAGTTGTGGCACACGGGATCTTTAGTTGTGCCATGGGAACTCTTAGTTGAGCCACGTGGTATCTAGTTCCTTACCCAGGGATCAAACTCAGCCTTCCAGCACTGAAAGTGAGGAGGCTTAGCCTGGACCACCAGGGAAGACCATGAATGTTTTCTTTCATAAGGGAATATTCTCAAACTATCATATCAACCTCCAGCAAAATTAATATCATATATTTCACTTAAAAATTTCCAAGTGGATATCTAAGGCAAGAACAAACTCTATTAAAATTGAAGTTGCTCACATTCAGAGCTCAGGAAAATGCCTCACAATGACTAAATGAGCTATAGGGACAAAATATGCATTGATTTTATGATCTACATTACTGTTTTTTCTCATAAAAATTCTGATCCAGAGAACATCATGACCTCTTCCTAAATGAACTGGTTCCAGCTGAAACCCTATCGCCACCGTTCCCTCAACCTGAAAAGCCCTTCTCTCTTTTCTTCTCTTCACTTTTGTAAAACCACCAGTCACTTTAAAGGCCAGGACCTAAAGCACATACCTGAGAAATTTTCCTTGTCTAGCAAGCCTGTTGCACAGACTGTATTTTTATTCTGCAGCCTTTCTGCTCTTTTGGACTTAATTTGTCAAAAATTATTTGGTACTCAGAGTATTGTTTTGTCTTGTCCTCATATAACTGCATATGTTTTATGTTCCTTCAAGAACACCATCATAGTGCCTAGTATAATAAATGAATGTTTAATGAACAAGTAAACTTCAGTGCTAATGACTACAGGAATTTTAATGGTCTCTCAGGGGATTCAATGGATTATGGATGTTATTTATGTATAAATTTAATTTATTTCACTCTATAAAAGACTGTGGTATTTATTTCTGTTCTGTGGAAGAGTTTGGTTGTTCACTTTAGGACTCATGAAAACAGTCTAGAATTTTTCCCCTTTTCTATCTTCTTTTGCATCTGCTTTGATTTTAAAGGGATGTTCTGAGCTGTGGCTGTGTCTAGTGTAAAATTTTCTTGTTTTTTAAAAAATACTTATGTATTTATTTGGCTGTGTCGGTCTTGTGGCATGCAGGATCTTTTTTCTTCTTCTTCTTTCTTTCTTTTTTTAAGTTGCAGCATATGGGATCTTTAGTTAGAGCATGCACACTCTTCTTAGGAATCTAGTTACCAGTGATTAAACACAGGCCCCCCTACACTGGGAGCACAGAAGAGCCTTAGCCACTGGACCACCAGGAAAGTCCCTTAAATTTTCTATATTCTCTTCTAAGCAAAACCATTCTAGTGTTCATTTAGCAAATCACCTGGGATTTACCTACCCAATTTTGAAATAGAGAAAATACTTGGACCCTTCCTGTACCAAAGAGAATACTTAACCCCAAAAATGTCTGTAGTTGTACTGTCCAAGGCAAAACCCAGTTTAGGTGCTGAATGTAGAGTACAGCAACTAGGTGATGGAGTTCAGTCCTGACATGGGAGTACTTCTCTGAGTTTGGCTTCCTCATTTACAAGCAGGAAATAGCGCCAGGGCTTTTGTGAGGTGTGAATGAGGGAATCCATTCAATGCAAAAGTCTGGCTCAAGAAAAGTTTGGGTTCACAGATGCTAGGATTGTTTTTATGATTTATTATTGCTAGTTGTGACCTTTGATAAGTGATCTAGCCTTGCTATGCAGCAGCATCCTCATCTTAAAATGGTAATAAAGATGACAATGAATTCATCAGGTCATTGTGAGGATTACATGAGATAATGGATAGAAAGCAGGCTTGGCGCATCGTCAGTACTCCGCATCTCAGTAACTGTTACCATCTCCATGATCAGCATCACCATCACTTTCATCGTCATCCTCATCCCCATTATTAACAGACTGTCAGAAAATGGCACAGCCAATTTATTAAGAGGCTTTTCCTAATAATAAAATAGGTGTGTGGAACAGGCAACTGAGTCAAGGAGATAAGAAAGCAAAGAACCCCTACAGGACCCAACTAGGGCCAGCAAGGGCATGCATCATAGAGAGGACCTTTTTTTTTCCCAAGGTTACTCATTTTTATTCTAATAAGCATACAACATTAAGTCAGTGTTACACCAGCTACCTCTTGGACAGCCCAAAGATAAAATATAACCCCCTTCCCTGAACAACTATGGGTGGTAAGTTTATATTCAGAGAAAATAAAATCAACTCCACCTTAGCATTTTATATTAATAGTTGTGAATTGTTAATAACCATTAGTGTGACTTTGAAAGAAAGTTCATTTTTTCAAAAACTGCATGTCAAAAACCTATTAAAAAAAAAAAAAACACTGATTTTCTTTAGCAAAGTGATTTACATACCCCAGGTCTGACACAATGACGTCAGTATTTTAGAGGAATTTCTGAAATAGGGAGGGACATGCACATGGGGAAATAAACCTGGAAGTAAAGGTGAATCTTCCTTTGATGGAAAAGTGAAGGTATTCAGATGTGTCCTGATGCTGTATGTATAATAATGCCGCTGCCATGAGAATCAGAAATACATGAAATTTAAAATTAGATAAATATTAGATATATATGTGTGTGTTATTCGCTCAGTCAGGTCTGACTCTTTGCAAGCCCATGGACTGTGCCCCACCAAGCTCCTCTGTTCATGAAATTTTCCCAGTAAAAATACTGGAGTGGGTTGCCATTTCCTTCTCCAGGGATCTTCTTCATCCAGGGATTGAACCGGGGTCTCCTGCATTGCAGGCAGATTCTTTACTGTTTGAGCCACCAGGGAAGCCCTTAGATATATATCTAATTCTAAATTAGATATATATATATATATACTGACTCATGGGAGCTGCCCATACTAATTTGCACTTTGATTTTCTCCCAAACAAGTACAAGTAATTATAAACTATTATAACCTTAACTTTCAGCTCTGAATATATCAGGTGAACATAGTATGTGGAGAAAAACATGGGTATCATTCAGTGGTTCAGCTTCCTAGGAGTCCCATTTTAAATGTAGACAAAATTATTGTTTTGATCCCAAGTCCCCAGTTTCCTCCTCAGTCAGTCTCTCCTATTGGGAAGTTTCCATAAGCCTCTTATCCTTCTCCATCAGAGGGCAGACAGACTGAAAACCACAATCACAGAAAACTAACCAATCTGATCACATGGACCACAGCCTTGTCTAACTCAATGAAATTGAGCCATGCTGTGTAGGGCCACCCAAGATGGACAGGTCATGGTGGAGAGTTCTGACAAAACGTGGTCCACTGGACAAGGGAATGGCAAACCACTTCAGTATTCTTGCTTGAGAACCCTATGAACAGTATGAAAAGGCAAAAAAAATAGGACACTGAAAGATAAACTTCCCAGGTCAGTAGGTGCCCAATATGCTACTGGAGATCAGTGGAGAAATAACTCCAGAAAGAATGAAGGGATGGAGCCAAAGAAACAACAACACCCAGTTGTGGATATGGCTGGTGATGGAAGTAAAGTCTGATGCTGTAAACAGCAATATAGCATCGAAACCTGGAATGTTAGGTCCATGAATCAAGGCAAATTGGAAGTGGTCAACAGCAGATGGCAAGAGTGATCATCGACATTTTAGGAATCAACAAACTAAAATGGACTGGAATGGGTGAATTTAATTCAGATGACCATTATATCTACAAGTGTGCGTAAAAATCCTTTAGAAGAAATGAAGTAGCTATCATAGTCAACAAAAGAATCTGAAATGCAGTACTTGGATGAAATCTCAAAAATGACAGAGTGATTTCTGTTGGCTTCCAAGGCAAACCATTCAATATCACAGAAAGCCAAGACTATGCCCCAACCAGTAATGCTGAAAAAGCTAAAGTTGAAAATTTTATGAAAACCTACAAGACCTGGAATTAACACCCAAAAAAATATGACCTTTTCATTATAGGGGACTGGAATGCAAAAATAAGAAGTCAAGAAATACCTGGAGTAACAGGCAAATTTGGCCTTCGAGTGCACAGTGAAACAAGGCAAAAGCTAATAGAGTTTTGCCAAGAGAACACACTGGTCATAGCAAACACCATCTTCCAACAACACAAGAGAAGACTCTACACAGGGACATCACCAGATGGTCAAAACCCAAATCAGACTGATTATATTCTTTGCAGCCAAAGATGGAGAAGCTATATACAGTTAGCAAAAACAAGACTGGGAGCTGACTGGCTCAGATCAGAAACTCCTTATTGCCAAATTTGAACTTAAATTGAAGAAAGTAGGGAAAACCATTAGACCATTCAGGTATGACCTAAATCAAATCCCTTATGATTATACAGTGGAAGCGACAAATAGATTCAAGGGATTAGATCTAATAAACAGAGTGCCTGAAGAACTATGGACGGAAGTTCGTGACATTGTACAGGAGGCAGTGATCAAGACCATCCCCAAGAAAAAGAAATGCAAAAACACAAAATGGCTGTCTGAGGAGGCCTTACAAATAGCTGTGAAAAGAAGAGAAGCAAAAAGCAAAGGAGAAGAGGAAAGATATACCTATTTGAATGTAGAGTTGCAAAGAATAGCAAGGAGAAATAAGAAAGCCTTCCACAGTGATCAGTGCAAAGAAATAGAGAAAAACAATAGAATGGGAAAGATTAGAGAGATCTTCAAGAAAATCAGAGCTACCAAGGGAAGATTTCATGCAAAGTTGGGCACAATAAAGGACAGAAATGGTATGGACATAACAGAAGCAGAAAATCTTAAGAAGAGGTTGCAAGAATACACAGAAGAACTATACCAAAAAGACCTTCACTACCCAGATAATCATGATGGTATGATCACTCACCTAGTGTCAGACACCCTGGATTACGAAGTCAAGTGGGCCTTAGGAAGCATCACTATGAACAAAGCTAGTGGAGGTGATGGAATTCCAGTTGAGCTATTTCAAAACTTAAAAGATGATGCTGTGAAAGTACTGTACTCAATATGGCAGCAAATCTGGAAAACTCAGCAGTGGCCACAGAACTGGAAAAATTTCAGTTTTCATTCCAATCCCAAAGAAAGGCAATGCCAAAGAATGCTCAAACTACTGCACAATTGCACTCATCTCACATGCTAGCAAAGTAATGCTCAAAATTCTCCAAACCAGGCTTCAGCAATATGTGAACTGTGAGCTTCCAGATGTTTAAGCTGGTTTTAGAAAAGGTAGAGGAACCAGATATTAAATTGCCAACTTCCGTTGGATCATCAAAACAGCAAGAGAATTCCAGAAAACATCTACTTCTGCTTTTTGACTATGCCAAAGCCTTTTGCTGTGTGGATCACACAAACTGTGGAAAATTCTGAAATAGGTGGGAATACAAGATCACCTGACCTGCCTCTTCAGAACCTGTATGCAGCTCAGGAAGCAACAGTTAGAACTGGACATGGAACAACGGATTGGTTCCAAATAGAGAAAGGAGTATGTCAAGGCTGTGTATTGTCACCCTGCTTGTTTAACTCATATGCAGAGTAAATCATGAGAAGTGCTGGGCTGGATGAAGCACAAGCTGGAATCAAGATTTCCGGGAAAAATATCAATAACCTCAGATATGCAGATGATACCAACCTTATGGCAGAAAGTGAAGAAGAACTAAAGAGCCTCTTGATGAAAGTGAAAGAAGAGAGTGAAAATGTTGGCTTAAAGCTCAACATTCAGAAAACTAAGATCATGGCATCCGGTCCCATCATTCATGGCAAATAGATGGGGAAACAGAAACAGTGGCTGACTTTTTTTATTTTGGGGGGCTCCAAAATCACTGCAGATGGTGACGGCAGCCATGAAATTAAAAGACGCTTGTTCCTTGGAAGAAAAGTTATGACCAACCATGACAGCATATTAAAAAGCAGAGACATTACTTTGCCAACAAAGGTCTATCTAGGTAAAATTCTAGTTTTTCCAGTAATCATGTATGGATGCGAGAGTTGGACTATAAAGAAAGCTGAGCACCAAAGAATTGATGCTTTTGAACTGTGGTGTTGGAGAAGACTCTCGAGAGTCCCTTGGACTGCAAGGAGATCCAACCAGTCCATCCTAAAGGAAATCAGTTCTGAATATTCATTGGAAGGACTGATGCTGAAGCTGAAACTCCAATACTTTGGCCAACTCATGCGAAGAACTGACTCATTTGAGAAGACCCTGATGCTGGGAAAGATTGAAGGCTGGAGGAGAAGGGGAAGACAGAGGATGAGATGGTTGGATGGCATCACCGACTCAATGGACATGAGTTTGAGTGAACTCTGGGAGTTGGTGATGGACAGGGAGGCCTGGCGTGCTGCGGTCCATGGGGTCACAAAGAGTCGGACACAACTCAGCGACTAAATTGAACTGAACAAGTCCCTCGTGAAACAAAATAAGAAAAGATGACTTTTTCTTGAAAATAAAGCATAATGCTAACTCAAGATAACATAAGAGTCTTCTTCCTAAACCATGACTCAGATCCCTAAAAACAAAGTCATTTACTGGTAGCATTCAGTACATGCCTACAAAAATGATGCAATTTTAAGTCACTCTTTTGCATTGGAAAAGACCCTGATGCTGGGAAACATTGAGAGCAGGAGATGAAGAGGGTGACAGAGGATGAGTTGGTTGGTTGGTATCACCTACTCAATGGACGTGAGTTTGAGCAAACTCCAGGAGATGGTGAAGGACAGGCAAGCCTGGCGTTCTGCAGACCATGGGGTTGCAAAGAGTCAAACAGGACTGAGTGATTGAACAATAGCAAGGCACCCAATAGAAAATGCCTACACACAAACACACATAAACAAGAAAGATAATGAGTATTGTAAAACTCTATATACACTCCAGGCAGTGCTGATAAATCCAGTGCACAGTGGAAACTGTTAGTATTATTAACTAAAAAAGTTAAGGAGAGCTATCAGGCAGTCCGTATGAATTCGCTATTTGGGCAGCAAATGTAAGGAAAGAAATAGTTTATCTCCTGGGAGAATTTCTAGTGCCCACGTTGGCCACATAGAAATCATAGGGTCTCCTTCTTTACCCCTGCATTTCATCCTCTCTGATACCCGGTAAGATGGGGGGGGGGAGAGTACTTGTATTCCCCAACTTTCTCTGTGGCATTTTTGTGAGCACTCTTGTTAGAGGGAGATACATGCTATCAAATACTACAGAATTATATCTGACAAAGCTCTTCTCTGCTACTCAGAACTTGTTCATGATCAGACTTCATATGATAGCTATCAAATCTAAGTTTTTCATTTCTCCCTTTGAACCCTCTAAATATTGTACAGTTGAGTAATCAAAACATTTCATTGAGGTTTTTTTACAGAATTGAATTGAATTTGCAATGAAATTAGGACAGAATCTCTTTTGATTCCTAATTTATCTTTCCTGTGTTTAGTTGGAGGCCACCCAGGCATTTTCTAATATATGATGTTTCAAATGAGATATGGTAACAGTTACACAAAGTGTATATAAAATAGATAAACTATAAGGACCTATTATATAGCACAGGGAACTATATTCAATATATTGTAATAAGCTATACTGGGAAAGAATCTGAAAAGACTACATATAGTCACATATATATATAAATATATTATGTGATCTATATATATATAGTCTTTCTGTAGTGATTCAGTTATACATATATATAACTGAATCATGTGTTGTACACCTAAAACATTATAAATCGACTATGCTTCCATTTTTTAAAAAAAATTAGATATGGTAAAATATAAAATTTAGAAGGAATTTTTCACCTTGATGAAGGGGACATGGTGAGAAGAGACAATGAAGAGTTGAAGAGAAAGTCAATAATTCTCTGTCTTCTGGGAGGGTGTCAGAAGTGACCCAGGACACGCTTAGCTCTTCCTTCTCTCAGTCCTTTTTTTGCCTCCCTGGCTCTTCCCATGCCTGACTCCTCTCTCTAACGGGCTCAGCTCCCCGATTGCCTTCGAGCAAGACATCTCACTTTCCACTCAGTAGAACCTTCCCCAAGTCCTCCATCCATCTATAACCCAGACCATTTAGCCCTTCACTGTTCTGCTCACTCACTTGTTGACTTGCTTATTGCTTTATCAGCACATCTGTTTTTTTTTTTCTTCCCATTTAACTAGGTATAATTGACACAAAATACTGTATGAGTTTAAGGTATACAGCATAATTATTTGACTTATATACATCATGAAATAATGACCACATAAGTTTAGTGAACATCCATCATCTCATATAGATACAAAATAAAAGCAATAGGAAAAAATATTTTTCCTTATGATAACCCTTTAAGATTTACTCTCAACCACTTTCACCTGGGGCTTCCTAGGTAGTGCTAGCAGCTAAGACCCTGCAGGCCAATGCAGGAGCCGCAAGAGACATGAGTTGGAGTTCAATCCCTGAGTCAGGAAGATCCCTTAGAGGAGGGCAGGCCATGGCACCCCACTCCAGTATTCTTGCCTGGAAAATCCCATGGACAGGAGAGCCTGGCAGGCTATAATTCATAGGGGCACACAGAGTCAGACACAAGTGAAGCAGTTATCACGGGTGCACTTTCATATCTAACATTCAGTTCAGTTCAGTCGCTCAGTCGTGTCCGACTCTTTGCGACCCCATGAATCACAGCACGCCAGGCCTCCCTGTCCGTCACCATCTCCCGGAGTTCACTCAGACTCATATCCATCGTGTCCGTGATGCCATCCAGCCATCTCATCCTGGGTCATCCCCTTCTCCTCCTGCCCCCAATCCCTCCCAGCATCAGAGTCTTTTCCAGTGAATCAGCTCTTCGCATGAGGTGGCCAAAGTGTGGAGTTTCAGCTTCAGCATCATTCCTTCCAAAGAAATCCCAGGGTTGATCTCCTTCAGAATGGACTGGTTGGATCTCCTTGCAGTCCAAGGGACTCTCAAGAGTCTTCTCCAACACCACAGTTCAAAAGCATCAATTCTTCGGCGCTCAGCCTTCTTCACAGTCCAACTCTCACATCCATACATGACCGCTGGAAAAACCATAGTGTTGACTAGATGGACCTTAGTCGGCAAGGTAATGTTTCTGCTTTTGAATATACTATCTAGGCTGGTCATAACTTTTCTTCCAAGGAGTAAGCGTCTTTTAATTTCATGGCTGCAGCACCAACTGCAGTGATTTTGGAGCCCAAAAAAATAGTCTGACACTGTTTCTACCGTTTCCCCATCTATTTCCCATGAAGTGATGGGACCGGATGCCATGATCTTTGTTTTCTGAATGTTGAGCTTAAAGCCAACTTTTTCGCTCTCCTCTTTCACCTTCATCAAGAGGCTTTTTAGCTCTTCTTCAATTTCTGCCATAAGGGTGGTGTCATCTGCATATCTGAGGTTATTGATATTTATCCCGGCAATCTTGATTCCAGCTTCTTTTTCTTCTGGTCCAGCGTTTCTCATGATGTACTCTGCATATAAGTTAAATAAGCAGGGTGACAATATACAGCCTTGACGTACTCCTCTTCCTATTTGGAACCAGTCTGTTGTTCCATGTCCAGTTCTAACTGT
>SJYQ01001334.1:344643-356500 GCA_006410935.1 Redunca redunca
TTTTTTTTTTTTTTTTTTAGTGCTATATACAAGGTAGCTCAGATGGTAAAGAACCCTCCTGTAATGCAGGAGACCAGGGTTCAATCCTCGGGTTGGGAAGATCCCCTGGAGAAGGAAATGGCAACCCACTCCAGTATTCTTGCCTGGAGGATCCCATGTCCAGAGGAGCCTGGTGGGCTCTAGTCCAGGGGGTTGCAAAGAGTTGAACATGACTGAGTGACTAACACTTCACTTTACACAATTTTGCTATAATATAAAATATACATTGTGGGCCTATTCTGAAATAAAGGTGAGAATTGTTTTCTACTTTTTGGCTCTGAACCAATGGTTTATTGGCTAGCCTCTCAAAGTTTTTTAACTTGAAAATGTGTCCACTTGACATAGAATAATTTTTAATAAGAAAAAGTCTAGGATCTCAAAAAGACCATCTCTTTTGTATTCACTGATCATCAACATGTATCATTTCATCTAATTCATAATAACTTATAAGATATGTATTTATAGATAAGGAAACTGAGACTGGAAAAGGTTAAGTAACCTGTTCAATGCCTCACAGCAAGTAAGTAGGAAAACCCAGGTTTTACTCCATTATCTGTCTGATTTTGAGTCCATACTCTCTACACAAACATGCCCCTAGTTTCCTGTTTAACTTGACACACTGACCATCACCTGTTTTGGCCCCAGCCTTTTTTCGTTTCTTGGTTTCAAGTTACATGTCCATCTTAGCAGCCAGTAGTCAATGGTGAAGGTGCCATCGACTAGAGTATTTCTACACAACTGGCATGCAATTTTGACTTAATGTGAACTGAGCCCTCTTGTCCACTCTTGGACAAAAAAGAGGATGTTTCAGCGCCAGTTAAGCTCATCCTTCTTCAGAGGCTGACATTTTTTTCAGAGCCCTGATGGTGGCTGCTGGCAGGACTACTTCCCATGGAACATCCTCCCCTTACTGAAGATCTTTTCTACCCCAGCATGTTAAAGCTACTCAGTAAACTAAATCAGTCTCATGTGAAATGCTTGCTAGATGAACACTTTTCTCCCTTTTGTTTCTTTAACCCTAAGGCTTATCTGGGGAACTAATACCATTTGTCTTTGAGACTTCCAAAAGACATGCTGAAAAGTACCTCAGATCTCTCCTATTTAATAAGCTGTTAATGAGGGGAGGGTAAATGACATGTTTCCAGTCCTTACTATATTAAATTAAGGTTCTACTTGAATAATTTCTTCACTGATAATTCTAGAAATTTTTCAACATTGCAAAATTTAAGAAAGAGTCACATAATTTTAAGAGACAACACATTCTCTTCCTTGGATTGTCGTGAAATACACAGCCTGTTATAGTTTAATATGTAAAATCGTCAAATGGGTTTTTTTCTTTTTTTACTTAATATGCCATCATGTATATAATTCTTGAATTGGTTAATAGTATTTTCCTCTTTTTCATAGCAGTAGGTTTTTTTTTTTTTTAATGTGGACATACATGAAAACACAGACTCATTGTTTTTTTAAAAAAATAAAAAATAAGGCAGGAAGAGGACTAACTCAGATAGTTGGGATGAAAATCTCCTGGGAGTGGAGCGATAGAGATACACGGTCTTGTAAACGGCAGGAAATCTTTCTCTCAATTCTTTGATTAGCCATCCAAGTCTTTGGGAAGGAAAGAAAGCATCAGGCAGAACCTGTAGTGTGGCACGTTGAGTTTAAGCCTGGACCACTGTCTGCTGGCCCCTTTCCCAGCATCGCAACCCCTCTTTGACAAGATGGACAGACCATTAACCAAGGCTGTGAAGCAACCCCGGAGGACACCTGAAGCTGATGCCAAGCCAGGGCGCCCTGGGCTGGTACAAGCGAAGCGGCTAAAACCGCAGACGAGCTGCGAGTGGCTTCTCGTCCCTGGACGCTGCCCGATGCGCACAAGCTCTCACACAAGTCTGCCCAGAGACGAGCATTCCCATAACTGCAGGCACCCAGGCTAAACTGCACACTCACACCCCAGATTCAGGACGCAAAGGGCCTGACACCCCTGCTGCACTTTCTGCAGAGCAAGCAAGCGCTTCCCTTCTTTTGCCCGTCTTCCAAGTTGCCAACCCTGGGACTGGATGGCACGTGGGTGCGATTCGAGCCTTCCCCGTGTTGCCCTGGGACCCTGGGGGCACTCCGGCGTGCCCAAGAGACGCCCAAGCAACCCGCGCTGCTTCGACGCTCCCAGAGAGGACAAAGGGGGTCCGCATCCCAGTAAAGAATCGGCAGCCTGCAAGGAGATGGGCCCCAGGGCCGGCCAAGAGTGCCCCAGGGGAGCGTGCCAGGGACTCGGAGCGCCCTCCCTCTCCCGGGGTGTGCTCACCATTTGTAGCCTCTGCCGCGCTTGAATTTGAGGGTCAGCGCCGTTTCCAGAAAGAGCAAGAGATTAAGCAGCGCCAGCAGCCAGTACCACGGCTCCTTCTTCACCACGGTCACTCGCCAGACTCCAACCAGCGAGTGCAGCACGAAGAGGAGCCGGGTGGCCAGAGCGTTGAGCAGGACCAGTCCCTCCATGCCGCCCGGCGCGCGCGCTGCCCGCGCCCCGCAGACCCGGCCCGCAGCCGGGGCGGAACGTGACAGCTCCGAGACCTGCGGCGGCTGCAGTCCTCTCACCCTCCCAGAGCAGGAGAGAGCCACGCGCCCCTCCCCCAAACTTCCTGAGAACTCTCCAAAGAGAGGAGATGCTAGCCCCAGCTTTCCAGGCTTTCCGGGGAGTATGGGGCTGCCCTGCTCCGGCTCCCAGGCGTTGTTCTTCTGCTTTTGTCCAGCTCCCCTCCCAATCCCTGGGGGTCCTCTTTCCATCCCTGCCTTGACCCCCCCACCCCTCAGGCTTCCGTGGGGTCACCGAGAACTTCCTCCATTGGAAAGAGGAAGGAGGTGCACAAAAGGGCTTGGGGCTGCACACCAGGAAAGGGGAGGGGGCGCGCACGGGGAGTGTCCCTTACTTATCCGCTGAAGAACTTTCATTCACTCACTTGTCTAGGAACCGGGTCTCCAGATGACTCTAAGATGGGATGCAGGAGAG
The DNA here is from genome assembly GCA_006410935.1 of Redunca redunca. Taxonomy (NCBI): domain Eukaryota; kingdom Metazoa; phylum Chordata; class Mammalia; order Artiodactyla; family Bovidae; genus Redunca; species Redunca redunca. The sequence goes on from SJYQ01001334.1 coordinate 347,690, forward strand.
CCAGAGAATCTGCTATCCAGGCAGGTTTAGACATACAGATCCAGCCTAATTTGAAGAATTAAAACTTCCCTGGACTAGAGGAAATGAGGCGGGCTAGGTTTTTCCCCGCAGAGCTCTCAGTACCTCACTTAGCAAGATAGGTAGCTGGGGTTAGCTCTACTTTTGCAACAGGTATTATTAAAGCAAAGGGATATTCTTTATTATGTCTCCCCAACCCTCAGCCACTACCCTGACTATTTTTTTTTCCTGAAGGAAATAGAGTGGCAAAACAGGAAGGCAGGGGGACAGTGCTGAGGAGATACAAGATAAAGCCAGGCTTAGATTGGAAGGAGAAATTCATGGAGTGGGGAACTGTACCTTTGACATCAATGACTAATGAGGTAAACTGCCTTTCCAGCATCCAAGGCAAAGAGGAAACTGGAGTCAGGGTTTTCCGAAACACCTGCATAATTTTTGTTTCCTTGTTTGGTCTCCTACCACCTGCACCACTATTTACTTAACATTTTTCCTTAAACGAACTCAAATTTTTACTGAAATAATGTTTAAAGGAAACTTTCTATCACTTGTAAATGGAAAATCAGTGCAGTAGGCTACAAATGAGAGGTAATTGCAAAAATAAAGAAGATAAAATGAAGCTAACTTACTGAGATCATACTAGAGATTAACTATTACCTTCCAAGGCTCTGTGCCTCAGCTTCCCTCTTTCTGGGAAAATAAAGACATTCTGCTGCTGCTGCTAAGTGCTGGGAAAGATTGAACGCAGGAGGAGAAGGGGACGACAGAGGATGAGATGGCTGGATGGCATCACTGACTCAATGGACATGAGTTTGAGTAAATTCTGGGAGTTGGCAATGGACAGGGAGGCCTGGCGTGCTGCAGTTCACGGGGTCGCAAAGAGTCGGACGTGACTGAGTGACTGAACTGAACTGAGTCCTGTTACTACCAAGCAGGAGTACTCTCTTGCCCACATTAGTAAAATTAAAAAGTATAACTCAAAGAGAATATTTTTTGGTTAGGTTTATTCAACTGAAAGTCAGCCCATACCTTTCTTAAAATTAGGTTGAAATTTCTGAAGTATGTGATTACTGTCTTCATTAGGTGAAAAAAAGATCCAACTGCTTAAAAGAAGTTCATTTATTTCTGGTGATGTGATTAGGGAGATTTCTTTTTTTCCTGCGGGTCTTACAGGAAACCCAGTAGTGGTATCCTGGAGCTGTTTCTCATGTGCCCTTCAGTGCAGGCTGATGGCACTGTGACCAGCAACAGTACAGGAGGGATGCGTGAGAGCACACAGAGCATAGAGGGGGAGGCAGCATGGAGTGGACACAGGACCCCTGGCCCCGAGTCAGCTGGCTGGCTGGGACTCCTGGCTCAGCCACTTAGTTGCACTGTAAACTCTGTACCTCAGTTTCCTCACCTGTAAATGAGGTACGAAGCCTCTTGACTCATGGGGCCATTGTGGGTATAAAAAGAGTTGATACAGGGGTCCCCAGACTCCAGGGTCTAATGCCTGTTGATCTGAGGTTGAGCTGATGTAATAATAATAGAAATAAAGTGCTCAACAAATGTAGCGCACTTGAATCATCCTGAAACCACCCTCCCTCCCACCTGGTCTGTGGAAAAACTGTCTCCCATGAAACCAGTCCCTGGTGCTAAACAGTTTGGGGACCACTGAATTAATTCATATAAAGCACCTGGCACATCGTAAGAGCCTGGTCAACCTTGGGACTTACTGCCTGGATCAGGATCGTAGGTCCAGGGGAACTGCTCTTTGAAGATCTGTGACAAGTAATAATAAACGTGGAGAGAAAAATGTGACATTCCTAAGACCTGTCAAAATCCTCTAGTCCAGCACCGCCAGGAACACATCTGTTGCTGAACAAATTGGTTTTATTACTGTTTTAGGGAGGGAGTACACACTCCATGGAGAACTGTGGGCCATCTCACTAAGAAGTTGTTAGAGAGGTTGGAAAAGACTTACTAGAAAGGATTGGTCTTGTGTTAGGTGATTTTAAAAAGGGCTGAAAAAGGCATGGCTTTACTCTAAATCAGATGCTCTCAGGAAGTTGGATTAATAATTGTAAGATTGGGTATCTTAATAAAGCTAATTTAGATCAGTGGGGAATGTTTGGTCTTTTTTTTCTTTGTGGTTTTAACAATGTTAATGTTTTGCCTGTGTTCAGACACGATTGCAGAGTGATCCACTTTTTGTCTCATCCATCACGCTCACAGAGACCTTGCTTGATATCCTGTGAAATGTTTATGTTCACTAGGAGGACACTAAGGCCTAACTACAGTGTCAGACTAGTTGCCTTCTTTAGGAAGTTGCTTTTCTCTTTCTCAGGCCTCCTAGGTGATGCCGTCCAACCATCTCATCCTCTGTCGTCCCCTTCTCCTGCTTTCAATCTTTCCCTGTATCAGGGTCTTTTCCAATGAGTCAGTTCTTTGCTCAGGTAGCCAAAGTATTGGAGTTTCAGCTTTAGCATCAGTCCTTCTAATGAATATTCAGCACTGATTTCTTTTAGGATTGACTGGTTGAATCTCTTTGCAGTCCAAGGGACTTTCAAGAGTCTTCTCCAACACCACAGTCCAAAAGCATCAATTCTTCAGCACTCAGCTTTCTCACATCCATACATGACTACCAGAAAAACCATAGCTTTGACTAAATGGACCTTTGTGGGCAAAGTAATATCTCTGCTTTTTAATATGCTATCTATCTAGATTGGTCATAACTTTTCTTCCAAGGACCAAGTGTCTTTTAATTTCATGGCTGCAATCACCATCTGCAGTGATGTTGGAGCCCCCCAAAATAAAGTCTCTCATTGTTTCCACTGTTTCCCCATCTATTTCCCATGAAATGATGGGACTGGATGCTATGATCTTAATTTTTTGAATGTTGAGTTTTAAGCCAACTTTTTCACTCTCCTCTTCCACCTTCATCAAGAGGCTCTTTAGCTCCTCTTCGCTTTCTGCCATAAGGGTGGTATTATCTGCATATCTGGGGTTATTGATATTTCTCCCAGCAATCTTCTTTTTTTCTCCCAGCAATCTTGATTCCAGCTTGCACTTCATCCAGCCCAGAATTTCACATGATGTACTTTGCATATAAGTTAAATAAGCAGGGTAACAATATACAGCCTTGACATAATCCTTTCCCAATTTGGAACCAGTTTAGTTCTTATTTTTTTATCCTTTAGGAAAGCATCCTTCTTGCTTCATTCTGGGCAAGGCCGTTTGAACAGGAGATGATGGAGGCATGGCAGGCGTATTGACTGACACACCTGGTACCATCTAGCTCTGGGGTTGACGCATATAAGCCCTACACCTGCAGTGCCAGAGTTGTCCCTGCCTGATACTATCCAAATATCATGCAGTTATGGACCCACTTATGGCCAACAGCGATGCGTACCCAAGTCATGTCTACTCCCAGAGCCACCAAAGTTGCAGGCTGGTCTCAAAAGTCACAACCTCTTTTTAATATTCATTTCTCCCTTAGCCCCATTTTGATCCTGTTCAGACATCACTTTAATGCACATGCTCAGTAGCAGTGATGTCAAAGTAAGGAGGGTTCCCCTGAGACTCTGAGAGCTGGTGCTTCATGTATCTCATTCAGGCCTTGGTAGAGCTGTCTTTACCCCATTTCCCAGCCCTGGTTAATGCAAAAATCTACATCCACTCCCAAGGATGTTCTGATTCTCTTTACATTGTTACTGAGAGTTTCCCTCAGCTGACCCCCATCTCTCTTTAAAGAACATTTCTCAGATTTTAGCTGGAGATCATTGATAACCCTAGGTTAGAAGTAGAGATGGTCCCCAATATAGAAAGTCTGAATATAGTTACTGAATAAATATCTCACGCATAACTGTTCTTTGCACTTGCTGATGTGACTTAAACTTCTTAGGTGTTCTCATAGAAAGAACCGTGCTCACCTCTGTTCTCTTAGACTGTTTTCTTTTGCTCTGCTATCTCCATTGACCACCCCCCGCCAAGTGTATTCTATCCTGAAACTCCTCAAAATGTCCAGTCCATAATGTTTTCTAGCAGTGTTTTAATTGCATCCTTTCTGGCTTTAAAAATATTTTCTATTATTTCAGAGGTGAAGTCCTAGCTCTTACTTCACGAACTTTAACTAGGAAACTCACCAATTTATTTGCTCTTTTGAAACGTATGGATTAAATAGGAACTTTGCAGCTATTGCACATTATGTATAATAGTAGAGGAAACACAGAGTTTTACTAAGTTAGTAATAACCATAATAATTACTCTTCTTAAAAAAAGTAAAAGTCACTGGTAATTGTCAATCTTCAGACAATTTAAAAACTGCAGGCAAGAAGAATCTGAAGTGTAGGAGAAGGGTCTGGAATGGGGCTGCCTTCAAGTTGCAGTCTTTAAGCCTTGGCACCATCTCTTAAGTGATTGTTGGCAAGTTACCTATTCTCTTTGAACCTTGTTTTTTCATCTATAAGAGAATAATGATAATACCTTCATCTATTAAGAGGGCTAAATTGTTTGATATTTCTGAAATGCTAAGAAAAATGCCCCAAATATATCAGGCACTCAGTAAATATTTCTTGAATAAATCAATTAAAATATGAATGAGGGCTGAATAAACAACACCCCAAAACAGAAACATATTCTTCCCCATCTGGTGTCATAGCTGAGTCATCTCCTAAGGCCAGCTGGTTGTAAATGATGGGGTAAATACTAAAGTAAGTGTCATCAGTATGAGCTCAATGCTTCATTCTATCACATGAAAGGAGATCAGATCCATGGAAACATGGCATGATTGATGATAAATAAGTCTAAAAATGCTGGTGGTTTTACTACCCTAAATAGTGTGAGACTCATCCTTTAGGATAGCTAAATAATTAAGATTTTGGCTTGGGAGTCATGGAGCTTGGGTTTGAGTCACTATTCCTGTCAGGGGCTGAATGATGTCTTCCCAATATCCAAGTTAAAGTCCCAATCCCTAATTGTTGTTCAGTCACTCAGCCACGTCTGTCTCTTTGCAACCCCATGGACTGCAGCATGCCAGTCTTCTCTGTTCTTCACCATCTCCTGGAGTTTGCTCAAACTCATGTCCATTGAGTCAGTGATGCCATGCAGCCGTCTCATTTTCTGTCATCCCCTTCTTCTCCTGCCTTCAATCTTTCCCAGCATCAGGGTCTTTTCTAATGAGTCAGTTCTTCGCATCAGATGGCCAAATTATTGGAGTTTCAGCTTCAGCATCCATCCTTCCAATTAATATTCAGGATTGATTTCCTTTAGGATTGACTGGTTGGATCTTCTTGCAGTCCAAGGGACTCTCAAGAGTCCTCTCCAACACAGCAGTTCAAAAGCATCAATTCTTCGGTGCTCAGCCTTCCTTATGTTCCAACTCTCACATCCATACAGTCCCGTGTACTATAACTCAGAATGTACCTGGATTTCAAGACAAGGTCTTTAAAGCGATGATTAAATTAAAATGTAGCCATTCAGACGGGTTCTAATCCAGTTGGACTGGTGTCCTTATAAAAAGAGGAAATTTAGGTGCACAGTGACAACCGGGACATGTATGCACAGAGAAAGGCCATGTGAGAGTTCAGTGGGGAGGTGGCCATCTGCAAGGCAAGGAGAGAGACTTCAGACAGAAACAGACCTGCCAACACTTTGATCTTGAGCCCTCTGTGAACTAGGACTGTGAGAAAGTATCTGTTCTTGAAGCCATTCATTCTATGGTATTTTACTATGGCAGCCCCAGCAAACTAAATGCTTCAAGAATATGATCTGGGTAAATTTGGGTGTTTCTTTATCTTTCTAAGCCTCAGTTTTCTCATTTGCAAAATGAGAATATTAAGTAGCACTTAAACCATAGATGTTGAGGATAAAGTGAGATTATTGTTTAGCAGAGATCCTGCCTTACCTTATAAAATGTTACTCACTCAGTTGTGTCTGTCTCTTTGTGACGCCATGGATGGAAGCCTACCAGTCTCCTCTATCCATGAAATTCTCCAGGCAGGGATACTGTAGTGAGGAATCCCTTCTCCAGGGAATCTTCCCGACCCAGAGATCAAACCCAGGTCTCCTGCATTGCAGGCAGATTATGTACGCTGTAAGTCACCAGGGGGTATTAGCTATTATTATTATCACTATCATTATAATATCAATGATTATTATTGGTGTTATTAATGTCCCCAGAGGGACAGTTATCAGGCCCCCTTCCTATCTGATTGAAAAAATGAGCAACATTGTTACACATCCAAAATGTTATATCTCTTTGTAAATCACAAGCCTGTTTTACAGGTGAGGAAACAACTTCCTTTTAAGGATTTTTGAGGTCTAATAAAAAGGCTTGAATCTTTAAGAAAATCACATATGACTATCAAACATAAAACAATCAGTTTGAAAAAGGAAAGTTCATTCCAAATGTGAATTGAAATTGTGATTGGTTCATGTAGTTTTTTTTTTAATGTATTTATTTTTGCCTGCACTGGGTCTTGCTGCTTCGCACAGGCCTTTCTCTAGCTGCAGCAAGTGGGGGCTTCTCTATAGTTGTGGAGCACGGACTTGTCATTGCGGTGGCTCCTCTTGTTGTGGAGCGTGGGCTCTCGAGTGCCCGGGCTTCATGTAGTTGCATCACGTGGGCTTGGTTGCCCTGCGGCAGGTAGACTCTTCCTGGACCAGGGATCAAATCCATGTCCCCTGCACTGGCAGGCAGATTCTTTACCACTAGACCACCAGGGAAGTACCACATAGTTTGTGGTTACTCGATTGGTTGATTGGACCTGTTGATCCATTTTGGATTTGTTCAGATAAGCCTAGGATTATAGCTGTAGCCATGAAGATAACATGTATCATTTAATCATGAGAATTCTTAACCACAAGAGCACCGAAATGAACACATACTTGAAAGCATTCTAAAACATTGCTTCTTATAAAGGCTTCTTTTGAGTGTGATTTAGAAGAAGTGGTTGAGGGTTAGGGAGAGATTGATTGAGTGCAGTTACAATGCCTTAGTTCTAGCCCCCACCTCAGGGTCTTCCTTTGTAAAATGGGGCTGAGAATGCCAGACTTGTATACACCATGATCTTTAAGAGTCACATGACATAATGAATATGAAATCGCTCCATTAAAGGACGCTGAGATCAAGGTTAACTTTACAGTTATCAGTCAAGTTGGTATACATTCCCTTGATATGATGTGATGAGAAGAGCACTTCTCTGTGGTCTTCTTCCCTCAAACCTATACCCCCCGTCTATCCATGAGAAAAATATCAGACAAACTTAAATCGAGGGACATTCTGCAGGATACCCTCCCAGTACTTCTCAAACAATCACAGTCATGAAAAACAAGCAAAGACAAAGAAACTCTCATAGCCCAGAGGAAATTAGAGACATGGTGACTCAATGTGGAATCCTGGATGGGATGCTAGAACAGAAAAAGAAGACTAGTGGAAAACTAGTGAAGTCCTAGTGAGGGCTAAAGTTTGGTTCATAGTAACGTAAGATATTAACAAAATGGAAGCTGGATGAGAGGTATACAGGAGCTCTGAACTATTTTTGGAAACTTTATGTAAAGCTATAATTATTATAAAATTTAAAAATATTTTTAAAACAGGAAATTGATATACTAATATAAGATTTATTTATTTCATTTTATTTGAAAGCAGCTTATAAATTCAAAAACTCACTTTAGAAATTTCAGGTAAGGGAATTATTGTGTAATAATTTGAAAATACTTTTAGGATAGCAGAGTTAATTATTTTTCTCTATGACTCATGCATAGAGTCTCTGGTTTGTTATCATTGTCATCAAAAAAATCATCTCATTACTGAAGAGTCCAGTGAGTTTACTAAGTCCTGTCTCCTCATTTTGCAAACAAGGCCCAGAATGGGCAGGTGACTTATTTAAAGTTTATAATAGTATTGATAATGGGAAGCAAAAGGTACTTTTATTGCACAAAAAATATGAATAAATATGTAAAGAAATACATGCACACATATGTCATTACTGCATTATCTAGAAAGTATTTCTTTTTGATAGAAATGAGATGTGAAAGCATAGGATGGTCTCTACAGTGAGTCTGTGTTTTTTGTTTTTTGTTTTTTTCTTGAGTGTTAATTTTTGTTTTGTTTTGTCTAGACTTAAGGAAACACATCCGGCTGAGTTTAGGAAGTAAATTGATAACAAAAAGCAATAAATGAAACTGTGTCGCTCTTATGTGAAAGGCCTGCACTAGACTGAGGATTTAAAAGTGAGCAGTATCAGGTGTCTGACCTTGAGGCCCTCCCAACCTGGTCCAGGCAGCAAACACCTAAGCAGTTTATACTAGCAGGTCAGAAGCAAAGGGTTAGATGGCTATGCCAAGAAAGCTCTGAGGAGTCACCTGACCCAACGAGGGGCCCAGCCTGATGGAGTCCTCCTAGAATGAATGACCACCAGAAATGCTTTAAAAGAGGAGTGAGGACTTGGCCAAATGGAGAGGAAGGAGGAAGGGACTCCAGGCAGGAAAAGGGACTTCATGTCCTCTGAGGTTGCAGAGAAGGAAGGAAGCATGTGGATTTAGATAAGGCAGAGGATGAAAGGAGACAGGAAGATGACAGAGATCAGGCTTGAGGACTTCCGCCTTCACAGTGAAGTAGGGTAGGAGCCCAAGCGCTGACAGTGAGGGGTGGGCGCTGGCTGGAGATCTGGATGAACATGGTAAAGCCTTGGGCCCATATCTGGGGGCAAAGAGAGCAGACTGTAAGCAGAGGCAAGCAAAGGGTGCATGAATAATTCTGAGCGAGTATTAGCACCAGAGTAGAGGAACATGAAGTTTCCTCTGCAGTCT
>SJYQ01001337.1:0-16013 GCA_006410935.1 Redunca redunca
TCCTAAAGGAGATCAGTCCTTAATGTTCATTGATACGACTGATGTTGAAGCTGAAACTCCAATACTTTGGCCACCTGATGTGAAGAGCTGACTCATCTGAAAAGACCCTGATGCTGGGAAAGATTGATGGCAGGAGGAGAAGGAGACGACAGAGGATGAGATGGTTGGATGGCATCACCGACTCAATGGACATGAGTTTGGGTAAATTCCGGGAGTTGGTGATGGACAGGGAGGCCTGGCATGCTGTGGTCCGTGGGGTCGCAAAGAGTTGGACATAACTGAGTGACTGAACTGAATTGATAATAATCATGAAAAAAATAAGATGGAGCAGATGTTGAGGTAAAAAAAAAATGAAGTTTTCCATTTCAGCTACCATGAAATAGAATTGGAGACACCTGGTCACAAGCTGAAAAAATCTTGAGACACTGTGTGCTGTGGGTCTGTGTCAGGTATCCCTGAGATGGACCAAGAAATAGCAACAATGTGTCCTGGAGGAAGGAAACATCTCTGACTTGGTTTTCTCTATAACTACAATCATGGCTGGTAAGCATACTACCTGTTTCAGGAATTCTCAAATATTTTGTCTCCCTTCATCAATGTTGTTAAGTCTATCAGACATGGGCCTTCATTGTGTATGGGTCATATGTATGACTAATAGTTTAACATGCACGATAAGCATCTATACAGAACAAGTTTAGACTTAAGTCATGCCTAGAGATCTAGTTCTGAAACTCTCCAGTATGATCCTAAAAGCAGCACACCAGAAGTCTGGTCTCCAGATTTTGACATTACAGGTGTACCATCTAAGGTAACTGATAATATGGGACAATAAAATTCCACAGTTCAGTAGGGTTTACTCACAGCACCCACTCTGATACATACAACTCTCCCATCTGCAAGAGAGTCATATTTACATAATTTTTAAACAGAATTGATACAGAAAGGAGAAATTCTATTAGTTTTGAGGTCTTTTCCGGGGGTGGAGGGAAGCATAAGAAAATAGTTAATTTCTCCTCTGAAAAGAAAAAATTAGTTGCTCAGTCATATCCGACTCTGCTGCCCAATGGACTACAGCCTTCCTCCTCTGTCTGTGGAATTCTCCAGGCAAGAATATTGGAGTGAATAGTCATTCTCTTCTCCAGGCAATCTTTCCCACCCAAGGATCAAACCCAGGCCTCCCGCATTGCAGGTAGATTCTTTATCGTCTGAGCTACCTCTTACCCTAATTTCGTGTAGGCTTGAATCTGTGGAGGTCAGTACTTATTTGCAGCCTAATAGTTGAATATTTACTGAAGGCCTAATGTGAGTTACAAGTTTGGAAAATAAGATTTGATCAGGTAACCATCATTATCCTTATTTTGGGAACACAGTTAAGAACCAGGGGAATAAGTTAGAAAGTACCTATACTGCACCACAGTTTTTCTTTATTGTTTAACCTCTTCTTCTTCCCCCAGTTCCTTTATTTCTCTATCCTAACTTTGCTCTTTTCTTTTCCACTTCTCATGCTTTATGCCTACAGGTTTTAGCCAAAAGTATTATTGAGCCCCCTTCCGTTTATACTTAAAGCTGAATTGTGAGTGACAGGTAGAGTTGGATAGTAGAAAGATGAAGGGGTGGGGGTCCATGAAAGCTAGATTAAACAGATGGGATTCATGGAGGAAGTGTACTCAAATTAGCTTCAAAACGGGGAAGAATTTCATTAGCCTTAGGTGGGAGAAGAGAGGGATGAGAAGAAGGAGGTTTCTGGAAAAGAAACGCAACTGAGGGCATGAAGGTTGATACTAGCTTGGTGTATCCATGAGACAGTAAGGATATTAACCTAAATATAGTGGAGGATGCCCACTTAGAAAGAGCAGGAAATACTTTTTAAAAAATAGATGTGAAAGTCACTCAATCGTGTCTGACTCTTTGCGACCCCATGGACTATACAGACCATGGAATTCTCCAGGCCAGAATACTGGAGTGAGTAGTCTATTCCTTCTCCAGGGGATCTACCCAACCCAGGGATCAAACCCAGGTCTCCTGCATTGCAGGCAGACTCTGTACCAGCTGAGCCACAAGGGAAGCCCAAGAATACTGGAGTGGATAGCCTGTCCCTTCTCCAGGAGATCTTCCCGACCTAGGAATAGAACTGGGGTCTCCTGTATTCAGGTGGATTCTTTACCAACTGAGCCATCAAGGAAGCCCCAGTAGATAGATGCTTTGGTTCAAAATAGCAGCCTGAGCACATTTTGTCTCCCCTCCCTTACAAAACACAATTTGAAAGCCCAGTAAAGAATTTTTTAAGTGAATAAAGCTATAAAAGCTAAGAGAAATGAGAACAAGACAATAAACAGAAATATCTGTAAATACTGATGAACTAATGCTAAGATGAGTAGCAGACAGCAAGTAAACCCTGCTCTCTCTGGCTCCTTCCCTATCCTTTCCTTGTAACTGGTCAGCAAGCTGTGCTCATGAACACAGAACTTCCTGTTAATCTCTTCTGTTTTCTGAGCAATTAACTAACAGCCTGATATATAACAGTAGAGGAAAATGGTCAGCCTATTTCCTCTTTTTCAAATATTTTTTTAAAAAGCACCCCCACATCACTGGACACACAAGGGAAATTAGCTGCATAAACTAGGATTTAAAAAAAAAAAACAACAGGCTAAGCAAAAATAAAAGCTGACCTCACAAGAACCAATTTAGGTAACAGGAAAAGATTTTTTTCAAACCTCCAATTAATATTCTCAGAGGTATTCTAGATGACAATGAATACCTAATGTAAAAAACAGGGTGCTCTAAATAAGAAACCAATGGAAAACAAGAAAGTCAAGAACAATGACTTGGAAATTTAAAATATGCTTGCCGAACTGAAAAGTTTTCTAGAAAGAAATATCGTTAGAAAAAAAAAAAGACAAATAAAAAATAAAGTGAAAAAGAAGTAGAAGTCCAATATTGATCCAAGATCTAACCAATGGGAGTTCCAGAAAGAAAGCTCAGAGAAAGTACAACCATAGAAGTTGCCATAGAAATCATTGAAGAAAATGTGCCAAAGCAATGATAGCCATGAATCTTTGGACTGAAAAGGTATGCTGAAAGATAAGCAAGCCGACATTAGATATACTAAGGAAAAGAGAAGATGCAGAAAGCACTCAGAGATGAGGGAAAATAAGTCACCTTCAAAGGAAGAAAACAAGAAAGGCTTCTTCCCTAGAGATCAGAGAAAGCATGCCCTTCCCAACACCTTGATTGCAGACTTCCAGAACTGTGAGGGAATAAATGTATGCTGTTTTACACCATCTGGTTTGCGGTAATTTGTTATGGCAGCCCTAGGAAACTAGTATACCTCCTAAAATAGAAAAAATTATCACTAGGAGCTGTAATAATTAGAAAATGTCCAAATATGAAGTGAACTAAAATATGGCAGATTTTTGCAGTGACAGAGAAGAGGATGTATTTGTATGGCTGTTAAGAGCACTTTATTTCAGGTGGCCCAGGGACTGTTAACAGTGGCTCCTTTCCCCCGCTTTTTAAAAATTACATATGGACCTTTAAGAAACATATACGATGAATATATACTGAACATATGCCAAGAATATACTACTATTCAGTAAAAAAATCTATCCTAGTTTTTGGAACACGTATGTGTCCAAACTATCTTGCTTCTAGTCTCTAAGAACAGTGGATTCTAAGGAAAAAATGCACTCTTGGTACAGTCTTTGGCTCAACATGGAGGCTACACCTGGGTGATGGGCCTGGGGTTAGGGCACAGGCCTGTTCATTTTTATTAGTAGTATTTATGTTTCTTACACACATGAATGGCTTTGATAAAAATACCAAAAGAAAAGATAAGGTGAGTCATTATAAGGATAAAAACAAGGCAACGAAATTTAGATTAATTAGGATCTGAGAATGGCACTGAGAATGGTGGCAAAGAAATAGATTTAGACATTTAATAAGAAAAGTCTAGAAGACTAAATGTCTGGATAAAATATAATGGAGATGAGTCAAGAGGACAACAAAGTTTTATGGCCTGGGTGACTATAACGAATTAAATTATGTTCCTTCCAAATTCATATATGGAAGTCCTAACTCCCAGCACACATCAGAATGTAACTGCATTTGGAGGTAAAGCCTTTAAAGATGTTTTTAAGGTTAAATGAGGTCATTATGGTAAGCCCTAATCCGATAGGACTGGTGTCCTAAAAAAGGGAGAGACACAGGGATGTGTGTGGATACAGAGAAGACCATATGAAGACACACCAAGAAGGCAGCTGTCTGCCAGCCAAGGAGAGAGCCCTCAAGAGAAACAAACCTGCCAAAACCTTGGTTTCAGACTCCTAGCCTCCACAGCAGTTAAGAAAATTAATTACTGCTGTTTAAAAGACTCTGATGCTGGGAGGCATTGGGGGCAGGAGGAGAAGGGGACAACAGAGGATGAGATGGCTGGATGGCATCACCGACTCGATGGACGTGAGTTTGAGTGAGCTCCAGGAGTTGGTGATGGACAGGGAGGCCTGGCGTGCTGCGATTCATGGGGTCACAAACAGTCAGACTCGACTGAGCGACTGAACTGAACTGAAGCCACCTTAAATTTCTGTTGTTTCTGGCAAACAGCAGAGACTAAGAAAATGATGGTGGCATGACCAGAGGCAGGAAAATGGGAAGGGGCGCCGGTTTGAGACAAGAGATATGTTCCAATTGAAGTACCAGTGAAATATCCAAGAGTAAATAAGCAGTAAGCAGTGGGGGCCTTTGGGCTTCACTGGTGGCTCAGCGATAAAGAATCTGCCTGCGATGCAGGAGATTTGGGTTCGGTCCCTGAGTCAGGAAGGTTCCCTGAAGGAGGGCATGACAACCCATTCCTGGTATTCTTGCCTGGAGAAACCCACAGACAGAGAAGCCTAGAGGGCTCCAGTCCATAGGGTTGCAAAGAGCTGGACACAACTGAAGTGACTGAACACAATACAGTGAAGGACTACAATTCGTGTGAGAAAGTAGCCCGACCTTTGTTAGCACAGAGGTAACTGTTGAGTCCTGCCCCAAAGCCACAGATGCGAGGCCTTGCACGAAGGCCGCAGAAGTGGAGCCCAGAACCAAGGTCACCTCCGAAGCTGACTGAGCCTGTTTGTAACCTTGCAAAAATCACCTGAGAATAACTTAACAAGCTTCTTGGCTCCCAGCGCTATAACGTCCCAACCAATCACCTAACGCCAACCTTCCAGCAGGAATTCTCTTTGTCTTTGGACTGTAAAAATTGGCTATTAACCCACGAAAACTGTCGACTCTCCCTGGTCTGTCAGGAGTTGCAGCTCGCTGTGCTCCCAGTGCCCACTTAATCTCTGCTCTTTGTTCTTAATCAACTCACTCCCTTCTGAAATGCTCTGTGTCTGGAGATTCTTTTCCAATCCCGCACTCAGAGGGCTTCAACAGTAATGGCTGTAGGGAAGCTGATGTGACCTTGAAAGAATAAAGAATTTAGCGAGTCAGGGGCTGGGGAAGGGGGACACCCAGTGAAGGGACAGCAGGAGAAACCAAAGGCAATAAAAAGAGAAGGTTGGTGGTGTTCAGTCGCTCAGTCAGGTCCAACTCTGCCACCCCCACGGACTGCAGCACACCAGGCTTCCCTGTCCTCCACTATCTCCTGACAGAAAAAGAGAAGGAACTGCTAGCAAATAGAACGGAAGCCAAGGAAGAGAGCATTTGAGGGTAGGAGTAATTGTTTTCTAAAAATGCAATACAGAGGTCAAGAGAATGAGGAACCAGAAAAGAATCATGGATTTAGCTGAAAAGAGGTCATTGTTGATCTTTAAGGGAACAGTTTCAGTGTAGCTGTGGGGAAGGAAACCAGACTGCCAAGTACGCAGTGGGTAAGAGCGAAGACAAGAGAGAAAAGAACCCCAGGGCACATGTCCCAGGTTTAAGGGTTAGATTGCCGGAGGGAGGAACAGCGAGGAGGGAGTGGGGACTGATCACCCATAGAGACCTGTCACACAGTTCAAGATAAAAGGGGAAAGGCACCAATGAAGCAGGAAAACCAGAAAGAAGCCTGTGCAGAAGTGAAGTCCTCTAGGGTTGCATCGACAGGGTGTGGGCACTGTGGATGAATTTATTTCAGAAAGGAATATGGATTAGACATCCAGGGAGCTAGGAGGGAAGGTGGCTTTGAAGAATTACGGAAAATAAGGATTAGAATAGCTGTAGGAGCTTGAGGGTTACTAGGAAGTCAATGAATAGCCCCTCCCTTGAATGGAGAGGGAGCTTGAGGCAAGATCTGTTAGAGAGATTAGTGGACATCAATAAGAAATCAGTTAAGAGATACCAAGCAATAGTAATACCCAGTGACTAACAGGAGCTTGAGCATTTAGAAGAATAAAGAAGAGCTGCTTGGAGCAGCTTATGTAACCCATGTATGTGACCTCAAGAAGCTCCTTCCTGAATCATTTTCTGTTATTGCATTGCCATTTCCAGTGTTCTGGAATTCTGTGCCACAAGCTAAAGGTCATTTATGTAATCCGAAGCTGGGAAGACTCTCTGCTAGGGAGATTTTTAGTACAAAGTCAACTCTTCTGTTCTGCAAGTGAAATATCTAAATGGTCTGCAAAGGCATTACATGGTTAAAAGCTTTGGAGAGGAATATTTTCCTAAGCAAGATTAATCATGGCCTCTTTGTATTATAGGCCTGAAGAAAGAAATGAGAGTTGTAAGGAAAGATATGAGTCACCCTGCAACTCGGTAGCTGGCCTTCATTCAGCAATGTCATCAGATCTCAGGCTCCTTCCTTCTGTCGGCCAGCCCTTATTCTTGTTGACTCATGAGCACAAGATGGTCCCCACTGCTCCTAACATCACAAGCACCTTCGAAGGCAGAAAACAAAGGATAGGGTAAAAGCCTTTATCCTCCTGGGGCTTCTCTTATCAGGGGGAAAAAATGATATTTCCCAGTAGCCCTGCAGTAGATATCCCCTTAAATCTCATTGCCTATAGAAACGGGTCATATACCTGTGCATACAAAAAAAGAAAAACTATCTACCTACCCTGAGGAGAGTTCAAGATGGACAAGAACAGGACACTAGCCCTAGATAGCCAAGATACACATTAAGGAATAATGTCAATGAGCCCAGACTTTTGCATCTTCCTACTCATAGAAAAGCACCAAAGTCATGAACTTGAAATGCCTGGTTTTTTTGTGATTAGCAGTCATCTTTTGCTGTTTGACTACATGGGGTTTTTTTTTTTTTTTGGTGGGGTTGTTTTTGTTTCCCAACAAAAAGTCCTATATATCCTGGCTCCTACTTTACTTCTCTGGAACATTGATCAGAGCTATCTGAGAGGCTGTTTCCTGAGTGCTAGTCTTCAGGAAGATCCCTGATTAAAACAGAACTTGAAATTTTTAGGTTGTACGTTTTTCTTCAGTCAACTCCTGGCTACTCTTAGGTGTAACGGGTGCTGACAAAAAGACACAGAGTACCCATGTTTGGCTTAGCAATAGTGACTCATCCCATAGGCTGGGTACATGCCCCACAACAAAAGCAGGGTGGGCACCTCCCCACAAAAAAAAGGGAAAGAGGCCTGTTGGGTAGGCAAGCCCATACACACATATGTTTGGTCTTAATTCTGCATCATATTTTGTGTAATGTTTTCTAAATTGTTTTTTTTTTTGGCTCATTTGGGGTGTTTTGTTTTGTTACTGTTTAAATCTTTCACTGCTTGGACTGCATTTTCTTCTGTGGCTATGGATGTGGGTGCAGGTGGGTATTTTTTCTTATAAGGAAATACATATTTGCATTTTTGTTCTAGTGGTTATCCTAGAATACAATTATAATTGATTTACAATGTTATGTTAGTTTCAGATGTACAGCAAAGTGATTCATATGTATATGTGTATATATGTATACATATATATATGCTCTTTTTCAGATTCTTTTCCCTTATAGGTTATTACAAAATATTGAGTATAGTTCCCTATACTATTAGTAGGTCCTTGTTGATTATCTACTTTATATATAGTAATGTATAAATGTTAGTCCCAAACTCCAATTTAGTGGTACCTGTATAAGTATACATTTATATAATACACTTAATCTTCTATTCTTTCTCTAGACATGACCAATTGACCCCATACTATCAGCACTGATGAAATTAGTATATTAATACCTCTTCCCTCTTTCTGCTCTTTTTAGTATTTATCTTTACATTTTTAAATGTAGTTTCTCCACTACTTTTGATTGATCAAATTAAAAAAATTATTTTATTCCTGGCTATTAAATGATTGAATCAACACAATAACCTCTCTCTTTCTGTCACTTTTCATCTCCCAACTATTTTTCATTACAGTATATATTTCCTGTATTGTCAGATGGGGATTGGGAGAATGTAGGCACTTGGGACTTCTAGTGACATACAAGGGAGAGTTTTCTTGCTTGGGATATTGGTAAGAAGATGGCTTTTCACTTTGATAATGGAACTAGATATATGGCCTATTCATGAAGGGGGGACAAACTTCTGCCCAGGATTTCACCTGTGTTAGTCTTTTGATATAAAGTCAGAAAAAGTTGTTACAACTGGGCTACCATTTCATAATAAATCAGGCATAAAAGATTAGTAATTATTTTAGTCTCTAGTTAAATCAAAAGTAGATTATAGCCACAGGGTATATCTTTTTAAGGACTCTTTCCTCTTTCCTTAATTATTTTAGTAAATTCATAAGAATGAAGCCCCATCAAGATTATTTGATTATTAAAAAATTGTGATTGGTATCCTTTAACTAGATTTTTGAGGGAATTTAATATGTAATGTGGAATGGAAAATAAAAATGGCAACTGTTTTATTTTTAAAAGCCAACAAAATCTAAAACCAGTGCATTTGTGACTTCCTAATAACGTCATCTGTTTTACTTCTGTTAAATCTGGAACTGCTACAGTTTTACCATATTTGGTAAATTAAAAAAAAACTATCTTGCTTTAAAGTAGTTCCTCTTTAAAAAACTTGCTTCCAATGATAAATAAATATATTGCTAATTAATGCCCATTTTACACATTAATTTATCTTCTGCATTTTGTTGATTTAAATATCCAATTTTCTTATTCCATTAAAACACACACATGAACTTCCTGAAGGACTCAGCTTGTCTCTTTCCTTGTTCTTTATCTCATGTATCAACACTGTGTACTGGTTCTTTTTTCTCTCCTAATCTCAAGGTCCACTTCACCTCAGTTTAGGCTTAATTCTCAACACAGGTATTACCTCCTTAATAGCAATGGACTCCTGAATGGAGGATTTACCTACCTACATTCAGGTAGCACAGAGAGTTGGACTTGCTTTTCTCTTTTGCTTTCGGATTAGCACCCCATTCTCTAATGCTTAAAGGATTAGATGCAGTCCTTTCAAGCAAAACAGACTGATTAGCTTTGTGAAGCACTAGGAGCTGAGATCAAGGTACACTGTGTATTTGGGATTACACTGTGTACTGTGTTAATGGGGTTTGCAATTGTTCACTTCATGTGTGGAGGTAGGGGAGACAGGACTTTATCATGGATAGAAGACATCTATCTATGATGTTATAATTGAGAAGGATGATATTCTGCCTCATTCACCATCAGATCTTTTTCCTGAGTCTCTAACATGCATAATCATTTTTTCTTTTCACCTACATTCCTTCCTCTGAATAGCTTCAGCGTACAGTTTTTTAACCAACACCCAAAGGCCAGAACATTCTCTTGAGTTCTCCCACACAAAGCAGTTTCTTTCCATGTTCTTATTGATACTTGGTAGTCCTTTGATAAGGGACAAAATGTTTTAGTGCTTAATTAGAGATGGAGCTGGAGCCATTTAGAATGCGCGCTTCAAGAGGCAAACAGAAGGCAGAGTTGGTGAAGGGTCTTGAGCAGTGACAATTAAAAGCCCAGAAGGAGGGATTTCCCTGGTGGTCCAGTGGCTAAGACTCCAGGCTCCCAACACAGGGGGCTGGGTTCGGTCCCTCATCAAGGAACTAGATCCCACATGTCGCAATTAAAGATCCTGCATGCCGCAAGGAAGATCAAAGGGATCGTGTGCAGAAGCTAAGATCTGGTGCAGCGAAATAAATAAATATTTTTTAAAAAAAGAAGAAAAAGCTCAGGAGGAAAGGGAAGAAAAAGAAGCAAAAGTGTCATGAAGCATTGCAAATTGTTCATTAAAAAAAAATACTGTAGGCAGAGAGATCAAAAACATGGGTGTTGAATCTAGGTAGAGGATATATAGGCTTTCATAGTGCTAGTCCTTCCATCTTCTTGTACAGCTGAAATTTTTAAAAATAAAAGGAGCATAAGAAATCTGTGGATAGGTATATGTACGTTTGAAAGATTTCTTTCAAAAATATTGGGAAGTATAAAAATATATTGTGAACAGAAAATTACAACGGAAAAGTTATGATTCATGTTCATAGTCATACCTAATGGAATGCAGATCACACTGAGACTTACTGAATTTTTCCACTTGAATTTTTTTTTTCCAGGTACCTCGGTGTTTATTTAAACTAAGAGAAAAAGGGCACATCTTCATGCAATATTTATTTGGTTCTTTAAATAACAGTTGTGACCAGTAGCAGAAAGAATTAAGGAATGCAGTAGTTGATAGCTGTTCAAAACATCAACATTTTGGGTTGTACATAAAGAAATGTCTCAAACACTTTTTGAAATACCATAATAGCCAATACTAGAGGCATTACTTTGCCGACCAAGGTCCGTCTAGTCAAGGCTCTAGTTTTTCCAGTGGTCATGTATGGATGTAAGAGTTGGACTGTGAAGAAGGCTGAGCGCCGAAGAATTGATGCTTTTGAACTTTGGTGTTGGAGAAGACTCTTGAGGGTCCCTTGGACTGCAAGGAGATCCAACCCGTCCATTCTGAAGGAGATCAACCCTGGGATTTCTTTGGAAGGAATGATGCTAAAGCTGAAACTCCAGTACTTTGGCCACCTCATGCGAAGAGCTGACTCATTGGAAAAAACTCTGATGCTGGGAGAGATTGGGGGCAGGAGGAGAAGGGGATGACCAAGGATGAGATGGCTGGATGGCATCACGGACTCGATGGACGTGAGTCTGAGTGAACTCCAGGAGATGGTGATGGACAGGGAGGCCTGGCGTGCTGCGATTCATGGGGTCGCAAAGAGTCGGACACGACTGAGCGACTGAACTGAACTGAACTGAGAGGCATGCCTTCAGTAGGCATGGGAATGCAGTTTAGAAAAAAGAAAAAATAAACCATGCAAGACTAGTGAATTTCACTAAAATCACTGAGCAAGAAAAGCAACACTGGGAACTTCCCTGGTGGTGCAGTGGTTAAGAATCTGCCTGCCAGTGCAGGGGACAGGGGCTCAATCCCTTGACCAAGAAGATCCCACGTGCCTCGGAGCAGGTAGCCCCTGCACCACAATTTCTGAGCCTGTGTGCTACAACTACTGAAGCCTGCTTACCTGAAGCCTGTGCCCCACCACAAGAAAAGCCTGTGCCCCAGCTCAAGAGTAGGCCCTGCTAGTCACAACCAGAGAAAGCCAGCGCGCAGCAACGGAGAGCCAGAGCAACCAAAAAAAGAAAAGCAACATTGAACTCCACTTACTAATTCCACCCAACATGTACACAGCACCTAGACTTTAATTGAAGAGAAAAGCTAAGACGCTCCTCTATTTTTGGTGAACAATTGAACTGTAAACTTAGATGACTTTTCCCCCTGGATTTTACCTGGGAGTGAACTTTTAAATTTTTAATCTGAAAGAAGGCAGGTGGGGCACTTTTATACTTATATCACCGCCACTTTGATTATTTCTTGGATTACAGGAAGATTCGCATTTTTTACAGCTCATACACGTATACCACAGGCTGGAATTCCTGTTATGCTAGTCTCAGAGTTCTTCAACTTATTTTGTGCATCAATTTATGTAATAATTTCATTCCTATTGATCTCTAATATCATTATCCCATCACCATTTCTATTCCTTCTCTATTCAGTTCAGTTCAGTNAACACCACAGTTCAAAAGCATCAATTCTTCGGCACTCAGCTTTCTTCACAGTCCAACTCTCACATCCATACATGACCACAGGAAAAACCATAGCCTTGACTAGACGGACCTTAGTCGGCAAAGTAATGTCTCTGCTTTTGAATATGCTATCTAGGTTGATCATAACTTTTCTTCCAAGGAGTAAGCGTCTTTTAATTTCATGGTTGCAATCACCATCTGCAGTGATTTTGGAGCCCCCCAAAATAAAGTCTAACACTGTTTCTACTGTTTCCCCATCTATTTCCCATTAAGTGATGGGACCGGATGCCATGATCTTCGTTTTCTGAATGTTGAGCTTTAAGCCAGCTTTTTCACTCTCCACATTCACTTAAATCCAGTTCACAGATACTTTCAAAAACGTGTGTCTCAAGTTTCCGAAATACCTGAATTAGATCTAAAATGCCAGGTCTCTCTGATGATTTGCTGTTGTGTCTTCACTGTCAGGCTGGTAGAACTTGGAGAGTTCCCATGTGTATGATCAGTCCACCCAAGATGGCTGTTCTCTTCTCTCCCTACATTACCTGTCAACCAGTGCCTGCTTCACCTACACTCTACTCACAACTGACCGGTCTACATACTTGTCTTGGCCCCAGCTTCTTATCTTGAGATCAGAACATCTCTACCTTGATAGCTTAACAAAGGGGCAGTGAGGGGCATGCCTCTCTGCTAGTTTCCCTGGTAACCAATGAGCCAACCCAAAGTCAGTTTCCCCTGTAACTGCTTATTTCCCTTTTCCCCCTGGAATGAAGAGTACTGCCAGTTAGCCTTTCTCTGCTCCAAACTCTGACATCTTGGTCTGTTTTGATCTCACTATGCATCGGGCACATGAATTTGGGTTTGACATGACCAGTCCCTGTTTTGAGAATTAAATTTTTTCCTCTTTTTATCAAAATTGGAGATCTTTTTCCCCAGTTTTTTTTGTTTCTCCTCACATGTCCTATAATTTCTCAAAGAGCAATTACAATGACCCAGAACACAAGGATCAATTCCTACAGTGTCCCTGGAATGCACATTGTCTAATTCCAGACACTTAAGCATCTGCATTTAAAACATCTTAAGTGTTCATTTAAAACATCTGCATTATTATCTGATGCTCTTACACATTTTTATTAAGTTTCCATTGCTTTTTCTTTTTTAAAACTTTGCAGATTACTAAACGTTGCTTTACAGAAAAGATGAAGAAAAACAATTGGCTATTTTCCTTACTTATTGTTATCTCTTGGCACTTATGCTTACTTTATCAAAGTGCTAGGTAGTTAGAATAGGAAAAAGGAGTCCAAAATGGCGGTGGCTAGAAGACAAAGGAAAAAGCCCGTGAAAATGGAAAAAAAAAAAAAAAAAGGAAATCTGGGGACTGGAATGAGAACTTCAGGTGAAACAAACACACTTGGCTAGCCCAATTTGCATAGGGCAGGCTCAGGAGGGAGGAGACAAATGCATAAAAGGAGGAAGCTTAGAAGGATTGAGGCCTCTCCTTTGGGGCTGGCCCACCCTCATGCCTCGGGGGTGTACTATCTGTTTTTCCTAATAAAACTGAGCTATAAGGGAGCTGTAAGCTGTAACACTGCCGTTTAAAATCTTTACTGCAGTGACAGAACTGAGGAAATTACACACTCCCCTGACAAAAGCAACAAAGAACAGTGCTTTTCCTGTTCCTCTTTCAATTCGAATATACTTTTTTAAGAGCCCTTTCCCTCAGGATAGGGTAAAGAAACTTGAGAAAGTCCTTTACTCACCTCCAGTTTTGATCCCCTCCTGGGAGAGATCTGACTGGAGTTGTAAATACTGAACAGGATGCTTTGGCCACAGGGAGAAGTCTTTAGAGCTGGCTTTTC
Organism: Redunca redunca; assembly: GCA_006410935.1. Lineage (NCBI taxonomy): Eukaryota > Metazoa > Chordata > Mammalia > Artiodactyla > Bovidae > Redunca > Redunca redunca. The sequence goes on from SJYQ01001337.1 coordinate 13,852, forward strand.
TCTCCAATTTAGCTGGTGCCTTCAGTCATTTGCTCTTTTCCTCTCTTCTGTTTACATCAACTCTCAGGCATTCTCAGTTCCCGTTTGGCAGAGAGATTTCTGTCTTGAGCCTCGAATGTGTCCTGCTGCTGAGTTTACCAGAGAGCCCTGTGAAGGCAGTTTCAGGAACTACTGGAAATGAAGGAGCATCTGGTGTGGTGTGCTTTCCCAGAATCCACCCGCAGTGCAGGAGACGCAGGAGATGAGGGTTTGATCCCTGGGACAGGAAGACCCCCTGCAAGAGGCAACGGCAACCCATTCCAGTATTCTTGCCTGGGAACTCCCATGGACAGAGGAGCCTGGCAGGCTATTGTCCACGAGGGGGCAAAGGGTCGGACACACTGAGCATGCGGCCTGGTGCAGTATTTTCTACATTGTATCTTGCATAGCTCCCTTGACAACCTTAAAGCAGAGATGGTGGGCTGAGGCAGGGTTTGATCAGGCTTGTGTCATCAGCCCAGGGCGGGCTTCCTCAACGTGCACCTGAGTGGTCACTCGGAAGAGTCCTGTGCTTCTTTTACTGCCCTCCTGTTGCCATCTTACAATTGCTCATAATTTTTTAACAAGGGGGCTCCCATTTTCATTTTGTGCTGGGTCTTCCAAATACATGGCTGGCCCTGAGCCAGCCTAATCACTACCTCCACACCTAAACCCACCACGACTTCTAACCATAACCTTCAGCTTCTTAAGGGGGCGAATATAACTTTTGATTTGTTCTTGGTTTTAGTTTTGTAAACACTGTTTATGTAGGCTTTTGTTGATGTTGCATTCATTTTGAAGAATGTATTGTCTTTCACCTTTCGTATAAATCTTCAAAAATTCTGAATTCCTAGGGAAACTCTGTATCCACATTGGTCCTTCAGATGCTCTCTTTTCTCCATTCTCACTGAGATTATTCACTCTCTAGATTGGAGCTTGTGTTTCTAATTTTCTTAAACACTTTAGGAGTCTTAAATCATGGGATATATTTGCTTCTTTTCATTGAATTGTTTTTCAGACCATTTTCCAAAAACCTGTTTCTTGTCTAATCCATAAATTCCCCAAAGAGGAAAAGATGCATTGAGCAAAATCTAGGGCACAAAAAAGACATCATATAACTTCCTCTAAGTCTCCTCCCATCTGAAGGGGACTTGCCTTAGCTCTTTTCGAAAATAAGCGTACTTAGTCGTAGGCTTGCCCGTTTGTCCCTTTTCTTTCTCACTCATATAGAAGAAAAATTAATCAGTCAGTCTAAGAAAGAAATGGGAAATTTTACTTGAGCCAAATTTGAGGATTTTAACCCGGGCAGAGCATCTCAGAAAGCTCTGAGAAGTGCTCTGCCTGTTAGAAGTCAAGGCACAGTTATATAAGTGTTTTGAGACAGAGGACGTTACATCAAATGACACTATTATTGACAGTTTACATAATCCAGATCTAAGCCACATCATGGTGGGACATGTGACTTCTTACAAGCTCAAGAAGGAATGCTGTCTTCCAAGGAGTATCTTGCTGATGCTGGGAGAATGTTGCTCTCTGCAGATGAGCAGGTAGTCTTGCCGATGGGGAGGTCTGGTGATGGATCATGCACATATTCAGTGTACAGTGAGGGGTGAGAGGATGCCAAAGGGCAGAGATTTTTTGGTTTAAATTTCTCTTGTCTTGCAATAAGAGTATGACTTTTATTTCACACAGGTAGGAAGAACATGATTCTTTCACATAGCCATTTCAAAATGACTTGTCAAGCCTCTTGCAAGAAAATAGCCTTGGAACGATAGGAACTAACTGCATTATCTCTAATAGATTGCATGTGATTTCTTTTCCATTTAAGATCCTGTCAACTGTCTAGAGCAAAGGTTACCAAAATATGGTCCTCAGGCCAATTTGTTTTGACCTTCTTGAGAGCTATGAATGGTTTTCATATTTTTTAAAGGGTTGTAAAAATAAACAGTATGCAAGACAGAAAGCCTAAAGTATTTACTATGTGGCTCTTTATGGAAGAAGTTTCCCAGCTCTTGATTTAGAGAACAGTAACCATCTGCCTTCCCTCCCCTCCGAAGTCATAATAGAAAAAATTGACTCTAACTTTAGCAAGAGGAACCTGCGGTCTTCCGCCTCCTCTGGATCCTTCATCCTGTATTTCCTCT
>SJYQ01001337.1:18597-51929 GCA_006410935.1 Redunca redunca
CTGAGGCCCGCCTCAATCCATCGAGGGCCTGCTCTGAAGGGGTCAGGTGTCCACTCGCCATGCCTGCTGGGGGCCCCACACCCCTGCCCAGAAGCCACGACCCTGCTGCCCCCACGTGCCCCCCATAAGGCTCAACAAAGCAAATGGCTCAGGAAGCATGAAGAGGTGTCGGGGAGGCAGAGGAAGCCAGAAGTAGGGAAACGCATACTGAACCGGGGCCTCGGCCTTACCAAAAAAATCATCACGCACTATGGGTGCCATCCCAGTCCCACGGGAGACAGGCGACCAGGGCGGGAGGAGGAGAGGGAGAGAAGAGAAGCGCGTTAAGCCCGTGTGACGAGCAGGCGGGGGGACGTCAGGGCTACTGCTCATCAGGCTAGGGGTGCTTGCGGGAGCGGGATGGCGGGGCAGAAAGGTCACCCTTGGGCAATGCAGAGGCCCGCCAGGCCAGGAGCGCCGAGCGGTGAGGGGCCCTCAGGGCAGCCCAGTGGACATCTGACAGTGACCTCCTGGGAGGGGTGGGTGTTAAGGGCGGGGTCTCTGCAAACGAGGGGGAGCTGTGCCAGGCCCAGTGCCTTTGAGTGGGTGTGTCGGGGGTGACCACCTGAGGGTGGTCAGGGCCCCAGAGCCTCTGCTAAGAGCAGGCGGGCAGGCCGTGGCTCACGCGCCCCATGCAGAGGACCCCTGACTTCCAGGCTGCACCCGACAGAGGGGAGACACCACAGAACGGGGCCCACACGCGGTATCGTTAATTCTCGGCCCTGTGGAAGCTGAAGAGACAGCCTTGGAGGACAGGCTGGGTCCAGGGCGCGGCAGCTCCCCCTCACTTGTCGAGGTCCCCGTCCACAGGCCAGTGGAGCAAACCAAAACAAGCTTCAGAGCAGCAGTGGGCTGGCAGGGGAAGCATGCGTGCCTTGGTGGCTGGGGCCGGGGGCGGGTGGGGACGAGCTGCAGCTGGGGTGTCCCAGGTTGCCACCCCTCCACCAGGACACCACCATGGGGAAGAGGGTGACAGCAGAGATACACACCTGAGAACTCCCCTGCAGCCACGTCCAGCGAGGCATGGAGAGACCGGGGGGTGGGGTGGGGAGGAAGCGACAAAGGTCAATTGGTGACTGAAACCAGCAGAATCAAGAGACTCTTATTAAAGAAAAAGCATCAGTGTCCAGCCATTTCGGGTTGAAGAGCCCGAAAAGGTATGAGTGGACATCCCCAGGCCCGTGGGTGCCAACTGCCACTCAAGGCAGGGCCCCCGTGGGAAAGGGGAGGCCGGGACAGCACGGCCCTCAGTCCCCGGGCCTGGGACAGGCATGGCCCTCTCTGCTCCCCTCACCCATCAGGAGGGCCACCTGCCCGTGAGGCCAGCCTGTGTGGGGGGCTATGGTGGGTGCTGGGTGTCCAGCCTCACAAGTGCCCCCAGAGTGGGTGAGCTGCCGACATAGACCTGGCCTTGGGGGTGGGGGCCCTGGCCAGCCCAGGTCTAGGTGAAGGGCAAGACCTCAGGTCAAGGACGGCCAGAAGACCAGGGCCCTCTCCATTGCCAGGAGGAAATCACTGAGTCAGGATGGGGTGGGGTGGCCCTTCTTTGTGCCACACTGCTTCCCGATACCCAGCTGAAGACTTGATGGAATGGTGCGCTTCCATATGGTTCACTTCACGCAGAGAGAAATGGTGTAGTCACCCAACGGAAGTGACAAGTGTCGGACTCTGCTGGAGGTGCCACCATCGCTGCCTCCAGAACCTGGTGTTCTTCTCAGACCTCTTTCTACACAGACATCACTGTTTAAAAAACAAAATCTCGACCACACTCTCCATCGTCTTGGGCAACTTGCTCCAACCATCACCTTGAAAGCGTCCACGTGGAGACGCCCCACTGTTTGCCGCAGCTCCTCTGATAGGCGTTTTGACCCAGGCTGTGCAGGCACCACGGCACGCGCACGGGCTCCTGTGGGCATGCTTGGCCCTGTCAGAGGAACAGTGGCCTCGCTCCTGCAGGCCCAGACAGCCTCCACGTCACCCATCAGCTCCCACCAGCAGCACGGACAGCACCCGCTTCATTTTCATCAATCGTTTGAGGAAAGAGTTATCTCTATACTCTCACGGTTCATTTCTGTGTTATTCCTGAAGTTGAGCAGCTTTTCAGGTTTGTGGGTCCTGTGAATGTCCTACTTTATCCTCTACTCATTTCTTGTTGCATGTTACTTCTTTTAACGTTAATGATGGAAACCATATATATATAGGCTTTGGCCATGAAGAGAGGAGCAGACTATGAAAATACTCTCCGATATCCTCTTCCGGTTCTGTTATCCTTGTATTTTTACATTTTGATCTTTATCCACCTAGAAATTACTTATGTGCACAGTGTGAGGTTAGATTAGACTTCATTTTTTCCAAGTGGCTATTCAACAACTCCAGTACATATGCTGAGTCAGCCACTATCGGGCACCTTCTGGCGTCAGTGACGGGGGACCGGGCTTCCCATCGCTGACACGTCCTCCAGCTGAGCCGGACTCTGGGCACAAGAGCAGAGCCCCAGGTCACCCGTCCAGCTCATCCCTGGACAAAGGGCTGGCCCCATGCTCCAGGGCTCTGTCCACATGTCCCGAGAGCTCTCCACCCTCCTCAGCTCCTCAGGGCTGCCTGCCCTGCCTGTGCCCCTCGAACTGAAGCCTCCAGAAAGGCCCCCAAAGGCCCGTCGCCCCCAGGAGTGGGGTCTCGTTCCAGCAGAGCTGAGTGGTGACCAAGAGGCCTTCCACCCGACAAAGTGCCAGGACTCAGGGTCCCACCCCCCAGCTGAGAAGACAGCTCTCCCTGCAGCCCTTCAGAGCAGACTCATCGGAGGCACTGGTTAGGGCCTCCCGCAGGAAGATCAGGTCAGGCACCCCCGCTCCAGGGAGCCAGCCCCAGGAACCCTGTGTGCATTACGCTGGGGGCTGGTGACCCACCTTCACCTATGGCTTCAGTCCTGCAGTTCCAGGTAACACTCACTGGTGTGTGGTTTACAGGGACTGACATCCAGGGCGGTGCTGCCTGAACCACAGGAGGTGGCCAAGCGCCACAGCATCTGCCAGCCCGGGGGGCGCCGAGGTGGGAGGGCAGGGATGGCCACATGGAGAGAGTGGACCCACCATCGGCGCTGTAGCCGTGGGCATGGTAGGGAGGGGCCGGCCCTGCAGCCTGGGGCCGTGGGGCTGGAGATTTGGCCAGCGGGACGGATTGACACGGGCAGGCCACCCAGCGCTGCCAGGGAGCAAGGAGGCCTGTGAGCTCCAGCGATCTCTAAGAACCAGGTGAAGCACCACAAGCAAGGCAAAAGCCTCAGTCCCGATAGCCAAAAGGGAGACGCCCCAAATGCTCCTCGGTGGCTGAACGGAGCACGAAGTGTGGTCTGTCCACACACTGGAACGCTATTCAGCCGCCAAAAAGGAATGAGATCCTGACACGCTCCTAAGTGGATGAGGCTCAAAGGCATTTTGCTAAATGAAGGCAGGCAGATGCAAACCCATTGACATAAAGTGCCCAGGGAGGCATGTCTGCAGACGGGAGGTGGAACAGTGGCAGGGGTCGGGGGAGGTGGCGGGGACCGCTGCTTGTTTGGGGTGGCAGGTGAAGTGTTCAGAAGTCACACAGTGAAGAGCGCACAGATTGCATGGTGTGGACATCCCACCTCTGTAAAGCTGCTGGTCGGGGCAGGGCCGCTGCCCGGGCTGGGTGTGAGGTCAAGTCCTGGCTCTGCCTACGCACCTCACCCTTGTGACCCTGCTTTCCTCATCTGGGACGTGGGCCACCAGCAGTGTGAGGGGTCAATGGTGGCCATGCACAGAGTGAGCTGGCGTCCCTCTTCTTGTAAGGACCGTGATGAATGCAGGGATCCTGTCACAACACGAACGGGGAAAGGCACGAGGCCCGGGGCCCAGTGTCGCCCCTGAGACCCCCGCCATCAGCGTGGCCAGGAGCGGGCCTCCGCCCCCGACAGTTCGGAAGCACACAGTGTCCTGTGCCTGCACGGTTCCCAAGCGTGCGGGGCCCTGGTGCAAAAGCTCTGCCGCACACGAGGCTGCCCGCAGCCCCTTGCAGCCTCCCCAGCAGGAGGGCACTCACTCCAGGGACCACAGCCTGGACCCAGGTGCCTCCTCCCAGCCGCACCCAGCCCTGCCGGCCTGCCGCCCATCCCCATGAGTCCACACCTGTCCCGGGGGGACCCACGTCTAGAAACCTCTCCTGAAGACATCACTGGACACTCTGGCAAAGACCTAAGCCTGCTAGTGGCTATGAGAGTGGAAGTCAAACAGTAAAATTTAGAACCAAGATGGAACCCATCAGGTCATTTGCAGTCACGTGAAGATAAGGAAGGTAAAACGTGCCACGGAATCTTAGTCATTTGGGGAACATTAGCATTGGCCACAGAAAACAGGCTGGATGTACATGGCTGCCCCACACTCTGGGCACATGTGCTGGTGAGGGGATCTCTCATCATGACACGGCGGGGGTGGGGGCGCTGCTTAGGTGTTTACGCTCTTCTCCGCAGGGTGTGATAATTATTTAACATTATAACCAGCATGTACCCTTTTTCAAAAATTGAGAAAAATGCCTAAAAATTAAATTTATATGATATTAGCTGAAATATGTAAAATAAGAGCAGAAAGATGTCAAAATATTAAAGGTGATTATTCCTAATTAGTAGATTTTTTTGAATACTAATAGTTTTGTACATTTAAAAATATGTATTTTTATATAATGCTTACGAGAAAGATTCCATTAAAAATATTTATTGCCCAGAGTGGGCATCCTTGTCTTGTCCCTAATCTTAGAGGGGACGCTTTCAGTCTTCCTGCATGGAGTGGGAACGTACTTCCCAGTCCTGAAACAGCTGAGACGGTGATGAGTTTCACATGTGTGTTTCACCGCACCCTGATGCACATGACTGTTCACCCACAGCTGGGCACAGCCGTGCTGGTGCTGAGCCCCAGTGCTGCTGCAGCCCGCAGCCCCCACCCAGAGTAAGAGGCGGCTCCTGGGAACCACTAGACGGAGGAGACGGGGCTGTGCCCGCTGAAAATACCAGCCGGGCCCCCTTCATCTGTGGGTCAGGCCCCGCAGTGTGGGCAACTGGCAGGCCAGCTGGGCAGCGCTGTCCACACAGGAACCCGCTGTGGAGATGCCCCGAGCGCCCGCAGGCGTGTCTGTCAGGGGAGAGATAGCAGCAGCAGGACTGACCAAAAAAACTCCGGGATGCTGGACAGCCCTGCCTCCTTGGGCAGCAGCTGGTCAAACACCATCACACGTCAGAAGGCAGGGCTCCCAGATGCCGCTGGAGGATCGCTACCAGCCCGTTGGCCACACGTCCAGAGGGAGCAGCCGTGCAGGCTCCAACTGCTGCCCCAGCCCGAGGAGAAACGAGAGGACCCACCCCGGGGGTGGGGAGGGGACGCACGGGAACCACGGCCCCAAGGCCTGCCTCGCTGGCTCGGAGCCGGACAGACGCTTAAGGAACAAGGCTGCCTCTCCAGGCTCAGCTCTGGACATGTGCTGGGTCCAGAGGTGGGGCGGAGCCTGGGAGACTGCAGGACTTGCCACCACTGCCCTGAGGGCCCCAACCCGGCCTCTGGGCTACATGGTCTCTCTATGCACCATCTCAGACTCATGCAGGGTGCTGACTGTCTGGGCACATTCCTCTCGAACTGGAAGAGCTAATAACAGCCACCCGCCTAGAACATCTCCCGAAGGTGGGAGGGGTTTGGCACAGNAAGAAACCAGGTTATTTGTCCTGTAGCATTTCCTATACTTGGGATTTTGCTGATGGCATCCTTATGGTATTTCTCAGATTTCTTTCCCCAGGATTTCCTTAAACTGGCAGCAGATTTCCAAATCACATTCAATTTGGGGGTAACAATAGGTGGCGCTTTATCTTTAAAGAAATTTCCAGGAAAAAGTCAGTGAGTCTTTGTTTCTAACTATAACCTTGTTGATCGAGAAAATAAGTTCTGAACTCTTGACTTTCTCATACTAGCAGATTTAAGAGCAGAGTCTTTAGAGTTCATCAGCAGTCTTCTCAGATGGCAGCTTCACCTGGGACGATGGCCCTTCTGGGCACTTATCGAAGCCTCGAGAGTCCCATGTAATTTCCCTGCCCACAGCCCAGTGCCTCAATGAGATAACCTGAAACTAAGATGAAGGGCTTCCAATTTCCTGACAGCCTCTGAACAGGTTGTATCTAGTCTCGTGGGGATAAAATAATACACTCTACCAAGGGAGATAGAAAAGACCATCTGATTCCAAACAAGGTGTTCATCCTACTCGTTAGAGGTAAGGATTCCGTCAGAAGCAAGTTCTGAGGGAGATTAAGGGTCTTCTGTGTGGATATACAGAGATGCGGGCATCAAGACACCCCAAAGTCACTGGAGTGGCAACAGTTAGAACGACCACTGTCCTGCAGGTTCATGTGTAGAAGGAGACTTTGCTGGGTGAGCTAGGTTTTCAAGTTTCCTGTTTACTACACACAATAGCGCTGGTGATGCGAGTCTGCAGAGGTAGTGGGTTGCCAGCAGCTTTCCTGACATCACCCCTCACTGCCCCCTTGCCTCGGGCAATATCACTGTAGAATTCCCCTCTGGTCTCTGGGGAGATACCTCCCAGGGAACAGCTCTCTCTGGCACCCTAGAGAACGAATTTCAGGGAAGTACTGGAGGGAAGATTTCCAGCAAGTTCCCTGGGTACAGCATCCCAGGGACATCCTTGTCACTGGCATGCCTGCTCCAACAAGGTCTAGATCTCAGCTGAGGGTTTGTTTTAGCTGGAGAAACAGTGGCTGCTTCTTATAGTGTGCTCTTGAGAGCTGTCTTCGCTTCCTTGGGTGCTGAAATAGAGCATCTAAGGAATTTCCTCCTCTCTGAGATCCAGACCTCACTGGAGAGGAGGGAAGTGACGGTAGTCACTGTGATGCTGTACTGGCTGAACTTGTGGGGAAATCTTCCCTCCGGAGCCTGACAGTGAATTTGGGGCCAAGAGGAAATACATTGATACCTGGCACATATTCGGACACCAGCCCTCCTCTTCTGTGGCATACAAATTGCGTTCACTTTGCAGGTTTTTGTGCTGATGAAAGTGAAATGGTACGTGTAAAATGTTTGGGGACTTACCTGGTGGTCTAGCGGCTAAGGCTCCATGCTCCCAATGCAGGGGGCCTGGGTTCAGTCTCTGGTTGGGGAACTAGATCCTCCATGCTGCAACCAAGAGCTCACATGCCGCAACTAAAGATCCCGCGTGCTGCAAGGAAGATGGAAGTTCCCACATGCAGCAGCTAAGACCTCGTGCAGCCAAATAAATAACCATTTTTTAAAAAAGGAATGTTTCAAAGATACAAATGTTAGGATAGGATTAAAAATTATCTGGCTTTACGGATGCCTGTCCTTGGTTTCAGGCTCTCCTATGATAAGTTTGTTGACTTTTCTCAGGCCACTTGAAGTTTGTCCTGAGCCCAAGTTCTGTTTCTGATTTGTTATTTGCTGAAGCACAGTCACCTGGTGGCAGATAAGGCGGCTCTTGCCTCCCACAAGTGAAGGATTCAATCTGTATTTTCCTTCAGCATCCAGGCAGTCCCTCCCAGGGGCTGGCCTGTTTTATTTATTTATTTGTTTTAATTCCTTCTCCTTTAATAAATCAGAAAATACAAGCTTAAATCATTCGCCAACAGCAAGTAACTTAAGTTCTCTGAGGCTCAATTTTTCCACTTGAAAATTAGGGAGTAACAATATGTATCTGGCTAGAGTCATGTGACACCCAAATGACATTATATACATGAAGTTGCTTTATACACCAGGGTATCTTCCTGACCCAGGGATCGGACCCAGGGATCGAACCCAAGGCTCCTGCAGTGCAAGCGGATTCTTAACCATCTGAGCCACCAAGGAAGTCCCTTATATACCACAGAGCATATAAATATAAGGAACTATCTTCAACAATTAAAAACGCACTCTGTGAAAACACTGAGGCAGGAGTGCGGAGGTGACGAAGAAGGTGGCCCGTTTTATTTACTAGCGTTATATTATTTAACACAATAAAATTCACCTATGTTAAGTATACAGTTTAATGAATTTTGGTAGCTGTATACAGTCTTGAAACCACCACATTAAGATACAGAGTATATCCTTGACCCTCAAAGTTTCCTTAGCCTCAATTACTTTTGATTACTTGAATTACATCCTTGCACTTTTCACTTTCAATACTCAGACTCACTGGTCACCAAATTTCATTCTTCTGAGAAACATCCCTGTTTTTATCTACTGTGCAGAGTAGAAGTAACACCCAACAGGTTTAGAGTTCAATAACTAAAGCATCTTTTCCTGGCTCAAATGCAAAGATCCATCCCAAGTTTTTCTTAGCATACCTCCACCCTCCAAGTGTGGCGATTAGTGATCTTGCATGTTTTAATACCTGGAGGAGACCTCCTAGAGTAGCACCCATCCACTCACTCTCCCTAGGAAAGCCCTTCCACCTGGGGTGAGGGTCGGGGGAAATGACATGTCTGTGGGACAGTGTGTCACACCACCTCCCCCACATACGTAACAGCTTAGAGCTTACTGGATCATCTGACCCAGAGTCAGTCAGATTCTCATACTCAGGAACAGCAAGGATGGACCATAGGGACACAGAATGTCGCTGGACTCATTGGAGCTGCACTGCTCCAAAGATCCTGGACACACAGTCTAAGGCCTCTTGCTGTTGACACCCCCAGAGTTATCCCCGAGGTTTCGTCCCTTCTCATTTCCATGTACTTTCCCTTTCCTTCCCCCTGAAGTTAACCAATTAGTGTCTGTTGTGTGCAATCTAAGAATAATTCACTAAACTGAAATCTGTACTAATTGGCACAACAAAAGTAGAACAGAATTGTTCTGATAAGTCCAAGATCAAGATGCCAACAAATTCTGTTGGGTGAGGACCTGTTTTTCAGTTTGTAGATGGCCATCTTCTCACTGTTTCCTTACACGGTGGAAGGAGTGAGGGAGTTCTCTGGGTTCTCTTTTTATAAGGGCATCAATTCCATTTACAGGGACTCTACCTGTACGATCTAATTACTGGCCAAAGCCTCCACCTCCAAACCCTATCACATTGAGAATTAGGTTTCAATTTATAAATCTTGGAGAGACACAAACATTCAGTCTATAGCAGACTCTAACCCCATATGACTGCTGTCCTTGCGAAAAGGGGAAATTTGGACAGAGACACAGACAGCAGGAAGATCACGGGAAGAGGCACAGGGAGAAGTCAGCCATCCATAAACAGAGAGAGGCCTGGAACAGATCCTTCGCTCATGGCCCTCAGAAGAAACTAAAGTCTGCTGTTAGAAAACAGAGCTTCAGTCACGGCTGGCTCAGCAGTAAAGAATCAGCCTGTGATGCAGAAGGTGCGGATTCAGTCCCTGGCTTGGGAAGATCCCCTGGAGGAGGACAGGGCAATCCACTCCAGTATTCTTGCCTGGAAAAACCCACGGACAGAGGAGCCTGGTGGGCTACAGTTCATAGGGTCACAGCGTTGGATGTGACTGAGCAGGCATGCACACATAAAGCTCAACAATTCTGGTTCATTTACAATAACAAGACATAAGACATGATTTGCTCTCTCCTTCATATAAGATGTTCCTACTAACTCATCAGCTGAGTGTGGACTGTATACTCCTAGGCCTTCCCACTCTAAGGGAACCCAAATAAATCTCAGTCAAGGTCCAGGCAAGGCTTTCTATCCTGTTGTAATGGCTAATTTTATGGATCAACTTGACTCTGCCACAGGGCACCCAGATATTTGAATAATTATTATTCTGAGTGTTTCTGTGAGGGTGTTTGTATGAGATTAACATTTAAATCAGTAAACTGAGCACAACGCAAATTGCCTTCCATAATGTGGGTGGGCCTCACTCAGTCAAATGAAGGCCTTGCTACCTTCAGGGGAGCTACCTAACCCTTCTTCCCCTTCAGGGGAGCACTCTCCTGCCTGGGAGCCTTTGAACTGATTTCTCATTTTACAGCAGTTTCAGGTCTTTGGACTCAAAATGAGACATTGATTCTGCAGATTTTAGACTAGCCAGCTTCCATAATCAAGTGAGTCAATTCCTTTTTTTCTACATATATATGATTATACCCTGTTGGTTCCATTCCTCTGGTGAACCCTAAAAGATCCATCTTTCCTTATGTAGCCAACAATTCATTTTCATCATACAAATTTACTCAACAACTAACTTCTGTAAAATTACTGCTATGAATATTGTGAAATATTTCTCCATGCCCAAATTCCTTCAGAAATGGTTTGGGTTTAAGAAATAAAATGTAAATAAATATAAAATGAAAGAGAGATTAAGAAAAAAATTTCTGCCTGGAATGCATTTGTTTTGAAATAAGAACACTCATGGGACATCAAGAAGATTCAACGATTTCTTTATACAAATGACAACAAGCAGACCAAAATATGTCTTCTGTAAGTAGGGAATTTCTCAGGATCAGTATTCACTGTTCTGATACTTGAAAATGAAAACAACCTTTTAAAGTGAGAATGAAATATACAATGAAAAGAGAAATTATAATGGCTTAGGAAAAAGGTTTACATTCATCATGGATTGCTTTCGTTGTGTGTTTTTTCATTTCCTTGGTGCTTTATAATCACCTGTTTACTATCTTTTAAGGTTGACTAATCATCCTTAAAATTACTATGCATCTCATATTATCTATTATTAAAATGTTATCTTAAAAATAAAAATCCTACTTCTGATACATTGAATCTGAACCTTTTTCCTACTCTCATTCTTTTTTTTTAAACCTGTGTGTCACAGGTAACCTAAAACCTAAGTTAAACTATTTGAATACAATTTAGGGCTGGGGAGCTGGGTATAATGGATGCTCTACAAATGATATTACTAAAAACTCAAATGAGCTTTTTGAGTCAGGGTGTAAAGAATTATTATTTGTTCTCCTATGCAATTTTCAGAAAGATAGAGATTATCATGTAATAGGAAATTTCTGCACTCTGCTAAAAACCTTGGTAATTAGTTTAGCCTTAATAAATAATAACAAAAATTTTAAAGGTATGCATCATCTTAATTGGTTCTACTGCCTTTCATTAACATTTTAAAATACCTTTTATTTTTTAATTTATTAAAAACTCTTTTTAGTTATACTGTATGACTTGTGGGATCTTTGTTCCCTGACCAGGGATCAAACCCAGGCCCTTGAGAGTGAAAGTGTGGAGTCCTTTCCACTGAATCACCAGGAAGTTCCTGCCTTACACTAACATTTTAATTTAGCATCATTCTTTATATCACACTAAATGATTTTGCTTTATTTATTATCATACAATAGTGTTTCTTTCCTCTTTCACAACCTGATTATGAATGTTATTGGGCAAGACAAGAAGACACAGACCTACAACGGCTGGCAGTGGGGTCTGTGCTGAGCTACAAGTGGATAATAGAAAGATTATATAAAAATACCCACAATTTTTCAAAAGTTGTACGGTGGTGCCTGCAATAAATTAAAGAATTATATCTGAGTCAATCAATCCCATGGTTTCTTACTACAGATAAGAAACTATACTACAGATAGTATATTTGGATGCCAAGAGAAAAATTCTAATTAAATGATTAACTACTTATAAGTTTTTTCCAAATACCTTCAAAATTATTTTCTTATAAATGGTTCTTCAAAAACAATGTGAAACCATAAGGTTTGGAGACATTCCCTAGTACTCTGAGGATCCTCTGTCTCTTGAGAAAGGAGTATTTTTAGAACCTCTTTCTTTCCAGGTGTGGACTTAAGAGTCTGAAGATCTGAGGTCTCAACCTACCACAGCCTAGTTGTGTGAGATCTTGGACTTGTGATTTAGCTTCTCAGTTTTGTAAAAAAGGAAGTGGGAAACAACTACCTTACCAGGCAACTAAGAGGGTTTAGTAGGATCATGTACATTATGATAGTGTAGAGCAGTCAGGTCCCATGGAAACAAAATGTGAACCACTTATGTAATTACAATTTTCCTGGTAGCCATATTAAAAAAACAAAAAGTGAAATTATTTTTAACAATATTTGTACTCAACCCCACATATCCAAAGTATAATTTCAATATTATTCAATATTATTTCAATATAAAAAATTATGGAAGTATTTTACATTCTTTTCACATTAAATCTTTGAAATCTGGTGTGTTTTACATTATGGTACATTTCAGGTGTTCAATAGCCCTCACGTGGCTAGTGGTCACCCAACTGAATAACACTGGTAGAGATCTGAATTAATCTCTCACATTAATTAGTTGATCAGTTAGCAGGCAAAGCAGGAGGGATCTAACCTAAGCTGGTGATACAGTTTTTTCAGACTCTGGGGGCTTCACAATTTTTGCTAAAGGATGCATCATCTCCTTTGAATTAAAAAAAAAGTCAAGCAACATTAAAATGTATAAAGTAAAACTTTCTTCACACCATCCCCAAACTAACCAATCCTCTTAACAACTACAGATAACATTTGGGGAGGTGGGCTTCCTAAGCATCTTTTCCTAAGATGCTAGGAAATTAATTCTTCTATTACTTCTGTAGATTTTCAGCTATGGTAACCTCTAAATTCTACCTCTCATCATTTTCATATGGAAGACATTTTTCTTTCCCAGCTTTTTAGATCTGGAAAGAAGTAACATCATGTATTTTGCTTTATACATGTTACAGACTACCTGAATATAATTTTTTATATATTTTAAAATATATACTTATTATTTGGGCTCTTTTCATCAGTGATGCTGTTTTAATCGTGGCTGAATGAAGAAATTAGAAGTCAGATTTACTGTTTTGACTGGTGTTTCAAAGTCAAATTACACAGTGGTTATCAGAATTCTTACTCTGGAAACTCGGTCATCTATTGATAGTTTTCCAAAAAATGGATTGTTTCTTTATTTAGAATTTAGATTTTATGTTACATTTCACCCCAAAGATAACTAGAATCATGATGATGCTTTGCACATTTTGAGCTCTGTCAAAAAGAAATACAATGTGGCAGGTGGCAGGAGATGGGTGTCTGCAGGAGATGCAGTGTCTGCAGGGTGTCTGCAGTTGAGAAAGCATTGCTTTCAGAAAGGTGGTGCTGTGCGTAGTTACCAGCTATTTCCTTCCTTCTGAGAATGATAATTCCATGAAAAGTTAAGAAACGGGAAAACAGACTTGTATTGACAGCTATGGTAGGTAAAAACAAAAGATTTAACAAGACTGGTTATCCGAAGTGTACTATGCCCACAAAGATAGTTGAGAAATTTGCAAAATGACTAAAAGCAATAATAATAATAATTTAAAAAGCTAAAAGTAATTAATATTCGAGCTTCGCGGTGGCTCAGGGGTAAAGAAGCCGCCTACAACGCAGGAGACTGGAGTTCGATTCCTGGGTTGGGAAGATCCCCTGAAGGAGGAAATGGCAACCCACTCCAGTATTCTGGCCTGCAAAAACTCAAGGACAGAGGAGCATGGGGGCCTACAGTCCATGGGGTTGTAAAGATTCAGACACAATTGAGCAACTAAACAACAAAAACAAGGTTTTCCTGCTCCTTTAAACTGCAATGGCAGCTGTATTCCAGCGCCTAGAACAGTACTGGTACCTCCAGGCGCTCAATCAATGGGTTTGTGGCAGGATTAGGCCTTCTAGTACTACCGAAGTGAAGTGAAGTGAAAGTGGCTCAGTCTTGTCCGACTCTTTGCGACCCCACGGACTATATAGTCCCTGAGATTCTCTAGGCCAGAATACTGAAGTGGGTAGCCTTTCCATTCTCCAGGGTATCTTCCCAACCCAGGGATCGAATTTAGTTCTCCCTCATTGCGGGCGGATTCTTTACCAACTGAGCCACAAGGGAACCACAATTAAGTCAACGTAAATAAGGCAAAATATAAAAGCTCTTAATACAATAAGGGGGCCGCGGAACAAGGATTTTTAGAAAAATTAAGACGTACTACACATACAATCGTTTGTTCTTTCGGTGTTTACATCTAGCGGGGGNGGAGAAGATCCCTGAATCCTGCGCCTGCTCATTTAAAGAAAAAATGAACGTGGTGGCACTTGGTTTCATCAGTTTATCAATATTTCCTTGGACTCGGTCCTATGCCAGGGTTTTCAATCTAAAATAACTAGATAATAAAAAGTAAGGATGTCGGGGGTATTGTATCATTACACTCAAGTGAAGAGTTAGTGAAGAGTTCAAGCAAGTGAAGAGTTAAAGTTTGACCCGTGGCTTTCAACTTTTAAATCAGGACGCATTCCTCAGCTAAATTAGAACCTTCAGGAAGCAGTATTTATTCCTCCTATGCTATATACACTTTGATGTTTTAAACACCCACTAAGTGATTTTGGAATCCCAGGCTGTGACCGGCAGTTTGAACACCACATTAAACAGACTAGAAAATAGGATGCGTCACAGCATTAGACTTTATTTCCTAAGCTTTTTTGATTGCATTTGTGTGTGCTGGTGCACAGCATAAAATGTATTCACATGGGTTGGGTCATAGTCAAAGTTTAGAAATCACTGCACTGGGCAAAGAAAGGCATAGCTACAGAAATCAGTGAGATCTGTATGAGACAGATGAGAGAAGAGAGATGGCTGAGTTCACATTTGGGTTTGGAGTGAGTGGAGCCCAGTGTTCTGGTTAATAAGATTGCAGAGCCCTTTGTCTCCTCCCTCTTCTTTGCATCTATCAGTACCTAAGTTAATGGTGGTTAAACAGTCAAGGCACCCCACTCCAGTACTCTTGCCTGGAAAATCCCATGGACGGAGGAGCCTGGTAGGCTGCAGTCCATGGGGTCGCTAAGAGTCAGACAGGACTGAGCGACTTCACTTTGACTTTTCACTTTCATGCATTGGAGAAGGAAATGGCAACCCACTCCAGTGTTCTTGCCTGGAGAATCCCAGGGATGGGGGAGCCGCCTATGGGGTTGCACAGAGTCGGACACGACTGAAGGGACTTAGCACACATGGAAATGCATAATTTTATTTGATTAGATACTAAGTATTAAGTTATTGCTTGTTACCAGAGCCAAGTTTATTATAGCTTAAATCTGCCTTTGAAACAGCAGAGTTAGGATGCTGTTCTTGACCTCATCATACCCGAATGTCTGTGTTTAACTTTTCCTACTGACCATTTTTCAGATCTTTGGGAGCCCTGCATTTAATCCAGAACACCATCATGTTTTGTAAATTTGCTTAGAATACATATTTTCTCATATGTAACAGAATTTTACCAGTCAGAATTACTTTGTGTGTTTGTGTCTGTATAAAGTAGGGATATTAAGAGTCATTAGCTTTAGTCACTTGTCATTGACAAGGCTGAGTTTGGGTACAGTGAGAAAAGATTCCATCCTTTTTATTGTTATGATTTTTTAATTTTAATTTTACGATTGTACTTTGAACAAAAAACTGAATTTCACTTTCTGATGCAGATTATTCTGTTTTTGAATTGCTAGTCTTCTGTTCTCCGTCAGGTGTGTAATGAGTCACAGCATGAAGCAGAAACAAGAAGGACTCCAAGAGAATGTAAAGGTATGTGATGCAGTCACTTTCAGCTGTTGTAGAAAGCAGGTAGGTAGATGTTTTTTGACATAATTTTGTCAAATGTAACTTGGCTATAATTTCTATGAACCTTGACTTAACTAAATTTTGAGTCTGAGGGCAAGTAACAATAGAGGACTATTTAAAAATGAATTATGGTTGAATATTAACTTTTGTGATCCAAGTACATAGGATGTTTTTCCATTTATTTAGGTCTAAGTATTTTGTTTTTTTTAATACTATTGTAGCTGGAATCATTTCCTTAATTAAATTTTTGGTGATACAATTGACTTTTATATCTTGATCTTGTTTCTTTCATCCTTGCTGAACTTGTTTATTAGTTGTAATAGTTTTTTTTAGTAAATTCCTTTGGGTTTTCTATATATAAGACTTATTATTCCTTTGTTTTTACTCTTACTACATTTCATGAGATGATTTTATTAAAATCCTTTGTGTGTATATTCAGATTAGATCTTTGATCACAGAGACATTTGCATTATTACCTTGTCTTAGTATCTTCCTTACATTATTTTTCTTGAATAATAGTTTGTACTATAATATGTGAATTTGATTCCATCATCTTCCATAAAGGCTAATAATGTCTTCCAATTGTGCTTTGTATGTGTGTGTGTTTAAACTTTTTATTAGGAAAATATTAAAAAATAGTAATTTAGTCTCAATTTACTTCCCCCATTTTCAGCAATTATCAGTACTTCAGTTCAGTTGCTCAGTAGTGTCCAAAGACCCCATGGACTATCAGTATATGGCAGTATCAGTCTTATTTCATCTCTGTCTCTATTTACTCTTTCTTTCTTCCACTGAATTATCTTGAATCAAATCCCAGACAAATAATTTATATAATTCCAGCAGAGTCTAACATTTAAAGAGAAGTTGAATATTTAGTAGCTATAGTGCAACTATCTGGGATATAAAAGGACCTGGGTTCTGCTTGGTTCTGCCTCCAAAACTGTGATGTTGGGTGAGTTATTTACCATCTCCGCCTCAGTTTACTCATCTGTGAAATAAGCGAGTTGGACTTAAGCTAGTCTGTAAGAGTATATTTTAGGAGTTCGTGGATTCCTTGCCAGTCATACACAAAATGCTATGTGTGTGCTTGTTTTGTTGTTACTGTTTTCTGAGGGGATTTACAGAATATAAAATTGTTTTCCAAAAAGATTAAGACTCATTGAGAACCTTTCTAGCTGTAAAGAGCTTATTCTAATGCAAGATCTGTATGAATAAAATGATAATAGCAATATTACATTTGGGTGGCTGGATGCTATAAAGCTTACAGTTGTGAAAGTTAAATCTTGGAAATGGTCATTCAGTATTTCAGTCATTTAGTAGCAAGCGTTTAAATAAATTAACATCTATTATTAAAAGGTTTCAGTTTGTCTGGAGACTGTTGACTAATCTGAATTGTATCTGAAATGTTGGTGTAATATTTGTTCTCACAGTAGCCAGCGTTTGTTCTTGAGTTCAATAGTGAGATAATCAGCAGCAGAAACTTTACCGTGGGAAAGGTGAGCTCTGGTCCTGTGAGGTGCGGTGTGGCGGCAGCAGCTTTCCCACGCTGCTTCGGTGTCATGTTCTTACTAACTTTGTTTGAGTATTCCCTATTGTTTGCTATCCCATGGTGGCAGTAGAACTAATGATTTTTTGCAGATGTATTGGAGAGATCTTTTAGATCAGGAAATATACAGGAAGGTATTTACATATTACAAGGAACGCAGTTTTTTTCCCGAAACAATAGCCTGGGCATTTTGGAGTTCTAGTATGCCTCAGACACTGACATTTTTGCTGTCTGCTAATGAATGGTCTTGAAGCAAACTGCTTCTACACTCAGGTAAAGGTTGAGAGGGAGAAGCAGGTCTTTACGTTTGTAATGTTATTAAAATTACATTCTTCTGGTGAATTCATTATAAATATGTTAGGGGATATTCACAATTTAAAGAAAGCCTGAGAGGAATCCTTTTGATTAGGGGAGAGAAATATTTTGCAATGTAAATAATTAACCCTTTACTCCAATTTACCCCTTTTGTGGGTTTCTGTCATAAATGTAATGATATTTGGTACATTTCTAGTTTCTGAGTGGAAGATCTTTTTTTTATAAGATGGAATACAGATATTTCTGGTATTCTGTAATTTCATCATATATGAAGTATTAGAATTTACAAATGTTGTATTTTTGTTTTAACTAAACAAATGACTGTGACTGTAGCAAGAACATATATTGAAATGGGAGAAGAATGACTTGTTTGTGTCAAGTCTCAGTAATATGATTTATTTTTAGCATTTCTTCAAACTTTATTAGAATTTTAGGGAAATAATAAATTTGCTAGTTGATCAAACCATGTATAATTTTATAAAATTTTATACCATATCAAACATTAGTGTCCTTTGGGTTGTTTTGTTTTTTGTAAATTATAGTAGTATTGAGATAGTAACAGTCCATATAGTAACTTAGTAACCAGATAATTTTTATGTTGACTTTCAGAATAGTCCTGTTCCAAGAAGAACTCTGAAGATGATTCAGCCTTCTACGGCTGGATCTCTAGTTGGAAGAGAAAATGAGGTGTGTATTGTTGAGCTAGAATGGGGTACAGGTGATATTGCACTTACATTAAAAACATTTCAAAGACTTACTTGGTCAGAAATACCTAAATCATTGAAATTGGGAAATAATTTAGGGATAACAATTGTATATTCCCCACAGAAGTGGTTTTTGTTTTAATTTCAGTTTAGGAAGTTGAAAGTTGTTATGAATGAATGTAGTAGAACTGGGATAATAAATTATGAGTCAACCTATAGGCATAATGTTTGATTTCTTTCTCCTTTTTATTTTAGGAATAAAATGTTAGATTCAATCATTTACCCCGTATGTAAATAATGAAATCGTGGATGAGGGTTTCTAGACTTGTATGGGTTGAAAATCATGCCTTCCTGTGGTACTGAATTATTTAAGTGATGAAAATGAATTTGGCTAAGCCTTAGACCCAAGTCTAATCTGAAATAATTGCTGTAAATAAAATTCCTAAAATATGATGATACATTTTTGTAGAGTTTTGAATTTATAATTTTTTAAAAGAGCCAAAGATATCAAAAAGATGAATGCTTTAGTTTTAATTCAAAAGAGAAAGCTATTCAGCTTTCTTGTTCATTAAACAAAATGACTGATGTACATATTTTCATTATAGTTGGTTAAAGGCTTGTCCAAACAGAAATATTGGAATGACCAGTTAATATCTAAGACTTCCAGCTCTGGAATTGTTACTGACCAAGAACTTAGTAAAAGTAAAACTCTTGGAGGAGTCAGCCAAGAAGCATTTGATCTTATGATCACAGGTACAAAAAACTATGTATATATGCAGCTTTTATCTTAAAAACTTAAATTATAATAAGGGTAAATATTATTTGTTGTTATGAATTCTGTCTGCAGCTTTTTAATCTGTTAAAATCTTTTGCTTTAATGTTTTTGATAATTTAAAATTTATGGTTGGAAATATATAAAATGTAAATTTGGACAGGTACTATGGTTTGATAAGATCCATATATGGGTGAAATATTAAAGGAAAGGATAGTGAATAATATGGCAGCTTTGATATGGGACATGTAAGACTTAGAAATAGTCTCTTCAGAAGAAAAGTGTCTAGAGAATGAATTTGTGGAGAGGAACTTGAAGAAAAGACACCAGGAGAATGATATAAGGGAACAATAGGAACAGTAAGAGGAGTGAAGATGAGTGAGAAGCGTGTGCCTGTGATAATTACTGGTTTTAATGGAATGGCAGTGGAATTCAGAAAAGGAAGCTAGTGATGTTGTATAAGTATTATGGAAGGTGATTACTTCTATTCTAATAATGAGTCATTGGATATTATTACTGAGGAAAAAATTTGAGACCTGGAGAAGTTAATGGTCTTACCCAAGATTAAAGTGATATTTGGGCTCATTTTGAGTTGCCTGCATGACAGTGGGGGAAAAAATAAGTAGATAGTGAGTTTTTTAGGCAAAATTAAGAAAGGTTGATTGCATACAAATAAGTTCTAGTAATAATATAAAATAAGCAACAGGATTTGTGACACTCATCTGATTTGGCTAAAATTAATGAAGATTGATAGGAAGTAATAACTAAAGTTAAATATGGAAATAAACAACTCAACTATATGTCATATTGCTATCATAACCGCATAGAAAAAAATTAATCCATATAACTTGAACACAGAACTCTTGACTATATAGCCTCAGTGGGATATACTGTGAGGACTAAAAGAACTACAAAGACAGCTTGAATTTAATTTTTGCTGTTAGTGGTATTGCCATAGTAGCAGTTATGGGGGAAATTTGAGTATATTTTAGGATTGAGCAAATGGGTAATATGTTGACATGGTTGGGTTCATGGTATGGTGAAGGGAGATACAATATGTAATGGGGAAGGAAAGGAAGAACTCTGTTGTGGAACTGGAATTGGGAGTGTTGGTATGAACTGATTTTTTTTTTTTAAAAGAAACTACCTCTGCCAGTGAAACAGCCCAGAAACAATGGCACTTAAATAACAAGAAACACAATCACATCCAGTTCTTGGTTTGTAAACAGTATTCTCCATTAAAGCTCCCTAGAGAAATGGCTGCTTCCAGCACTGGGGCAAGCTCACTGTAGAGTGAGTTTGTAATCTCTTGTGTTAGAAAATCAACAACTGATGCAGAGGTTAAACAGATAAGGAGACTGCTTTAAGGGATCCCCTTGGCTAAGTTAGGGAAAGTTTGAATGATGACAAGACTGGATTATAGTACACTGAATTAGAAAAGATACATGAATCCCTTCTGGTAATTTTCTTCTGAATTGGGGTAGGGGATGTTCTTTGAGCGAATAATGCCAACTACTGAATATAGAAGAAACTACATAAATGGAAAATCACTACTTTTTCATCCACCATAGAAACAATAGATTTAAGAAATATTAGTGGAGCTAAAACTGGATGAAAGGTTGTTAGGGAACTGGATATTAACACTACAGACTAAAAAATTTACTCCATAGATCATTTACTTGTCACTGAAGGAAAAAAGTGTACAAGGGAGAAATCATCTTCAACGATTGAATATAATATCTAGGATTGTGACAAATTAGTGTGTTCTTCAGTGGTACACTGGGAAGGATACAAGGTATTTACACAGTGTCCTTGCCAACATGTATAGCTTGAACCTAATAATCAAAATGGACAAATCTAAATTTAAGGGCAATGTAAAAATAACTGATCTGGACTTTTCACAAATGTCACTGTTAAAAAAAATAGGACGACACATAGCAAATGCAGCAAACAACCTTTACCAGTCTACGTGAAAGTTATATGTGTATTGTACTTGTGTTGGAATTGTTTTGAAAGATTGAAAATCTTCAAAACGTTGGGAAAAATAAGAGAAAATAGACAAAAAGTTACTGGGTTTTTACAGCAGTATATATAACCAGTAATGATTTCCAAAGTTACACTGTAAAACGTTCATTTATTTTAGAAAATCCATCCCCTCAATATTGGAAAGAAGTGGCAGAAAAACGGAGGAAGGCTCTCTATGAGGCACTTAAGGAAAATGAGAAAGTACGTACTGGATATAATTTGTGACATTTTTAAACATTCTGGGATCATTTTTCTTCTGCTGTCTAAGATATTTTACTAGAGCAATATAAACCAGATGTAATGTTGGCCTAATAAAAGTTGAATCAGGCAGAACTGTTACACAAAAAGAAGCCTGTTGTGTTGAGAGCCAAGGACAGCACCTTTGTTAGGAACTTTGCCCTAAATGTGTCTGTCAGTTGTATATTTGGAGGCATATAATTTGGTTTATCTTTGCAAGAAAGATAGTTGCAAATCTGTGAGATACTGAACTATTTTGATTTATGTCACATAGCTTCATAAAGAGATTGAACAAAAGGACAGTGAAATTGCCCGCCTGAAGGAGGAGAATAAGGAACTGGCAGAAGCAGCAGAACATGTTCAGTATATGGCAGAGATGATACAGGTGGGTGTCTCAACCTTCTGACTCAGAGCCATGTTTTCCTATCAGGTCCAGGTAGTGTGATCAGAAAGTGTTTGGGCTCTAGGATCAGATCTCCTGGTTTGAGTCCTAGCCCCCTGCCTGGCGCCATTAAGTTAGAGTTAATCAATCAGGTTGTTCATCCTGTCAGGACTCCATTTTCTTCATCTATAAAATGGGAGCAATAGTGCCTACTTTCTAGGCTTCCTATGAGAATAATAGGGAGTTATAATAGGGAGAAAATTGAGAGAACTGCCTGTTTATAGTGAGAACCCAATAACTGTTAGATGCTGTTGTTTATTATTATGAAACAAAAGAATACCTGTTTTCTTGTAGAAATATAAAAAGGAATTATATCTGAAAAATATAGGGAATTTATTCTATTTCACAGGTGTCAAATTTTCAGACAGGCTTTTAAAAAAAATTTTATTGGAGTATGGTTGATTTATAGTGTTAGTTTCAGGTATACAGCAGAGTGAATCAGTTATACATACATATATATTCACACAGGCATACACAGTTTTTATTTTAACTATAATGTCAGTGAGACATGATGGGCACTTACAAAACTGGTATTAATAACTGGTGTGTTGAATAGCTTTGGTCATCTTATCTGACTTTTTTTAAAATTTGGAAGTAACTAATGTGTTTATAGGAGAAGGAAATGGCAGCCCACTCCAGTGTTCTTGCCTGGAGAATCCCAGGGACTGGGGAGCCTGCTGGTCTGCCGTCTATGGAGTCGCACAGAGTCGGACACGACTGAAGCGACTTAGCAGTTAGCAATGTGTTTTATAAGTATTAACCTGATGATTATTAACTTTACCAGGCTTAAAAACTAGGTCTTAAATTTATTCATGTCTGCAAAAAATCATCTTGTGGTTAGAAAGGAAGTTTTTCAAATCAAAACTTTTCTTGTACTGAATTTCTGCCTTACATTTTAGCACCATGACAGAATCAAGTTTTCATTTGGAAGCATTGTAGTAGCTCTCTTAACTGCCGCACAAGTATTGGTCCAAAGCAGATGGGAAACCTGGTCCTTTACTGTAGTTTGAGAAGTACTGGTTTGGATTGTATTCTGAAAGCATCTCAGTACTTAAAAATAAGCAAATTTGTAAACACTGACTTTGCAGAAATAGGATCTAATATGGTTAGCACTTCGATATAACACGTGACTGCTTGTAAGTGAATTTAGGAGAGACATTATGAAATGAAACCTCATTACAACAGTGAGGGTTTGTTATATCAGCATAGTAATAATGGATTGCAAAGTTTTTAAAAGAAATTATTCGTTTATTCTTTAAAAGAGGCTGAGTCATGCACCTCTGGACAACCTTGAATCACCGTATAATCAGGAATGTGATCCTGAACAGGCAACTGCTGAGGATTCTGAGTGAAGTAGAACTCAGAAATTGGTGGTACATGTGCTGAAGAGGTCGTCTCTTCCTCTAGAGATGTAAAACAGAGTATAAGAAATGCAGTAACTGCCAAAGTTTACCTCCACTGTAGTTCTTTGTAGCAGTGCAAATAACTTTATAATGAAAATTTATCAGACTTTCTTGTTTGTATCCTGGAACCCTATTATTGTATTAAAATACAAATACTATGTATTTTTAATCTATGGTGTTTTGTGTAAATAGCATTTTCTCAGTTGTCAGACATGACTTGTGTATATGGTAAATAAACTTCATTCTGTTGAGTTCTGTGTGTATCTTGGAAGAATGAAATATAAAGAGTCTGTATAAAATTTGTCTATTTCTGTGTTTTTTGTTTTGTTTCCTTTCTATTCTGCTAACTAGCTTGGAAGAAAACAAGGGAAAATGACTTGTCCCTCTTTAGACTGAGATAGCTGAGGTTTTCCCTCTTAAACCTGGTTGCATCTCAAGCTCACTGGAGGGATATTTGATTTCCAGACCCCAAGGCCTGGTAATAGGACCAAGTAGAAGTGTGAACATCTAGAGGTCTCAGAGCTCCCCAGGTGAATCTGATTAGCCAAGGGAACGCTCAACAGGCTGGTAGGATCCTGCTCTTGGCTGGGTAAAATGCTGGGGGGCGGGGTGCTGGTGGCCTAGAAAAGCAGAGGGTGGAGCAGATAAAGAAACACAGGAATAACAGGGTTCTGAAACTTTCTGTTCACACATTTCACATACTGGTGTAGACAAAGTGTGTATATTGAAGTAAGAGGGTGAAATGAACGATGTTTTATAGGAAGAAAAGGACAAAAGGGAAATTGAGAAGTATACAGCATTGGGATTAACTTCTGTGGACAGCATACAAGCAACTTTGTGTAAATTGACAATAAAGAGCAATATCAAGCTTTTAAGGATTACTTTAGGCATGTTATTCTTCTAGAACTTCAATTTTCTTATCTCTAATATTGAGATAAAGTCCACCCCCGTGTTTGTGAGGACTAAAAATTTTAAATAATGGAAACTTATTAACCTATAGCAACATTGTCCAATAAAGTTTTCTGGGATGCTGGAATTGAGTTGTCCAGTATAATACCCAGGTAGCCTTGAGTACCAAATGTGGCTGTATGAATGAGGAACTAAGTTTATTTAATTTTAATTTATATTTTAAAGAGCCATGTGAGGTCAGTGGCTGCTGTATTAGTGCAGCTCTGCACTAATTTTATATTTTAGATATATTTTAGTATATTGAGTATATTTTAGATTTGGTGTATTAACCCAAAGAATTGAGGAAGAATAGATAAATTTTACATTGTTTTTTACCACAATAAAAATATTCTTTAAAAAAGAATTAAGGCTATTCTTGATTAGAGGGAGAGGGGACTCAGGATTTTAGAATGAGTGGTAAAGAGGAAAGCTAAGTAGAATAGGATGACTGACTTGGCAAATAGAAAATATTTCTGGAAAATTTAAAAAATGAATTGCTAGGATTTGGTAGCAGGGAGCAAAGGCGGAGGGAACTGAGGATTTTAAAATTTAATGTCAGTGCTAAAACTGTTAATCTTCTAGAAGAAAGTAGGAAATTTTAGTGATCTCAGATTTGGTAAAGATTTCTCCAAAAGGACACAGTACTAATTATACCATAAATCGGATTGCATAAAAATAAAAAATTTCTCTTTGAAAGACTTAATGCAAAGACAAGCCACAGACTGGGAGAAAATACTTGTAAAACACCCAACAAAGGATTTCTATCTATAAAAAAACTCATTAAGTAGACAGACCACCTTTTCTTTAAATGGAGGAAAGGTTGGCCCCTTGGAGAGCGTATGTACAGATGGCAAGCAAGCGTGGGGAGAGATGGCGTTAGTCACCAGGGATGTGCAAGTGAAGCTGCAGTGAGAAACTCGTGTGTGCATCAGAATGGCTCAAGTGTGAAAAAAACCTCACAGCACCGAGAGAAGGATATGAAACAGCTGGGACTCTGGCAGTGCTGGAGGCAATATTAAACGCCACAGGTGCTGTTGAACTGTGCAACAGTTCCTTAAAAATTAATCATACACATTCTATATGATCCGGCCATTCTACTCAGGTACTCTTACCTGAGGGAAATGAAAGCGTAAGTCCTTTATGAAGATTAGCAAATAAAGCCCTTGTGCTCGAATTGCTATCTAGCATTTGCTTCTGAGAGAATCCTTACAAAGGACAACAAAGGGAAACAACCATTTGTTAACAATTTTGGTAAGCCAGTATAAAATCACAGCTCAGCATAAAGATGCCTCAAGGCCCAAATCTGAACCTGTTTTTCATCAGAGACCCAGCATTATTTGACTGAATTACAAAAGCATTTGGAAAATGTGATTCCTGTGATGCAGTTTCTAAATGGGGCTTCTGATTTCCAACTTTAATCTCCTATAAACTGAGTTCTAGTTTGAGAAACTGAGTTACGCAATTCACAAAGTCCACAAAGCATGAAAAGTTACAGTGGCAGAACACAGCTTTTCCTGTTTTAAGTTTTGAGACAATTTCCCCAGGGAACCTCCTGAATCCACATGATGTGAATAGTGTCCCTAAAAACATTCCTTTACTAAATAAAGATCACTGACCTACGCTTTCTCCAGGCCCCTCAGTGAAAGGTGAAAGCATGACACGAGGTTTAGTCAAGGCGTGTCTGAAAGGTGAAAGTATTCAGTTCAATCTCTTGAGGACTCCAATTTTAGCTAGAAGCAGATATTAGGGTCGTTAGAGACACAAAAAGCTACAAATCCTTTAAGCGCTTTTTCATAAATATTTTTTTGTAGCAAAGCTTTTGATGAGGCTGGACAGTACTGAAGTGCAAGTTTTATTTTACATATTTTCTAACAAAATACGGACGGTGAAAATCCAAGAGGCGAGCTTTAGGCTGTTCTTTGGGTGTCTGTACACATAATACTCCATCTCTTTCCACAGCTGGACCAATGGAGGTGAGCACTGCTCCCAGGAAGTGAGAGTTCCCCTGAACTCCTAGTGAGCCTGATGTGCAGTAAGATCATGTCTGAAACCCAAACACGGCCTCAGCCAAGGATGTGGCACCTTGAAGGCTGGCACTGAACCGCACGGATGCGTATGAGTAGGGTGACAGCATCCACTATAGATCAACAGCATCCATCTACCTCCGGTGTAGCATCCGTTGTGGCTGTGAGTTGGGTTTGGGTTTGGCATTCCTGGGTGCCTTAGCTAAATGTCATCAATAACCGCCCCCCCCCAAACACACCACTGCTTCTAACAGTAATGTGTCTTCCAGCGAATTCTCATTTTATAAACAATTTTTATAAGGTTATTTCAACAGGGACGCTTTTCATAAGTTTGGTTAATCACAGTAATGTTGAAAGTGAATATACAGTTTTTCAACCACCTAAAAGAAAACGCTGAAGAATAATATTATCAGCTCTTGTTATTTATTTCAGTTTTCCAGGGTAATATAGTAGGGTGCAGACAATGGCATCAGGTAGCTGGACTTAGAGAAATTAATGCCTGTGAAAACCAATGAGGAAATATAGCACCTCTGCAAAATTCTCGGGCCATCCAGACCAATTTTCATTGGCCAGTATTTGCAAGTGATATTTCAGAGAACTGTAGTGTTTAAGCTCCTGCATACAAGGCAGGTTATTGCATGTCATGACAGAGAGAACATAGCAACCCCAAAATTTAACCAGGAGGCTGCTGTTTGTTTCACTTTTCGTAGTAGACTCAGATGTGTCATCAAAAAGATTAATGAGAATAGGAATAAACTGCAAATGTTTGGCTCTTCTCTGGTTGACAGGGTTTAAGTAACACCAAGATGCAACACTCTGGAGCAGCAGGATCTTTATTTTTGGTACCATCTCGTAATTTTGCAACAAGTGAGCTACTTCTTTCATGTATTCAGCTGCAAAATTTCCAGCAGTGGGTCCTCCTGTAAAACAAAGCATTTGCATTTCCAGAAGTATTTGATACGTCTGGTAGCTAGTAACATGAGTGCTCCTGTGTTCACACTCAGTTCTCCTCTCCCCCGCCACCCCAAACTCTACGTGCTGCTCTGAAATTGAGAACGTGTACGTTGATCAGCGTGGGGTTACATGAAGAGCACTGGGAGGTCCCTGCCTGCTCAAAGCTCTTCCCTGGTTCCTTCGTCAGGCACCTGTCAGTATTGCACAATGAATAAAGCCTGGCTGTGTTCACCTTGCAGACCCCCCTCACGGTTTCATTCCCGAGTCTTGGTCTTCAGTGCTTGAAGAAGTACCGGAACATTAGAGCAAATGAAGGAAAAACCAACAGGCTGAGCTGCAAGGTCAGGGTCTAACTGGCAAGAGAGGTTTTTCCCTCCATTGTTCTGTTCTCCTTAACGTGTTTCTCAGCCCGGCTCTTGCAGATCTGGGGCCAACCTGGTCCTTGACTCCACTCCCATCCTATACCTGAACCCCAGATCCTCCTAGTTCAAATCTTGAACTCTGAGAAGGTCATAGATAAGGCAGCGCTGATGAAGACAGTTTAGATGATGAGGAGCGGCTGGCACAGTGGTCTGGATTCCAGCCACTGGAGTTTTGACCTGGCTTGGATTTCTTTTATTTGTACTACCATAGTTTCACGGTTTTAAGAATTTTCTCTTTGATGTAAAGTGTTAGCGAAAAGCTGGCCTGAGCCCGTTTCATTGTTCCCCACATGTAATTAAAGGATTCCGATCCCTTTATAATTAGCTAACTCTTACCCCCAGTGGTGACCACAGCTCGGTAGTGAACTGAGCCTGCCTCCGTGGTGGTTACGATTTACCCTGCACATGGGCATTCTCCTGAGTTTCTGTCTTCTCTCTGGTCCTGTGCTAGTGGTTCTTAAAGCTTTCTGGCGCCTTAGGACCCGTTGATCCTTGTAGACAGTAAATGTTTTCTCTCATGGACACCATTCTGTGGAAGTGGTCTCTCAAATGGCATCAAAATAATTCATTTTCCCATTTAAAAAGTAGTCTGCCAATGACACTAACAGCCACCAACAGCAGCTTCTGATTAGGAGGTGTGTTATTGAGGGCTGTCTATAAAATTTCTTTTTATACATCCTGACATTTATTAGAAAAAAAAAAAGTGAAGCGAGTTTGGATTTGACAGAACAGTGTGTCTTTAAATGGTTTGTGTTCGTTGCTCAGTTGTGTCCGACTCTTTGGTACCCCATGCTACCCCTGGTAGCATACCAGGCTCCTCTGTCCATGGGACTCTTCAGGCAAGAAAACGAGTGGGTTGCCATTCCCTTCTCTAGGAGATCTTCCCAACCCAAAGACAGAACCCAGGTCTCCTGCAGTGCAAGCAGATTCTTTACATCTGAGCCACAAGGGCCCTTAAATATAATTTCAACCCTCACCACTTAATTTTCTAGCCAAGTGTACATTAATCGGTGTTTTTCACTAATGTACCTATTGACTTTCCTGTTATTAATCAGTATCTTAAGAGCCTAAAGTTTTTACTGATTATTGCCTGTGTAATGCATTTTTTGCAAGATAAAATGTAAAATATCAAGTAGTTTTTCCCTGTAAAAGGGTTGACAAATCAATTCAGTATAGTCTTTGATTTTTTATGATATTAAAAAAAATATATAGGCAATTTCAGTGTGTATGCGTGTATATATAATTTTAATGAATAAAAATTAGAAAGTACCTAATTAGTCACATCTGATGGACACATTCTTTTAAAACATGAGATTCTTCTGTGTTAGTCGCTCAGTCGTGTCCGACCATTTGTGACACCATGGACTGTACAGCCTGCCAGGCTCTTCTGTCCATGGGATTTTCCAGGCAAGGATATTGGAGTGAGTTGCCATTTCCTTCTCCAGGGGATCTTCCCAACCCAGGGATCGAACCCAGGTCTCCTGCATTGCAGTCAGATGCTTTGCAGGTGCCAGAAAGCTTTAAGAACCACTAGCACAGGACCAGAGAGAAGACAGAAACTCAGGAGAATGCCCATGTGCAGGATAAATCGTAACCACCAATGAGGCAGGCTCAGTTCACTACCGAGCTGTGGTCACCATTGGGGGTAAGAGTTAGCTAATTATAAAGGGATCAGAATCCTTTAATTACTAGGGAAGCTAGTAGCTCAGATGGGAGATCCTTGAGGAGAAAGTAATTAGTAATCATCTGGTGGTACTAAGATGAAAGACTAATAATTTAGGCAAAGGAAATGTTATTGGACTCTTAAGATGAGCGCTAGGAGACTCACTCACTGGCAGTGCTAGAACAGGCAGAAAGGTTGTGGAACACCTCCATCAGTACCGCTGGTTAAATCAGTACCTGTAAAGGCCAACAGTCCGATTCTGTAGGCAGCTTGAGCTCTCTGTTCAAGGGCTAGAGAATTATCTGTCAAAATATTGCCAAGCATCAGAATTTTTTCTTTATGAAAAATACTCTCAGCTGGAGGGATGTATTCTTCCTCCTTCTTAGTGCAGAAGCCCTTAACGACACTGCAGCATTTCTGGAGGCGGTGATATAGCCCCACAAAATACTGAAGAACCTGAGTCCAAAACTGCACAAAATAAGCCTGAGTCTTTGCCATTGTGTGAAAAGGCCAAGGGTGCTTCAGT
This sequence comes from Redunca redunca, assembly GCA_006410935.1. Classification (NCBI taxonomy): domain Eukaryota; kingdom Metazoa; phylum Chordata; class Mammalia; order Artiodactyla; family Bovidae; genus Redunca; species Redunca redunca. The sequence continues at coordinate 48,158 of SJYQ01001337.1, forward strand.
CACATCCCTGGCAGTAACAGAAGTGAACAGTCAAGAACTCTGGAACTCATCACTTAGCAACACCGTGGAATGGAATACACAAATCCGGGGCGGGTGGGGGGAGACATGTATGCTGAACTTCTTTCTTCAGGCTGGCGTTGAGGCCCTCTGTACTTTGCGCTAAATCAAGCTTACGTTCGCTTCTCTGGTGCAGACTCTCACCTCAAACTAAACTGGTTCCCCCTAACACACACTCTGAGTTCCTGTCTTTGTGCCTTGTCTAGGCGATGTCTACTAGGAACTTGCTCATTCTGCTTTGACTGTTCCAACGTGTCAAACTTTCCACTCATCTTTCATAGTATTATGCCAGTTTTGCTTACTTGTTACATAGAGTTTTTCTCTACATCATAGATTTTCTATGTTGATCCTATTTTGCTGAGAGAATAGAAACAGTCAAAAAAGAACTTCCAGGACTTCCCTGGTCGTCCGGTGGTTAAGAATCTGCCTGCCAATGCAGGGGACACAGGTTCCATCCCCGGTCCGGGAAGATTCCACATGCCCTGCGGCAACTAAGCCCAGATGCTACAACTACTGAGCCCAGGACCAGGAGTCGCAACGACGAGAAGCCTGCGCACCACGTCTACAGAAAGACCATGCAGCAACAAAAACCCAGGGCAGCCAAAGAAAGGGGACTTACGTCAGTTCTCGCCATCATATCCACCCTCGGACCTGTGTGTGTCCATTCCTCTGGCTTTCCTCCTGTTATGCTCCCTCCGTTTATGCAGATTTCAACCAATCCTCCTCAGTCCATTCAAGGAGACTGCTCACAATCCTTTTACCTCTTAATTTTTCCATCTCAACTGGGACCTTTGCATCATCAACAAGCACTGATTCTCATTGAAAAAAACTAAAACAACTCTCTTGACCTCATACAGCCCCTTCCACTGGTTATTCTGTTCCTCTTTATACAAAAACTCTTCAAAGAGCTGCCATACTTGCCATTTGAACATTCTTTGAACTTCTCTTAAATGTACTGCAAATTGGATTTCAACCCTATAGGTCCACTGACATTGCTCATCAGGATCACTGGGAACCTTCACTCTGCTGAATTCAATCCTCAGTCCTCAGCATTTGTCACTCATTGCTCCTCGGAACACTTTTCTCACTTGGTTTCTAGAATGTCATATTCCTTTAACTTTTCCCCACGGGCCATCTTCTTTTTCCTTTGCTGTCTCCCCCTCTTCTTTATGACCTCTGAATATTGGAGTGGCCTGAGGCTCATTCCTTGTACCTCCTCTTGTTTTTTTATCTATACTTCCTAGATGAAATAAACCATTCACATGCTGAAGACTCCCAATTTTTTAACTGGATTTCTCACCTGTACTCTAAACACAAGTACTTTCAGTCACCAAGATGGTGTCTCCATTTCCATGCCTAAGAGGTTTCCCCGACTTAACAGACCCTCAAAGCAGAATTCTTGGTCTTTCTCTCCAAACCTGCTGCTTCTCAGTTTCGCTGTCTTGGAAGATGGCATTCCATCTTTCCAGTTTTTCAGACTGAAATTTTTGGATCCACCCTTGGCTTTTGTCTGTTTCATATCTCAGTGCCAACTTATCAACAGATCCTACTGGCTGTACTCTCAAGGCAGAAATTTGGATGCCTGTCCACATCTGGGACATTCTACAAAATGTACTTGTCTGTATTCTTCAAATATAGTAAGGTGTGGAAGTTTAAAGGGTAGGGGCACAACTGTTCCAGATTAAAAGAACCTAAAGAGGAGAGTCACCATAGGATCCAGCAATCTCCCTTCTAGCCATGTATCTGGAGAAAACTCTAATTTGAAAAGATATATACACCCCAATATTCATAGCAGCACTGTTTGCAATAACCAGCTGCAATTCATGGGGTTGCAAAGAGTCGGACACACCTGAGCGACTGAACTGAACTGAACTGAACACATGAAGTCAACCTCAATATTCATCTACAAATGAATGGATAAAGAAGATGAAGTACATATATATAATGGAATACTACTCAGCTATAAAAAGAGTGAAATAATGCCACTTGCAACAACATGAATGGACAGAGAGATTATCATACTAAGTAAAGTAAGTCTTACAGAGAAAGACAAGTATCATATGATAGCACTTATATGTGGAATCTAAAATATGATGCAAATGAACTTATTTACAAAACAGAAACAGGCTCACAGACACAGAAAACTAACTTATGGTTATCAAAGGGAGAGTTGGGAGAGGAATAAGTTAGGAATTTGGGATTAGCAGATAAAAACTGTTATAAATAAATGAAATAGACAAACCACAAAGTCCTACTATATAGCATTGGGAACTACAATATCTTGTAATAAACCATAATGGGAAAGAATTTTAAAAAGAATATTTTTATATCTATATGAGTCACTTTGCTCTGATTCAGAAGCTACACAACAGTGTAAATCAATTAAAAAAGAACCTGAAGAGTCATGACAATTAAACATGGAACCCATGGTTGCGAACATGTATCCACGTATGCGCATGAGCATATGTGTATGTGTGTATATTCTATAAAGGCCACGACTGGGACAACTGAGGAAACACAGAGCCTGCTTTATCCAATATGGTAGCCACTAGCCACATATGGCTACGGAGTACCTGAAAAGTGACCCATCTGAACTGTGATGTGCTGTAATTGTAAAATATAATTCTATTTCAAATTATGAGAAAAAGAAGGTAAAATATTTTATTAATAACTTTTATATTGATTACAAGTTGAAAGATTTTGGATATATTAGGTTAAATAAAACATATTATTAGAATTAGCTTCCCCTGTTCTTGTTACTTCGTGTGGCTACTAGAAAATCTAAAACATCAAGCGTGGTCCCTTTTTAAGGCCTTTGCATTTACTGTTGTATCTGCCTGGAATGTTCTTCCCAGGGGTATCCACATATCCACAAGACTCATCTGTCAGTTCCTCAGATCATCCTCGAAAGTCATTTTCTCTTAGGCCTGCCCTGACCACTCTCTTTGAAACGTGTGATCTTTGCCCTATCCCGTTTCGCATCCCCAGCCTTGGCCTTGGGCAATTACATTCCTTTTCTTGGTCTTTTTTTTTTTTTTGGCCACACTGCATGGCTTGTGGGATCTTAGTTCCCGGGCTCCTGGCAGCGGAGTCGCGGAGTCCTAACCACGGGGCCGCCAGGGAGTTCCTTCCTTTTCTCTGTCTTACTGTCTTCTCTTTCCAGGATATGAGCCCTGTGAGGGCAGGAATTTTTATGTCTCGCAGCAACGAGACCAGCACAGCCAAAAAATAAATAAATAAAATTAAAATATACCAATAACAACTTAGACCAAATGCGGCAGCACAGGAGTGTGTTCCAGATGAAGGGATAGGATAAAATGTATCTTTTGTTTTTTCTCCAATTAGCATTACAACACATCTGAGAAGTAAATATCATTCTCATGTATGGATGAAGGAATTTCAAGATAAGAATTCAAGTTGAGAATGAAGTGTAGTGTGTTGTGTAAATACCAACTCAACAAGAACACGTGAAAAAATACAGACTCTGAACTAGTAAATTCAAAAATAATTTTTATTTTAACTTACATGATTGAAAGAGTGATGAATGCAAATGCCACAAAACTAAAAGCACCCCTTTCAATCAAAAATAAAATGCAGAAGTGAATACAAAAGGTATAGAATTAATTATTCATGCAATACTCAAAAAAATAAAAAACCCAAACAACTAAACAATTCTGTGACATTTGTGATTTGACTTTCTATAAAAAAAAAAAAA